>CAUYUJ010022515.1:115239-175902 GCA_963575745.1 Prorocentrum cordatum
ATTCTGGATGCACGAAGGCTGGCACTGCCGCCAGCCAGTGTCCAAATGGACCACATGGAGACGACCCGCGGCAACGGGAGAGACTCGAGAGCGTGCAGGACCGCTAGCCTCGCCGCCAAGCCATTTCCTTGAGGCCAATGCCTCGCGATGGAGGCAAGCGCGCAAAATCTGTGGATGCACGAAAGTTGGCACTGCTGCCTGCCGGCGTCCAAGAGGATGCGAACCGTGGTAGCGCAAAGGTGCCGGTGAGCATTCAGGAGCCAGCGGCGCGTAGCCTCGCCCACTGCCCTCCTGTGCAGCCCTCTGTTTTCTTTTCGTTTTGCGTCCTATTCGTTCGGTCGTTTCTTCTCCCGTTCGGGTAAGGAGGCGAACAAGGAGAACAGGACGACGACGAAGGATGAGTTGGAGGAGAAGGACGAAGAGAAGGAGGGGTCCTCCCTCTTCACTGTCATTTCTGTCCTTCCTTCCTTCTCCATCCTAGGCCTTTCTCCCTCATCATCGCTCATGTCTCATCCTGCCTCCTTCCCTCTTACATCCTAATCCCTCTCTCCTTGCTCCTCCTCGCTCTTCTCTTCCTCACTGCCCCCCTGGAGGACGATGAGGACGATGAGGAGGATATGCAGGGGGACCAGGGGGAGTTTGGAAACAGTTGGGGATAGGGGATCTGATGTGGATGAGGTGGAGGATGAAAAGAAGGAGGGGGACGAGAGAGGGGAGTATAAGGGGAGGAAGAAACGGGTACGAGGGAGGAGGGGAGATAAGTTTGAGCATTATGAGGAGGAGGGGGGCGATGAAAGTGAGGAGTACAAGGAGGGAGAGAGAGGAGGAATGTGGACGGATGGAGCAGGGATGAGGGGAGGTGGCCCTTCTTTTCTCCATTTCCCTCCCACCGCCTCGTCCTCATCCTGTCAGGATGAGTTGAGAGGACACGGGGGCGGGAAGCATGAGTAGGAAAACAACTACGACGAAAACGAGCGGATGTGGGAGCAGGGAGCGGGGGGGACGGGAGGATAATGAGGTTCAGGAGAAGGGGAAGGAGGAGGAGGAGGAGGACCCGACTCGCGGGTGCAGCGTTGGTCCTCGGCCGTCGTGGCGGAGGACTCCCCGCGAGGCCACCGCAGGCTTCGTGCCGTCCTTCCCTCGTCCTCTCCTCCTCCCCCGCCTTCTGAGGCTACTACAGGGTCCGCGCTTTCATCCTGTACCACTTCCTGCCACACGACAAGTCCATATTCGGAAAGTTGAAGGACCCCATGAGCTCATCTCTACACTGGGCATCTCAAATCGAAGGCGCCTGCGGCAAGCAAGGCGCCTGCGCCGAGCCACCGCCGCCCCCTGCCTTTTTGGAATGGCCAGTGTGACCAAACGTGGAGAGGCAGGAGGAGGAGGAGGAGGAGGAGGAGGAGGAGGAGGAGGAGGAGGAGGGTGCGGAGGATGAGGTGGCCTCTTGGGAGCCTCATAAAGGGGCGTCTTTGGGCATCTTGGGGGCCGTTTGGGGCCGTCCAGGGCTGTCTTGGAGCCATCCTGGGATGAATCTTGGAGGGGATATTGGACCGCCGTGGAGGCCGTATAGGGCCATCATCGCCGTAATGGAGGCAATCTTGGGCGGTCTCGGCCTTCTGTGAGACCGTGTGGGGTCTATCCCGGTTGGCCGTCGGGATGCGCTGAAGACCATTGGTTTGGAAGGGCCAGGACATAGCACAAACGTTTGGCACGCCAAGCACTGCTCCGCAGGCTACGAGGGCGGCTGATCGCAGAAGCCTCCAGCGAATCACCGCCGCCCCCCGCCGTTTTGGAAACACCCATGCGGCCAAACGTTGGGCCAACGCCTGGCCAAGCTATTGGACTGCGTGTTCCTCCAGCCGTTGTGGAACACCTTGGGGCAACATTTAGGAGAGGAAGAGAATGAGGAGAAGAGGAAGGACAAGTAGGACGAGGAGGAGGAGGAGGAGGAGTAAGAAGAAGCGGAGGCCTCTTGAGGTCTTTTTGGGGCCTCATGTGGGTTTCCTGGGAGCCTCCTAGTGGCCTCTGAGGGGCTTCTTGGGGGCTTTGGGGGATCTCCTGGGGCGACCTTCTGGCCTCTTGGGGGCCTCTTGGGTGCTTCTGCGGGCCTTTTAGGGACCTTTTGGCTTTCGGAGGCCGTCGTGGGGCCCTCTCCGGGCAGTCGTGGGTCGCTCGTTGGGCGCTATAGGGCCGTCTTGGGGGTCTAGAGGGCTGTCTTTTGGGCGGTCTTGGGGGCCTCTTGGGTCATCTTGGGCAGTCTTGCGGGCCTCTTGGGGGCCTACGGGGGCAAATCATTGAAACAACCAAAGGGACATCAAGTATGTTTGCCTCCTGGAGGTCCTCTTGGAGCCCTCGTGGGGCGTCTTGCGGGCCTCTTTGGGCAGTCTGGAGGGCATCTTTGGCTGGCTTGGGAACATCTTGGCCGTCTTGGAGGCGTCTTGGGATTGTTTTGGACCCATCTTAGCCGTCTTGGAGGCCATCTTTGCCATCTTAGTGGCCATCTCTCCAGGCCTCCTCCTGCGAGAAGGCCGACGGGATACCTCTTTTACGGGCCCGCCACCGCGCCTGCGTTGTGGGCAAGAGGCCTCATAGAGGCCTTTCGGGGTCTCTCGGGTGGCCTTTTGGGGGTCTTTTGGAAGCCTCTTGGGGGTCTCGGGGGCCTCTTCGAGGGTCCTCTCGGGGCCTGGAGTGTGTTTCTTGGGGGCCTCTGGGGGCCTCTTGTGGTCCACTCGAGGGGAGGAGGGCTCGAAATGTCAGTTCGTCTTCCCCCTCTTGGGCCCCTCTTGGGGCCGCCTTGTTGGCCTCCTGGGCCGTATGGGGGACTTCGGGGGCCGGCTTGAAGCGACCTTGGAGGATTCTTGCGCCGTCCTGGGCGCCCTTTTGGCAGAGACACCTGCAAGGTATTCCAGTACCGTGCATCTCCTCGGGCGTGCTCAATGATGTGGGCCTCTTGGGCCCACCCAGGGCCTCCAAGACGGCCCACGACACCCGTGGGGGACGCCAGGACGGGCACCCCAGGGCCATCTTGGGCCAGGCTGGAGGCTGGAAGCCCAGCTGCGCTCCCGGAGCCTTCGACCAGAGGTCGCGCGGGCCGCTTCGGGTATCGCCCGGAGTGCTCCAGAGCGCCCGTCAGTCCCAGGCCCTCGACCCCTTCAAGAGGCTTCTGCAGTATTCAGCACGGAGCATTCGCAGGGACCCGAGGACGCTCCACTTCGTGTTTCTGGGCGGGGCTAGCTGATCTGAATTGTGAGTTGTAAATTCGCGGTTGGCGTTTGCCCCACGGGATATGCTTTCGATCGCACGGTTTTGAAGGGTTGCGACAGTTGGTGCTCATCGGTTCTTCTGGCATCTCGAGGCTGGGCACATGATCACAATACAGCCCGACGGTTGGGTCCTACCAGCCCAGACGAGGAGCATACATCGGGCGTAGAACCCGTATGACTTGCCAGGTGTGCGTGACGTGGTTGCGCCATTCGTGTGTTGCGCCATAAGTTGCGCCGTGGGCTGCGCGGACAAAGCGTTGCGCCATTGGTTGCCCCATCCATGGGTTGCCCCATGGGTTGCGCAATCCGTGGGCTGCCCCATCCTGGGGTTGCGCCTTTGGTTGTGCCATAGTTTGCTCGATCCGCGGGGTGCCAGAGATTGCGCGCGCCACAGGTTGTACATCCTACTGCCGATCATAAACAGGCCTGCAATTACGTGCTCCGTGTGTTGCGCACTCGGTGGCAGGTCATAACGCATGTAATGCTGCACATGGGTTGCGCCATAAGCTGCTCACACGGCGGCCGAGAATGGCTTCGCTTGTTGTTGGTTGCGCTATAGTTGCGCACTCGGCGGCCGAGCATACATCGGCGTGGTGGTTTCCATAGGTTGCGCACTCGGCGGCTGATAGTCAGACGGCATTTCTTGGCGTGCGCCTCAGGTTGCGCACTCGTCGGCCGCTCGTTACACGGCGTGCTGTTGGTTGCGCCCCAGGTTGCGGCTTCGGCGTCGGACAATTAAATAGTTTGCTAGGCATTGCGCCATAGGTTGCGTCCTTGGCAGACGATGCTCAAAATGGCAGCCTATCGATTGCGCCATAGGTTGCGCACTCGGCAGCCGGTAAGACGGGCCGATCAGACAGTTGTATGAGATTGGTTGCGTCATTGGTTATGTAGATGGCGGACGATAGTGAACTAGCCTTAAGTCGGGCCTGTCCCTCTACAGGAGGAATATTCAAAAATAGTCCAAAATCGTATGGGACGATTTGTTGACAATTTTTGGCTATTTGGGAGTATGTTTGGATAATGTTTTAGTTGTCGTCCAACATTTGAAACTAGCCTGCTAATGGATGACCCCTGTGTTGCGCACCAGGCTGCCGATAACTAGTTGCACGGCGTGCTATTCGTGGCACCGAATGCTGCGCACTCGGCGGCCGAGGCAGAGAAGCGGTAGCCTGCGGGCGGCACCTGTCAGTCAGTCAGTCAGTCAGTCAGTCAGTCAGTCAGTCAGTCAGTCAGTGAGTTCAGTCCACCTCGAGCCAAACAATTTTGAGCTGCTTCCGAATCTATACTTTCGATTGTCTTGTGAAAGCTGGTCTGTCAGGATCCCGTGTACCTCTGCATGTTGTTGCTGACCCTCCTGCCGTTTGCGTTGGTGCGCGTGGCGTTCTATTCGGTGGTGCTCGCGATGATCGTGTTTCCACGACCGCCAGACGAGTTCCAGCTCGTGAACTTCATCCTTCTCTTTAAAGGGTCCCAGTTCCTCAATGCCGGGCTGATCACGATGGGCAAGGGGAGCATGAAGTACTTTATCTGCTTCTCGCTCCACCCCGGCCATATGACCACGTGCATCGTCGAGCGGGGCCCAGGCTCCTGGGTCGGATCGCGAGACCAGCCACCCTCCTCATCCTCCGGCGGCGGTGGTTCGCAGCGGAATGTCCGATCGCCCCCCTCCCCTCTGCCCAGACTCTGGTAGGACTCTTCGCAGCATGCTCGGACTTGGACCGGGCGCCTGTGAGCGGACGCACGGCGTGGCCACACTTTTGCCGCCGCCCCTCCTCTTCTTCCGCCCGTTCCTGGCGAGGTTGCGGCCCTGCCCCTCCCTGCTCCCTCCTCGGCGCCCTCCTGCTCTTGAGGGGCCTTCTTGGCCCCTCCTGGCCGGCAGAGCTCTCCTTCGCCATGGACGCCCGGTCTCGCATACCTCCCTCGGGCTGCGACGTGCCCCCTTTTTTTTTTTATATATATATATATATATATATATATATATATATATAGGTGTATGTGTGTATATGTGTGTATATATTTATATAGATGAGACGGGCGTTGTCTGCCGTTGCTGGCAGGCGGGGTTCCCCCCCCCACCTCCCCCCAAACCATGGGGGGGAGGTCCCAGACCCACCTCACCCAGGAGAATGGTTCGGAGGGTTCCAGAACCCTCCCCGCCCGGGAACAGTAATCGAGGGCGTCCAGATCCCCCCCACCCCCCGCCCAAGTCCCCCCCCCTTTCCCCACGGGAAAATCATTCGGGGGTTCCAGAATCCCACCTCCTGGCAACGACGACGACGACGACGACGATAACGACGCCGCCGCCGCCAGCAAACGACGCCGACGCCGACGACTACGACTACGACGACGACGACGTGCAGAGTAGAGTGGGCGTAGAGTAGAGTAGAATAGGAGTAGAGTGGTGAGACACAGTAGGGTAGAGTAGATCAGGTTAGATTAGCGTGCAGTAGGGAAAATATGAATCATATTCGAGTAGAGTGAAGTCGAGTAGAGAAGAGTAGATGAGTAGAATAGAGTAGGAGTCGAGTAGAGAAGAATCCAGTAGAGTAGAGTAGAGTCGGGTAGAGTAGGAGCAACGTGGGGTAGGTTGGAGTATGTTAAGTGTTATGTTGTACGGTATGGTACAGTAGAGTAGGGTTCGTTGGTTATGGTAGAGTAGAGTAGAGTAGAGAAGAGTAGAGTAGCTTAGAGTGGAGTAGGGTAGAGTACAGCAGGGCCCGAGTACGATTCAGAGAGAGAGAGAGAGAGAGCGGGATTGAGCCCCAGTCGTATGCCATTATATCAGAGGCAGCGCCTGGCGCGGGCGCCAGCGACAGGTTCGCCGCCGCTGCCGCTGACGTTGTCGCCGTCGTCGGCGTCGTAGGCGTCGTCGTCCTCGGACGTTGCGCTGGCCGAGGCAAGGCGCGTCGGGCTGCCACTGGCAGCAGGGCCTCCCTCCTCCCTCCTCCCCTCCGCTCCTCCTCCCCGTGCCGCCCTCCTCCCTCCTCCCTCCTCCCCTTCGCTCCTCCTCCCCGTGCCGTCCTCCCGTCTCCGAGCTCTCCCGGCCCTCGCTCCCGCACCGTCCACGGCCCCCGGGGCCAGGCGCGCAGCGTCTGCTCTCGCGGCAGCCGCCCCGCGCCTCCCGGCGAGGTGCCAGCGACAGCCTCGTCAACGCGCTGATCGACTACGTGGGCAGCTGCGTTCTGGCCCGTGCCTCGGTGTAGCATGAAGTCGGGCACGTCTCTCTACAGGAGGAATATGCAAAAGTAGTCCAAAAGGTAGTCGGGCGACGATGTTTCTGCTATTCTTCACAATTTCTGAGTACTTGTTCGGCTGTTCTTTGTTTTTCATTCGAAATCCGCCTGTAGGGGGACACGCCCGACCTAAGTTTAGCCTGATCCGCCGAGCCGCTAAGGACGGACATGTCGGAGTGCTCTCCGCCAGCCCGAGGCCGAGGGTCGGCCCGCCCTGGCTGCGGCGTGGCGGGGTGCCCTTCAGCAGAGAGCCGCCGAGCCCCAGGGATGGACAGGTCGAAGTGCTCTCCGCCACTCGAGAACAGGGCCAGCTGGCCCCGGCTGCGGCTCCGCGGGGTGCCTTTGAGCAGAGCCCCTGATGAGCGTGTCACCACCCGGGCCAGCGCGGATGTTGAGTCCCTCTCTCTCTATTTCTCTCTCCCTTTTTCGATGTATATGTATAGATCTGTGTCTCGTTGCCTCTCTCTCTCTCTCTCTCTCCCTCCCTCGCCCTCTCTCTCTCTCTCTCTCTCTTTTGATTTCGCTTTATTCTCTCTCCCCCCTTTCTCTCCTGTCAACACTGTCGTCCAAAGATCTTTGTGTGTGGGCTGGTCTGCTATTCATCTGGTGAAGCGCACTGCAAGAGAGCGGGGAGGCGACTCCTCACAGGCCGTTGTTAGGTCCTTCTCTGTCATCGCCATCACAAGTGCTGTCGTCAATTCGCATTCCCCAGCTTCACCGTCCATCCTGGCGTCACATCGGAGTTCATCTTCCATAGTTGCCTTCCTTCAGGGGGGCTCACCTACGGCCTCGGTGGTGGTGTTCCCCACGTCGAGAGGTCCTGCCAGAACTGCGACAGGCAGTCCCAACTCATGGGCGGTTTCTCAGAGCCCTTGCTAGCATGTATTTCCGCGAGGTGGTTTCCTGTTCTATGTCTCATGCTACCGGGCAAGAGTGGAATGTACTCTTGTCATGCAGACGAAGACGTGATGATATTAGTTCACCGTGGTTCAATGGAGATGCCGAGCCTATCACGTGGCGATGGTACGGTGGACAACCCTCGATGCTGTGAAGATGGCAGTAGCGGTAGGATATTGTGGCGACGATGAGTTCGAGTTGACGCCCCCTCACATAATTAATGCCTGAGCATCCCGTGACGGACGTGCGCTGGCTGACATTTTATGTGTAATTTATGTTTTACCTTATGTCGCCATGTAAGCGACGCAAAAAAAAAACGGAGTCGTCTGTGCCGACATTGGCGCGTAAATTGCCCGTGTAAGGTCGCGCGTAAGCGCAATCGTCTCTTTTGTGGCATGCCGCGCTGGTGGCCCACGCAAGCCATTGCGGAAGGTCGCCGTGCCACCTTGCGTAAGATCCGTTGACTTGACGTTCATGTGTGTTTCATGTTGTGCACGTTGTTCCCGACCCTCAGTGGAGTTGGGGGTCCCCATCTTCCACCTACGGCCCTGGCAGGGTCGCCCAGCGGTCCCCCAGCTATTTCTGCACACCGCTTGTACAGGTCGGGGTCCGCAGAGAGTTCCACCTGCTCGTAGGGCCCCGTGGGAGGTGCCCGCATGTTGTCCTCAGCGGATTTCGGCCCAGTGCGATTGTTTCTATCGCGTCTCCACGACTTGCAGTGCGCGTGTCCCGCTGCTCCAGTTGGGCCTCGAAGCGCGCGACTGGGCCAGCCTTCCTGAGGGGCAGCAGGTTTCTCGATCTGCCTCTCCTGACCGAAGCAGCCACTCGGCCCTTTTCTGGTCGGCGGCCGCGAGAGCTCCAAAGCGGCCGCAGAGCGGCGGCGGCACGCGGGGAGGGCGGACCGCAGGGGACGCGGGAGGGAGGCACGCTCAGACAGTGGAGGTCGCCCTGAGCAGTCCGGTGCACCCCTCGGGCGGATCGTGCCCCCGTGGGCAGCTCGGCGCACCTCTGCGCCCCTGCTCCGCGGCGCCCCCCCCCACCCCGCACCCTCTCCGCCCCCTTTCTGCCCCCAGCTTCACCCCCGACAGCGGCGTGCAGTGTGTCTACGGCGAGGACCACGCCCTCGCGCAGCACGCAGCTGCATGGGGTGGGCCCTCCGCCAGGCCAGTTGCATCGGTCCATGGCGAAAGGGGGCACGTGACGGTCCTCCTTCCTCCTCTCTCTCTCTCCTCTCACTCGACTCTTCCCCCGTTCCCTTTCCCTCGGCGCCCTCCCGTCCCCTCCGCCCCCTACCTCCCTCGCTATCCCGCTCTTCCCCCATTTCCCTACTCCGTCTGCGCCTCCTCCTCCAGTATCGTGTTTGGGTGGCCCAGTTGGGCTGAACGTTTCAAGCGGCCTCGGCGTTCACCTCCCCTCCGCCCTTCCCCCATCAGTGAGAGATGCAGGCAACCACTTCGCTGGAGTAGGAGAGCGGAGGAGAGAGGGGAGAGGAGAAGGAGAGAGAGTGAGGAGTGAGGAGAGGAGAGGACGGAGGGGAGGGGGAGGAGGACGGAGGGTGGATGAAGGCGAGGATGACGAGGATGACGAGGATGACGAGGATGATGCTGATGATGAGGAGGAGGAAGAGGAGGAGGAGGAGGAGGAGGAGGAGGAGGAGGAGCAGGAGGAGGAGGAGGACGAGGAGGAGGAGGAGGAGGAGGACGAGGAAGAGGAGCTGGAGGAGGAGGAGGAGGAGGAGGAGGAGCAGGAGCAGGAGGGGGAGCAGGAGCAGGAGCAGGAGGAGGAGGAGGAGGCATGAGCGAGGAAGGCTTGCGCTCTTCGCGCACGCCCGTCTCCTCCCCTCTCCCCCCCCGCCCCCTCCCTCTCTGGGGGCACACGGCCAGAGGTCTGGATCGCCTTCCGCCAGCTGCCGCACTCCGAGAAGCACGCGAGGTCGAAGTACCTGGCCCGCGAGCAGGACGGGCCGCACTCCGACAAGCACGCGAAGGCGAAGACTCCGCAGGACGGGCGCGCGCGCACGCCCCGGGCCGCTCGCGGCGCGGCGGCCTCGACCAGGCCCCTCCTGGGCCGCCGTGCCCCAGGCAGCCTCATGCGGAAGCTCTGCACGCGCGCAGCGCCTCCTCGTCGTGGCCTGGGTCGACAGGCCTGCGGGGGGGCGTCTGATGAGACGAAGCGGAGGACCACAGGGCGACACAGTCGAGCTGCGGGTGCCGTCGACGACGACGACGCCGACGACGACGCTGCCGACGCCGCCGACGACGACGGCGCCGACGACGCCGACGACGACGGCGACGACGACGACAGCGACGACGACGACGCCGACGACGCCAACGACGTCAACGACCCCCTCGCCTCGTGACAAGAATATGGCGGGAAGCTATTTGCTATTTTCGGCCTTTGGGGGCCCTCAGCGTGGCCCCGTGGCCGTCAAGAGACGGGAAGAGCTGGTCCCAGGGAGTGGGTCGAAACTTGTTGGGGTCGACGTTCTGAAGCAATCACGGCGTCGGGTCTGGGAACACGCCCTATAGCCCGCCTTGGGCGGCCTATGCAAAAGCACTGCACGAGTGTAGAGCGTCCTCCTCCTCCTCCTCCTCGCGCTCGGTGCGATAGTCTGGGTCACCCCCAGGGGCGCGAAGACAGCGGCGCTTCCGCGTCGCGGCCGGGGCCAGAGCGGCTGCCACTCTCCCAGTGGGGGGAGGCGCGATGGACCAGGCGATCATAAGCGCCGCAGCAGCTAGGGCATCTGCACGTCGGCCCTGCCCGTGAGTCGACGGGGACCTCAGCAAGCCTTCCTCGGGCAATATTGGTCCCTCATTACCAGCCTGGAACATATCCTTATCCCTATGTTGGGCATCGCCTCATCACGATGGCGATGTTAGGGATTTCCTCTGTTTCTGAGGGTGCATCCCTAAGATTGTCATCGCTTTTTGGCGTGTCAATCTTAGGGATAGGGAAACGTTCGAGGCTGGTAGCCTCAGGCATGCTCTTCGTAATCCTGTGGAGTCTACCGCATCGCCTGAGGCCCGGCAGTAGCTCTAGCACTGTGGAAGTCGATTCATGTAGATGAACCATGCCGCCAAACACTTCCCAGATGTCCAACCATGTTTCAAACATGTGTTAAGCATGGCTTAAACATGTTTGAGACAGATTTAGAACATGTTTTACATAGTTTTCATCTCAGTCTTAATTCAGTGATAGGATTGTTAGAGTGTCCATTGTCATGGCATCCACAACTCTAGCAGGTGTTCCACAGGAGATTTTCTAGCTTCCCAGGCATCGATCGATCGACCTCCCGCACCGTGATGCTTGGCGCTTGGCAGCTGGTCGGTCCCTCGAGCATGTCTCCGGGCCTCCGCGGGGGCAGCGCTCCACAGCGGTGCCGCGAGCGAGTTATTGCTTCTCTTCCGTCCTCCTCCCAAGGCACCAGGCACTTCGATTTCTTCGATGCCCGATGGGGGTTCTGATAGGGGGTTGGAGGTTTTCTCTCTAGAAGCGGTCACATTGGCTTCGTGTGCGCCCATGATGGTGCCCTCGCTGCCGTGAGCGACAGCGGGTAATGAAGCTCTTGAATCCTCTCGTATTCCTCCTCTCGTGCTCGTGGGTTGGCCTGGGGAATCTGGAAGGCTGGGGGGATGGATGTGACGTTGCGTCATTGCCGCTGTGCCCTGCGCAGGCGCTCTGGCAACTTCACCGCCCGCGCCGACACGAGGTTGCGAATGGCGCCCGCGATGTGGTTGCTCGCATCGCTCGCAGAAGCCCTGAGTCGAACGCGTGCACCCTTTAGACATTACGCAGGTCCTCGGGGCCGTCAGAACCCAGACATGCGATGTCCTGATTTTTTCAGGACGGCGTCCCTGGAAGTCCAGACCCTTTCCCTCGGACCGGTTTTTCATCGTGAGTCCTTTTTTGACGGTCCCGAGCCCCGGCGAGGGCTCCCCGGGGCCGAAAATAGGCAAAAACCTCCGTGATTTTTTTACGACGCGATCATGTCTGGGAAGACGACTCGGGATGAGAAGCCGGCCCCTGGGCACCTGGGGGCGGCGCGAGGCCCCGGGACCCGCGCGCCGAACAGTTCGGAACGCCTGGTGCCCAGGGCGGGGAGGCGCCGACCGATTCCACCCCACGCCGGTCCCGGCCACGAGCAGTCTTCAGGAGGGGACAAGAACACACAGACACAATTGATCTCCGAACCCCAGGAAAAGATAGGAACATATGGGAAGTGGGGGGAAGACGAAAACCTAGAAAATATGGGAACATATGGGGAGTCTTGTTTTTTGTGTATATTTATTTGTGTGTCTCAGGCCCCCTTCAAGTCTGGGCCGAGGGCCAGTGCGGACGCCCTCTGCTGGCTTGGCCAAGCCTCAAGCGCCCCCCAAATGACTACTTCGATAAACCAGGACACGGCCAACCAGGACCTCGAACACTCCACCTGAAGAGATGAGAGGCCCTGAAGTCTTGGAGGCGGCGGGGGGGGGTCGTCACGGCGCCTTCGGCTGACGACGACGGACGAAGGACGACCACGACGTTGACGATGACGACGAAGACGACGACGCCGACCACTTTGACGACCGCCGCCGACAACGACGACGGCGACGCCGGCTTCTGGTGAGGAGTCCAACGCCGGCGAGGGCTTCGGCTCGGGCGCCGGGGGCCGCCAAAGCCAGCGGGGGGGGGGGAGCAAGGGCGCGGCCTCGGACGGGCTCCTGTAGCCTGCGGCCGTGGAGTTGGGGAAGGGAAGGGTGAGAGTCGAGCTTCCAGGGTCGAGAGTGTTCTTTCGGAGTGCTCTGCTCGTTTCCGAGGTCCATCGTGATCTGGCAACGAGCACCCATACCTATGTGACTCCAGGTTTCTCAGGTTGGCACTTCTGTTTGGGCCACAGATGCGTGTTGACGGATGGGGACCCGCTCGAACGGGAGCCCCCTTCAGGGTCCGAGAACCAGCACCCATGCTTATAGCGCCTTCGTGTCCTTCCTCGCGCCTCTAGCGTCCATGGGTCTTCTCGTGACCTACACTGCATTCCCCTCGGAATTTCCTAAGCGCGATTGGAGGAGGAGGCAGGAGGAGGAGGAGGAGGAGGAGGAGGAGGAGGAGGAGGAGGAGGAGGCGGGGGATGAGGAGGAGAAGGACGCGGAACAGAAGGAAATAGAGAGAGCGCGAGGCAGAAGGCGACGAGTCTCGCCGCCCAGCGCGCGGCACACCGGCCGCGCCACGAGGGGCCTGGGCTCCACCTGGGGAGCCCCGGACCCCCGACCGTGAGGTCGATGCATTCGACCTCTCAGGCCACGACGGCCAACACGGACGGGTAATCCAAGCCGTGAGTAGTTTTTCGCTTGACCGTGAGTGGATTTTCGCTTAACCGTGAGTGATTGAGTGTACGCTGTGAGCCCACGCTGTGAGCCCACGGTTTGGTGAGCCCACGCTGTGAGCCCACGCTGTGAGCCCACGCTGTGAGCCCACGCTGTGAGCCCACGCTGTGAGCCCACCCTATGCCAACACGCCACCGTGCCCCACGATCACGAGGCGCCGCCCTTGCCGCCCATCGCGTACAGGAGCGTGCGGCCTTGATCCGAGGCAGCACCAGGCCGCGCCGCGCCGCGCTCCTGCAAGCGGGCTGACGAGGTTGCGGGCGACGTGCGCTTGTGCTCGATGTGGCCTTGAAGGATTGTGCCCCTCGTCAAGGGCTCGCCCAGGTGCTCCGCCAGGTCCAGGATGCGGTCGACGAGCTCGCGCTCCGTGTCGCCGAGTCCCTTGCCCGTGTCACTGCACTGTCCCTGCCCTTTCCCGGGCGAGTGTCATCCGCAGGGCGGCCACGTTGCCGCAGCGGCAGCTCGTCCGCCCAGTCGTCGGGTGGCACCGGCTCCATGTCGTCCACGGCCCCCTCCGCCGCGGCCGCCGCCGCACCAGCCGCCCCCTCTTCGTCCTCCTCCGTCGCGCCGGTGACGGCCACCTGGCCCGCCACGCCATCGCCAGGCCCATGGCCGCGGCCGCGGGCCTGCGGGCGGCGCGCCAAGCTGCGCCACAGCCGCTCGGAGGAAGCCCTCCGCCGCGCAGCCGCGCGGCAGGGCGCCGCCTGGAGGCGGCCGCGAGCCCGGCAGCAGCAGGAGTGGCCAACAGCGCGCTGCGCGAGGCCTCCGGCGCCGCAGCGCTGCCACCCGTTGTCGCACCCGGCATCGGCACCCGGCACCCGGCGGCGGCGGCGGCGGCGGCGGCGGGGCAGGGCAGCCAGCGACACGAGGCGCGAGCCAAGACGGTTGCTCGAGGAAAAGGAGGATATCGGAGGAGGAGCAGGAGCAGGAGCAGGAGGAGGAGGAGGAGGAGGAGCAGGAGGAGGAGGAGGAGGAGGAGGAGGAGGAGGAGGAGGAGGAGGAGGATCGGGCCGGACGAAAGGGGGGGATTGGGAAAGGGGGGGTACGAAATTTGCTGCATGCAGCTGGTTTCGGCCCCACCGAGGGACCCATTCCTCGATACATGGGCGCCTTCTGGTGCCGGGAGGCGCCGGGAAAATCAGCTAATTCTCACCCCCCCCTTTGCTATCCCCCCCTTTCGCCTGGCCCGAGAGGAGGAGGAGGAGGGGGCTATCTTGGAGGGCCCTAGCCTCCGCGGCCCCTCTCTCTCTCTCTCGCTCCTCTTTTTTTTTCTCTCTCTCTCTCTCTCTCTCGCTCTCTCTCCCTCTCTCTCTGTCTCTCTCTCTCTCTCTCTGTCTCTCTCTGTCTCTCTCTCTCTTTCGCTCTCTCTCTCTCTCTCTGTCTCTCTCTCTCTCTCTCTCTCTCTCTCTCCCAGCCGCGAACGCGCGGCCGCCAGCGCGAACGCGCGACCGCCGGCGGGGCGCTGCAGCCAGGTCCGCTGCAGAGCTCCGCGCCGCGGCCCTGCCCCGGCCCCATCGGGCCGCCGCGTGGCTCTGGTGCCGCGGCCCAGCGAAGGGGCCCGGCGCCGCTCGGGCGTGTGCACTGTTTCTTCGGCGAGGACCGTCGAGGAGCCTCCCCAGACATGCTCGCGTCGTTAAAAAATCAGGACGGGAGGTTTTTGGCTATTTTCGGCCTCGGGGGACCCTCGCCGGCCCCCGGGAGCGTCAAAAAACGACTCAGGACGAAAAACCGGTCCCTGGGAAAGGGTCGGGAATTCCAGAGACGCCGTCCTGAAAAAAATCAGGACGTCGCATGTCTGGGTCCGTGATCATTTGGCGAAGAAGCCACGCACGACACTGAACAAAAGAACACGGGGGAGGGACGTCCGAGCGACGGCAAGAGGGGGCGCATCCCGGGGCCAGGGCCAGCCTGCGTGGCACGCAATGGGGGTGACGGGTCCTGAGGGAAGCGGGTCCTGAGCTTTGAGCTTTCTCGTCGTCGTCGTCGTCTCGGGCCCCGGCCGGGACGGGCAGCAAACGGCTCGGGATGAAGAGCTGGTCCTGGGGGAAGGGCCCCAAGGTCCAGGATCCGCTTCCCTCAGGACCACGGGAGCGCGCGGGCCCCGGCCGCGGCGCTCCCTCAGTCCTTCCGTCGCGTGGCGCTTCCTTCGCAGGCGAATCCCGTCGCGCCCGATCGTCTGGGCGGGGCGCGAGTGGCTTGAGCTGTGGATTGTGACACGCGCCTCGCCTGTTCTTCATGGTTGCGCCACCCACCAAACCGCCCCATCCCAACCCGAAGGCCCCAATTTGCCCTCCATCTCCAGTGGGGGGGGGAGGGGGACACTGAAAAAACACATGGAACCCGTACGCCCCCCCAACCCGAAACTTGGGTCAAACCCGGGCCTTCGGGTTGGGTTGGGGGGGTCTTGTAGGCAGTCACTCCGGTTGCGCCACTGGCCTCGCGCAGCGGGGCGCCCAGGGGGCCCCGCTGCGCGCGCGCGCCGCGCGGGGCCCCGCGGCATGGCGCCGAGAGGGGTCCTCGCGCGACGACCTGGGCCGCGCAGCGGCCCGCGCGTGCTCGAGCAGAGGGAAGCCCGCGCGCGCTGCCTTTCGCCGTGTGGCCCCGCCCAGTGCAGCGGGGAAGCCTGCCAGGAATTGGCGGCCATGAGATTCGCGCTTGTCCTGTGATGGGTTCCGAACGGGCCCCACGGCCACATCTTCCAGGTCGGGGAAAATTTCGAGGCCCATGTCCTCTTAACGTTTAATGGATCCAACGTTGCCAGAATCCGGAAGTTTGAAACCAGTTTGGATCAAGTTCGGTTGCGAAGAAGTTACGAAATTCCGGAGCGCGCGCGAACTTTTCGTGGACTCCCGAATTGGATCCGATTTCCCCCCGCTATTTCCCCAAGTGTTTCCGCAACTGTTCTGGACTTCGGAACTTGGTTCGGGTGTTTCCTAAATGCATGCTGTCGAACTTCCAAACTTTGACCATGTGAACGTTTTTTGTTTTGCCCCCCACCCCCGGAATGTTTGAATTGGTTTTGGATTCTTGTTTCTTGCAATAATGTGTTTCCGAACTCGAACTTCAAATTTTCCCTCCGCCCGAATTCAATCCCTCTTCAGCAAATTACAACCCTTGCCGAGGACCGCGCGATCACTGTTTTTGTTTGCAGTGCGGTTCTTGTTTGCAGGGCAGTTTTTCCTGTATTGTATTTTTCCCATCGCTTTTTTGTTTTTTGTTTTTTTCCTGTGCTGTAGTGGCGCTGAGCTTTAGTTCAGGACCCAGCGTGGGAGCAAAGCGCGGTGCGGGGAGGCTCAGGGAGGGGTGAAGCGCACATGTCGGGGGCCACCGCGCGGAAACAAGCGTCTTGCATGGCACAGTTTTCGTTGCAGTTTATTGCGCGTTGCAGGTTTATGTGCAGCGCAACTGTTTTGCCCTGTTAGTGTTTTTGCTCGCGCTGGAGCTCAGACTTCCGTGCTGGAACCCAACGTGGTTTGGGGAGGTTCAGGGGGGGGGGGGGTGAACGGCACAGGTCGGGGACCACCACGCGGAACCATATGTTTTCGCATTGCATGTTTCGTACCGCAGTTTTTTTGCATCTTGTATGTTTTTTGCATTGAAATCATGATGCGTCGCATTTTTGGTGTTGAGCTGTAGTGCCGCTGCCTAAGCGTGGACCAAGGATCCCGCGTGAGAAACAAACGTGGTTTGGGGAGTCCCTGTGAGGATGAAGAAGGCGCATGCCAGGGACCACAGCACGAAAACATATTGTTATGGTGCATTTCCGTTGTTTTCATGCATGTCAGGGAGGGTTGAATCGCACAGCTCGAATTAGATCCACGCGAAAAAAGTGTTGTTTGTTTGAATGGCGTTTTTTTGTGCATGCCAGTTTCTCCCCACGAAATCAACCAACAAAAACACAGGGAATGGACGTCCGAGCGATGGCCAGTCCCCTCGTCCGCGCGCATGCCTCTGGCCATGATGCGCTGCCCCCCCCCCCTCTTCGGGGGCCGTGCGCTTCGGCGTACCCAGAGGGCGACGAGCTGCCAGCAGAGACTTCACGTTGCAATTTTGGTTCCACGACGGGATGATGTCCGGGTGGGGAGGCCCAACACCGACTCCCACATTCACACCCATGAGGAAGATGGAGAAGCAACAACAGTTTTCATGGATTCCCGAATCCGCCTCAGAGAATCAAGAGTCTGGACTAGACCCTGGGCGTTATCCTGAAGCTTCTTTGTCAGTCGAATTCTAATCACCGGACCTGGACTATTGTTGAAAAGAAACGCTTGGAGTGAAGTTTCTTTTCTTAGCGTCAAATTCTCTTAACTCTTAGCACGGGTGTTTCTTGGGGTGCGCTCCGACCATAAGCTCAAGGCGGCTCCAACCGTGGCCAAGAGGGCTCCCCCACAAGCCCAAACGAGCGACAAGCACTCCACCACCCCACTGCGTGTCGGCATCAGTTGCCGAGACGTGTGCCCCCACCTCTGCGAGGGGGCCGTGGGTTCCCGCAAAACCTTCCCGAGGCTGTGGATGGGGGCGACGAGGAGCTTCGCGAAGGTCCCCCCCCCAAAGGCAAACACGTCCAAGAGACCTCGATCCCCGATTCTCGGTCCTCCTCGACTCCAGCCTGGACCCTCCGAGGCAAGGGAGGGCAGCTCGGCCGGCTGCTGTGGTACGACGTGCGGTGCTTCGCGCTGAGCCTCGCGGTGCTCGCCGTGGTGGCGGTGGTGACGCGGAGGGCTTACGGCCACGTCGTCATCAACCCGGACCCCCTCGCCTTCCCAGAATCGGGGGTGGACAGAACCCCCAACAGTGACACGTCGATTAGTGAATTGTCCGTTTTCGGTTCTCGAGAGGGCGCCGCGGCCGTTATTTTCCAGGCTTGCGCCCGCCAGGTTTGGGCCTCAGGTCGTTTTCACTAAACCACGTTTTACTAAGGGAGGTCTGTCCATCCCCGACAGAAACGTGCGCAACGGACACCGTTTGTCCATACTCTGCCTCTTGGGGCTCTCACTGGGCCTGTGGGTCCCTCACTGGGCCCCGGGTCCGTCGGAGAACGACTCGGGATAGAATGCCGATCGTGATCCCGGGCCCCTGCGCTCACGAGGAGGAAAGAGTATCGATATGGCTACGGCTCCCTCGATTTTGCCTTTTTGCGCCTCCCGGGGTCCCTTGTCGCCATGGCTGGATTGGCATCGGTAGTCTGGGATGGTCAGAACGCACCCCGGGAGAGGTCTGGGGAGTAGCAGCATCAGTTTTGCTGGGTTTTCCCAGCTGGAGCCGAGAAGTTCTTCCTCTCTTTCCCCCGCCTCCTCCTTTCAAGCTGTTTTCCAACCCGGCAAATCTCAGTAACACTGCACCATAATCAGTCTACGAGCTAGTGGCTAGTGGATCTGCGACTCGAGCAAGTTCTACGAGCCACCCTTCGAGCTGGTGGGTCTAAAATCCTGGGGAAGCTCTACGACCTCCTTTCCCCCTCCCCCCCCTCCCCGCTGCGGGGCCTTCCCGCCGCTGCCGATCGCCTCCTCCAGGCGGCGCCCCGCGGTCGCGGCGCCCCGCGGTCGCGGCCGCCGCGGGCGGGCCAGAAGTGCCCCGATCCGGGCCGATCCGCGTCGACCGCAGGGGGGAGGAAGCGGGAGTATGACGGCGAGGACGAAGGAGGATGGCGCAGGTGCGGGAGAGAGGAGGAGGTGGAGGAGGAGGAGGAGGACGAGGACGAGGACGAGGACAAGGACGAGGAAGAGCAGGACGGGTTGTAGAGGAGGAGGAGGACGTGGAGTAGGAGGAAGAGGAGAAGGAGGAGGAGGAGGAGGAGGCGACATGAGACGGGTTGAGGAGGAGGAAGAGGAGGAGGAGGAGGCGGAGGAGGAGGAGGAGGAGGAGGAGGAGGAGGAGGCGGAGGAGGAGGAGGAGGCGGAGGAGGAGGAGGAGGAGGAGAGGAGGAGGGGGAGCAGGAGGGGGAGCAGGAGGAGGAGGAGGAGGAGAAGGAGGAGGAGGGGGCGGAGGGGGGGGAGGGGGAGGAGGGGGAGGAGGAGGTGGAAACTGCGACGGGTCGGGAGGAGGAGGAGGAGGAGGAGAGGGCCAAGGAGGAGGAGGAGGAGGAGGAGGAGGAGGAGGAGGAGGCGGAGGAGGAGGGGCGATGTGGAGGAGGAGGGGTTTTGACTAGGGCTGCCCAGTTGGAGATTGGAGTACGAGCAGCAGGACTTCCTGCACTGGGTGCTGCGCTCCGCACACTTCCGGGAGGACCTCTTCTGGTGCAAGGCCCCTCGCGGGCGTGCGAGGGGGTTGGGGGGGGGCGAGGTGGCGCCGAAAGAGCCTGCATGGGCGACGGGATCGCGCATTGTTTTTTTGTTGGGGGGGCGGGGGCTGGGCTGTTTTGCCCCCCCCCCCCCCCTGGCGCATCGAACACCAGCAGAAGGAGGAGAGAGGAGGAGGCTAGCCAGGTGCCTTCGCGCGGTATCTGACATTCTACCACTCCCTCCCTCCCATCTCTTTCCGCCGACGCGTGTCCTAACGGACCAGAAACTCCCAAAAGGACCCCATCGTGTTATGCGCAATCGGAGAAAGGGGAGCTGCGTACATCGGAGGAACAGGTGGCGGATGAACAGGAGGAACAAGGGGAGGATGAGGACTGAGCAGGACGAGGGCGAGCAGCAACAGCAGCAGCAGCAGCAGGAGCTGGAGTGGAACGAGCAGGGAACCAGGGGAAGTCGGAGTAGGGGGAAGGGGGCGGGCGATAACGATGAGCAAGTGGCCCGCGCCGGGGGCGAGACCGCCATTCTGATCGACGAGAGCAAGGCACCCGATCTGACATGAGGATCACGCTGCAGCGGAAACGCCATTTTGGAGGGACCCGCATTTTTGCCAGACTAGAACATCAGATAACAACAAGCTCTGACCAACCTTCTGTGAAACCACGTTGCACGGAGGGGGGCGCACCACTCGTTGGTGGAATGGAGGATAATACGTAACCAGTTTGTGCCGTTGGATAGGCGGATGAGAAGGAGGGGGAGGATGGAGAGGACAAGGAGGAGGAGGATGAGGATGAGGAGGAGGAGGAGGAGGTGGAGGATAATGAGGAGGTGGAGGAGAAGGATGGGGACACATCATGATGCTGTTGCTGCTGATGATGATGCTGATGATGAGGATGATGATGGTGATGAGGATGAGGATGATGATGATGATGACGACGATGATGATGACGATGATGATGCTGCTGATGATGCTGATGATGATGCTGATGCTGCTTATGGTGGTACTGATGATAAGTATGATGATGCTGTTGCTTATGTTGCTGATGATGACGATGATGATGGTACTGATGATACGTATGATGATGGCGATGATGATGACGATGACGACGGCGAGGACTATGATGTTAAGGATAATGATGAGGAGGAGAAGGCTCAGTCAGAGGAGGGCACGGAGGATGCATACTTCTTTATAACTATTCCAAGTATGGTTGCATTTCGTCGTCTCTCCTCGCGCGAGCCCTTCCTAGCGCTCTGGGTCGCTACTCATTTCAGTCGTGCTTCAGATTTGTAACGGAACCAGTCTACGACTTTGACGCACAGATGGGCAAGCAGCCTTTGTGAGCGACATCGCTCAGTGGCGGACCCATCCGTGTTTACAGGAGCTGGAGGTTTAGGGGAGGAGGAGGAGGAGGAGGAGGAGGAGGAGGAGTCAGTACACGGGCGCTGCTACTAGGGAGACTTACATGATGTAAGCAAGCAGTTCGAGACTTGCTTGTGAACAGGGTCAGTGTCTCAGCCAAGAGCTGCAGGGAGTCAGGACACGCGCCCACCATCCCGGCCAATACAATCTGGAGGCCTTCTTCACAAGGAGGCCAGGAGTTGTCTCTCGGAGTGCGCCGTTGGAGAAGTTGTCTCCAGCTGGCCCCAGGACCCAGACATGTGTTTGAGAGGGCTGGTTGTGCATCAGTGCGGTCGGAGGGAGGAGGAGCGACACCACCACCACCAGCTGTCCCCCCCCCAGCGAGGAGGTGTGCGATGCCTCCTTTAGCTGGGGATTGGACATGTCTCGAGCTGGACGCCACGGAACAAAGTGAATCGTACCACCAGGAGGACCTTTCCTGGCTCCTGGCGATGGTGGTGGTGGTGTCGAGTCTCTGCGCTCTAATTTTTGTGTCTGGCGCGAGAATCGGGGGATCGGGAAAGGAAAGGAACAACATCTGCTGCGCGCAGCTGGCTTCGGCCCCGCCGCCGGGCGCATTGCTCGATACATTACCGCCTCCGCGCCGAGAGGCGACGAGAGCACCAGCTGCGTGATCTAATTCGCTAACCCCCTTTGCAATCGCCCCCGTTCGCCCGACTCGACCACTCAATTACTTCAGCACTGCAGCCGCGATGTAAACATACGGGAATTGTGCTTGCAGTCGTCTCCGATCCATGACACAAGACATGTTCCAACGGGTGCATTCATGAACATATGTAATTCCAATGACGTTCGGGAAGGAGGGAGTTCGACACCCAGCGGTCAGTCTTGTTCACCCTTACAACTACAGCCAGGACGCATTGGCGAATTAGCTTCGGCGTAAGTTGCAATAACAGTGTACGCACGTAAGTCTCTAAGTGGCATGCGCCAAACAACATCCATCACTGCTCCATCCGCATCCGTTTCGGCTCCAGCCGGCCCGAGCCGAGCGGAGTTTTGCCATGCCCGCGCGGTGACTCTCGCGCGGCGGCCGCCTCCGCGGGGCGACGCCCGGGGAGGCATGGCGCTCGGCACGCGGTGCTGCCTGGCCCTCGCGCAGGGGGCCCTGTGGCTCCTCTTCTCGCTCCTTGACCTGGTGCTGCTGCCGCTCTTCGGCCTCGGGAGGCGCCTCCGCGGGGCGCCCGGGAGGCCCGCCGCCGCGGCGCGGGCCGCCGGGGGCGGGCAGCCAGCGGCCGTCCACGGGGCCGCCGCCGGCGCGGGGCAGACGCCCGCCGAGGCGGCGGTGTCGGGCGGAGGGCCCCTCGTCGTCGTCATCGTGGGCGCCAGCTGGGGGGGGCTCGCGGCATGCCACCAGCTCGCGGACGACCCACGGTTCCGCGTGGTGCTCATCGACAGGCGGGAGTTCTTCGAGTACACCCCGGGCATCCTGCGGCTCTTCTGCCAGCCTGGCCTCCACGGCTCCATGGCGCGGAAGTTGCCGAAGGGCTCCCACAAGTCTGTGCTCGGGCAGGTGACCAGCACGAGTCATGACCACGTGGTTCTCGGCGACTCGACGAGGATCGGCTTCGACTATCTCATCTTGGCAACTGGTGCGGATTACCGGCAGCCTATCACACCGTCTTCGAGCGACGTTACGTTGGCCTCCCGCGCGGCCACCTGGCATGAGGAGGCCGCCAAGGTGCGAACTGCGAGGAGCGTGCTAGTTCTGGGTGGCGGCGCGGTGGGCACGGAGCTTGCGGCAGAGATTGTCTGCCACTTCCCAGAGAAGCGGGTGACACTTGTCGACGGGGCTCCGAATTTGGTGTTTCGTTTTCCGCCCAAGACCATTGAAAAGACGGAGTCGTGGTTTCGCAGCAGGGGGGTGGAGCTTGTCCTCGACGAGCCCCTGGAGAAGTGGGACACGGGCAGCTGTACGTTCAAGTCGGGGCGCGTAATCGAGGCGGACTTAGTGTACGTATGCCTCGGCATGCAGTGCAACACTGAGTGCGTCGCGAAGGGCGACCTGGCCAGCTCCTTGAGCACGCGCAAGGAAGTCCAGGTGAACGAGTTTTTCCAGGTCAATGGGCACAGCAACATTTTTGCAGTGGGAGATGCGATGTCGCACCCGAGCCGAGAGATCAAGCAGGCGTACTACGCAGAGATGAATGGCTGCTGCGCGGCAAAAAATGTCATCCGCCATGCTCAGGGTGAGGCGTTATTGAACTACCCCGAGGCCATCGCTGGGGCACCAGCGAGCCCGCTCGTGTACGTGGTCAGCCTTGGTAGGTACGATGGGTCCCTGGGCTTCAACAGCCTGGTGGTCAACGGCGCCGTGGCGGCCCTGGTGAAGTGGATCCTCGAGTGGACTAAGGTGGCACAGGTCGAGGGTCGCCCCATCGGCACCTTTGTTTGGGCCATTGCCGACGCCATCACATTCTGGCTGTCGCGCACGGTGCTGCCACCCGACAAGGGCAAGTGACTGCAAGTGAGCTGCTCTGCCAAGCCGAGCACTCGCGTCTTCTGCTCGGGTTTGCCTGCCGAAGCGCTGCCGGTGCTCACAGTTGGTTCGCAGCAGCCTTATTGTGGCTTCCGTAACATAATCTTGAGCCAGAGCTGGGGGATCTTGCCTGTCGGGGGTGGTGGGCGAGGGGCGGATGATCGATCGAGGGCGAGCCCTGTGTTCTGTGTCCTCAGTATTCTTCCACTTTTCAATTTTGTTCTGCGTGTCAGCAACATTTGACGGGTGGTCACTGGACCAGTTTTCGATACATGTGCCAGTCAGTTGGCACCGTCTCGAGGTCGGAGCATTTTTTCTGCGGTGATCTCGGAACAGTTTTGAACATTGACGAGAGGAGCGTAGGTATGTGCGTATCTAGCATGCATCAAACCATCTTGTGCCTCGCGCTTATTTGACGAATCGCCGCTTCCTTGCGGGATTCATCACTTTTCTGCGAACCCCGTTCGCGTCTGTCAGTTGGTGCACGCGGGCTCAAAGAGCTGATTGACGGCACCGCGGACAGAATGGGAGTGAGCGCAGCTATACAAACAATCGTCAACTTATCAATTTCGTGAAAAGTCTTGCTGGCCCACTTCAATCAAGCCACATCCATATTTACTTCATCTCAACTGTCAAACCAACTAGTCAATGTCTACTGGCCTTCGGCCAAACCCGCCACGGTGCCTCGGATATGATCAGAGGCCTCTTACATGTTTCTTGGGTTCTCCTGAGACGCCTCTTGGAGGCCTCTTTGGGGTCTCTCGGGAGTCTCCAGGGGCCTCTTTGGCCGTTTTGGGCATCTTGGGGGCCTCTTGGTTTCGTCCTGGCGATCTCGAAGGCGAGGGTTTTGAAATGTCACTTCGAGTTCCCCCCCTGGTTCTGTCTTTGGGCCGTCCTGAGGGCCTCTTGGGGGCAGGATCTGGTCGTCCTGTGGCGATCTTTGGGGGCATCCTCGCTCTGGGCGTTCTTGACAAACAAGCTGAGTGACTCTTGAACTATTGCGAGAACGATGTAAGGTGTTTAAGTGATTTGTGCCTCTTGGGTCGGCCCCCACGGCCTCGAAGACCGCCGAGGATGCGCCCAAGAGTGCCCCAGAGCCCTGTTGGACCGCATTGGAAGCCGCTCGGGACCCTCTGTGGTCTTCTTGGCGCTCTCTGGCCACTTGGGGAATTCCTGAGACGAGCCCCAGAGATTGCAAAGGCCTCACGGCCAGTACCGTCGACCCTGAAGGGAGACGACGACGGCGACCACGGCGGCGACGGCGACGACGACGCTGACGTGGGCCAGAGTCCTCAGGGATGTTTCTTGGTTTCTCTTCTCTGGGGAGGAATTCTGGGGCCTCTCGGGAGCTTCCTGGGGGCCTTTTGGGAGCCTCTTGGGGGCCTCTTCGGGCTTCCTGGGGACCTCTTGTGGGCCTCTTGGGGCCTCAGGGGCTTGCGCCACTCTTCCGACTCCCAAATGAGGGAGAAGAAACCGATGGAAGCGTGCATGTCTGGGTAGGAGCTGCAGTTGATCTCTTTCGCGTGTGTCCCAGGACCGCACAGCTGCGTGGAGCGCATGATCAGCGGCCGGCCATTAGGGGAAGCCACCACACGAGTAGCAACCAGTGAGTATGCACAGGTCTCGGAGGGGTTGGGCTCTTATGGGCCACTGTGGGACCTTTCTGGGAGGCTCTGTGGCCGTCTTCGGGCGATTCCGGGACATCTTAGGCCGTCGTGGGCGGTCGGATGCGCGGCAAGCGAGAGCGGCCAAATCGGGTGAACGGTTTTTGGAAATTTGTTGGTTTTGCTTTGTTGAGCTTTCTTGAATATCCTTGTGCAGCCCTCTTGGGGCCCTCTCGAGCAGTTCTCCATTTGAGCTCAAATTGGCGGGTGCGTCTGGCCAAACTGGCATGCAGGCCAAAGGTGCGCCAACACATGTTTGACTTCCATTGCCCATTTTGACCTCATCGACTCATCGACAAACGGATCGGCGGACTCGGGGAGGCCTAGGCCAAATGGGCATGTTTGCCATATGGCTCGATACGGAGAAACGCAAGAAACAGTGGGGGCAGACAAATGGGGGATCGCAGGCCAAATGGGGCTGCTTTTCGCATGGGCCTACCTGGAAGCGCATCGGAGAAGGGGCGCGGCCCGGAGGCCAGCTGTTTTACTTGTGGTCTCTAATGGACTAGTCGGACATGTGCGGGTGCACAGAGGGGGGAGGCAGAGCCAAATGGGGCCGTTTTCCACACGGCCCTATATGGAAACGCCTCGACAAAGGGGGTTGATTAGGAGGGAGGCCTGGAGGGCAAATTGGGGCGTCTTTCGTGTGACACCATGCGGAAACGCGTCAACAAGGAGGGGCGGACGGGAGGGGACTGATGCCAAGTGAGACAGTTTTCTGGATGGTGCCATACAGGAATTCGTCGAAACAGGCCAGGAGGGCGGATGAGGTTAGATTCGCGCCGTATGGGGAATCATCCGAATTGGGAGGGGGGGGGCGGGTGAATTCAGATCTTAGCCTCCTTATGGAAGCATGTGATCATCCGACGAAAGGAGGGAGGAGGTTGAAACGGGGGCGATTTCGGACCTCCGTGGCTGGGGGGACTACAGGGTGGAACAAGATCACACGCCTTGTCATCCCCAGCAAGCAGGGGTCGGCGGATTTAAGGCCAACCAGCGCAGATGTCATATATATATAGTTATATATATATATACATGCAGATATGTATATGTATATGTGTATGTATATATGTCTATTCTGTAATCAAATCCACCTGAAGCTCCAACATAGCGAACACTGCCAGGAGGAAGAGCTTGTAGATTTTGCAGCTTGCCTCGAGGTCCTCTCCGGCATCCTTTCCATGCCGTCCCACTCCAGTGAATGATGCCGGTGACATGCGCGATCGTGCCTTTGTGATTGAGTCCACGAAAGCTCTAACAGAGTGAAGGCTGCAGCGGGGGAAACAATTCACTTTTGCAGCGCTCCTCGAGGTCCTCTACGGCATCCTCTCCCTGCCGTTCCTCCCGTTCTCCGTGTCGTTTCTCCTGAAGGTGCCCGCCCCAGACTGCCAAGAGAGCCTGCGCGGGCTCCGAAGACGCCCGCGCGAGCGCGCGCCCGGTCGCTGCTGGGGGGGGCGGGCGGTCGTCTTGCTGCCTCTTTTGCCAGACGAGGGGATTTGCTCGGCGGCGGAGTCCGAGCCCTGCCCTTGCCGATCGAGGGCTCGGGCCACTCGAGGAGCGGCGGGGGTTGGGCTCCAGAATCCCTCGGCCACGTGGCGAAATCCGTGCCCTACCCGCGCCTCCCGTCGAGTCAGGATCGGGTGTAGCCAGGACCGCAGGTAAGGGGACCCGGTCAGTGGTAGGGCCCCGGAGCCCCTACATTGGCCAGAATCACTAAACCAGGTCTGCCGTAGCTGGTGTTCTTTCGGGTGACGGCAATTCCGGTTAGTGACATGGAGCGGGGGGGAGCCGGGGGGGGGGGGCGTTCCTCAGTACACATCACGAAACCAGGTCACACTAAACCTAGTTTTGCCAACGCCCGACAGGAGAATCGGTGGTTGGTGGGCGTAGGGTTCGGATGTCGCCACCCACTCGCGGCCCTGCGCTCGAGGCTCGAAGTTCTGCAGTTCTCCACCCGTCGAGGGCTTCCCGTGGGTGCCGTGGTCGTCCCGTGCGGCTGCCCGAGGCCTGGCTTGGGCGCGAAGCCCGTCCGAGACGAGGGGTTTACGGTCGGGAGTGCCCAATTTCCACGCGTCAGCGCCCCGAGCCTTTCCGGCCCCCCCTGCCCCGCAAAGCGCAGCGACACGCTATCCGCTCGCAGGGCATGGCGTGTCGCCGTGGCCGCCGCCTTCGACACGCTGAGCCAAAGTTCCTGATCGTATACGTGCTGCTTGAGCGATGGTTTTGGGCCTCGAGGGGCGGTAGAACATGGATATATTCGGGCCCCCCTGAGGCCCAGATGCATCGATATCAGCCGCCCCCTTGCCTGGGGCAACCCCAGGGAGGGCTGCGCGCTCCAGGAGCCGAGGAGCGGACATCTCCTCGGCGGAAGCCTGGCGGGAGTCTGGCGGAAGCCGTCGGTGAGCCCCCCCCCAGGAGTTGGGGGGACCCGGGTTTCCGGGGTGGGCTTTGTGGCTTGCATTTGCACAGATTCTCCGACCGCCCCGCAAGCTGCCACGACGCCACTGGAAAGTGTCCCATCCCTTAGAGCCCTCGCGCCCTCTGGGTCTGAGGGTCTTTCGAAGCTCCTCCTCGTCCTCCTCCTCCTCCTCCTCCTTCTCCTCGCTCTCCAACGCCAAGGCAGATGCCACCCTTCGGATAGTTGGGGGACCGGGGGGGGGGGGACGGGCTGGGCGCGGCTTTCGCTCTGCGAGTGGAGTCTGATCGCGTCTGCAGGCTGTCGACCTCTCGACCTTGCGTCCTGCCTGTCTCGGACCCGTCGATCTCAAGATGTACCAGTCGGCCTCACTCTCTCTCGGTCTGATTCTCTATCTGTAGGCCTCAGCATCAAGATGTGTGTACATGTACTCCAGATTTCGTAATAAAGGGAGGGGGGTCTCATTTCGGGGGGGATCTCTTCCAGGCTATCTTGGAGGGCCTGGGGGGGTCTGGGGACGATGTTTTGGAGGGTTCTCCGACGGGGGAGGTCTGAAATGGCTTGTCTTGGAGGGTCCAGACCCCCTCCCTTTTATTACGACATCTGGAGTACGTACTCTCAGAACGCACATGCGCATTGTAAGCATACGCGGGCAGTCTCAGAAAAAAAAGGGCCTAGCCTTCGAGGGATCGACACGGCTTCGTTCTCCTTCTCGGCGTGAGGCCGACGGAAGCCTGACGAAGTAAGGTGGTGGCGGTTCCGTTGGCATGCGTGGTCCCGCGCCAGCATGCGGCAGCGGAAGGCCAGCTGCAGTGGGCGTCGCGCAACGGGGGGGGGGGCCTCTCGGGGGATCTCTTTGGGGCTACGTGGGCCGTCCTGAGGCCATCTTGGGCCTCTTGCAGCTCTCTTGGCCGTCTCGGGATCCTCTCGGACCATCTTCGGGGCCTCTTGGGACGCATCTGGCCCCACTTTTGGGCCCCTTTGCCTCCTGCACAGGTCTAGCGGGAGCACGGTGGGAATCGCGAGCCGCTTTCTGAGAATCCAGCATTTTGGGTCCAGGCCTCTGCAAGGTTAATCTTCAGGATTGAGGACCAGAGCCTCAAGGGATCTGAGGACACTCCAATTCGTGCCTTGAAATATTGAGGCGGATCTGTTTATACATGCTGAGTTCGGCCTCTCTATATATTTGTTGGTCTCACTACATGTCACGTGGTTACATTTCGAAGTCGATCTGCGCGTTGAGTTTAGTTTCAGATCGCGTGTCATTTCGATGCGCATGTCGATTGCACTTCTATGTCATTGCCGATTTTCAAATCGATGGGAATTTCGATATGCATGATACCTGCATTTGGAGTGACATGCTGATTTGTATTCCGATTGCAATTGGATTTGAATTTCGAGCTACATTACCCACGGGACAATCGACTCGACAACCACGGGGCAATATGCGGGGCGACCCACGGGACAATCCGCGGTGCAACCCACGGCCCATGGGACAACTCACGGGACAACCACAGGAAAGCCCATCGGGCAACCACGGGACAATCCTCGTGACAACCGCGGGTCACCCACGGGACAATTAGGGGACACCCATGGGACAACCTCATCGAGGCACCGTGGGACCGAATCTGAATCTGTTGTACGATTTGGCCCGCTTTGGCCGGCACATCGTCGACTTCGCGCAGCTTCGCACCGGCCTGCGCGCTTGAATCTGCCCCCCCCCCCCGCGGCCCCTGGAAGCCTCGCACCCAAGGTCACTCTTGCACAGGGACGCTCTTGTTGCGCAGAGGCGAGGTTCGCGGAGGTCTTTGGGAGGCTTCCAGGAGATCTTTGAGAGGTCCCTGGAGTCTCCGGAGGGGGCGGGAGGGGAAGGGGGGAGTGGAAAGCCCTGGGGCGCGTGAGTCGCCATGAAGCGGACGGATCCTGAGGGAAACGGGTCCTTTGGCCGCCCTGGGCCTTCCGCGGGCCCTGGGACTGTTTGGCAGCAGCTTGGGATGGAGAGCTGGGCCTGGGGGCAGGCTCCGGGCCCGAGATGTGCGCGGGGTGAGGCTTGCGGCCTGGTCTACAAAAGGGCTCGCAGCCGCCAGCGATCGGAGGTGGAGGAGGAGGAACTTTAAGGGTAGCTCTTTGGGAGATGTTATAGTATCGGGAGTATAGCTCGCGCGCCGTTGCCTTTGGCTCAAGGCACGCGCGCCCTATTTGCCCGGACACCGCGAGTGTTCGCTATGTGCTGGAAAGACCGATACATCGATCTTATCCTATCTTATCCGTCCATTCCTCTTACTGAACAGCCTCAGTACGATACCGGACGCTATTTGCCATCCGCTTCCCATGGAATCGGATGCTATTTGAGTTACCAGGCTCACTTTCGACTTGGTAGCGGAGCTGGCCGCACCCTCGTGTGATCAGCTCTTGCTCTTCTCATCCTCATACTCTTCGGCACGATCCTCGTGACCACCTACCACCCTGCGCTACCACTCCCAGTACGTTTCGAGGATCTATCCAAGAGCAAGAAGCAACACGAGAGGTACGACGTCTAGATAACAACATTGGTACCATATACGCTTCATCACTGCGCTACTACCAACCGCTCGGCAACGAGCCAAAAGCGCAATACTTGAAACATGGGCGGAGAGATCCGCCAGATAGAGCGCCTCGAAGACTCAACAAGGCGCTACCCCAGCGCGGCAACGCGCCTAATAACCACCCCTATCTACACAGCCTTGGGCTGGTTATATTCGCTATCATATGGTTCGCGCTGGGGGCAGCAATCGGACACATGCGCCGCGGAGAAAACAGCACCGATGGGCAAACACATGGCCCATACTGGGACCCTCAAGGCAACGTACCTTGTCGTGAGTACGTTTATGAGGTCAACGCATGGCTCAACGTCACTAGCGGACGTATGACGCCACAGGCCCAAGCGGCCGCCATACAACGCGGCCTAGGTGGCCTAGCGAGGACACTCGCCATGAGGGTACCACCTGACATTATAAAATATGGTGCTGACATCGATGGGGTCCACACAGACCCAGTGACCTACATCATGTTCCTCCTAAGCATGAAGTTCGAGCGCCTGGAAGATGAGCGCCAGCTCACTTCCGGCACACAGCTCATCGACTTCCATGTGCCTCACGGAGAACGAATCGATGTCACTCTAACCTGATTCGAAATGGCCCGGCTTGAGGCACAGTCGGTGGGATTCGACCTTCCCAACTTCCAGTTACTAACCACGATCTTGTTCCGCGCCTTAGGCGTCGGCAACCAGCGAGCCATGCAACTCTTACAGCCACTCAATCATCAAATGCCCCGAACTCAACAACAGTATGATGAGTTGCTGGAGAGGATGCGTTCGAAAGGCCACCTATCAGAACGGTCTCCTGGTAATATAGGATCTGTGTTTGGAAGGGGAAGGGGATCTGGTAGTGGAAATTTCTACACTACCTTAACCACTGAAGCCCAGCCTGGAAACGGGCCCTCAAGCATATGGGCCGATGATCCCGGATAATCTACTGCTTCATTGGCAGGGGATCGACCACAACCAAGCTGGGCGACCAGCCCTCCTTCCAGAGACTCTCAACCACACCGTTCTCTGTGGGGTGAATCAAACCCCCTTACCGACGGTGTGTCCACCTACGTGGGAGACGATGATTTCGACTCCGGCACCGACACTGATACTGCATCATCCGACGGTGTTGAGGCTTTAGTCTGGTCAGATATCATGAATATGGAAACTGACAATCAGCGTGCTGAACACCTATTTTGGTTATTACAACAGGCTAAACGGAGGTGGAGGAGGTCCACGCGAAAACCAGTGCGACGTGTTCGGAGAAGGGTGCGGAGGAGCTTCAAAGGAAAAGGTAAAGGCAAGCGGAGTCGTCGGAGGTTGAACGGACGAGGCATCGCGGCATTCCCCCAGAGGCTCTCAGATGAACAGTGCGATGAGATATTCTTCGGGGGAAAGGGCCGCGGCAAAAGCCGTAGAGAGACCTCAGGAAAAGGCAAAGGTAGGCGGGGAAACCCGCGAGGTAGAGACGGCCAGGTTCTAAAGTGCCATGAGTGTGATAGTACCGACCATCTTGTGAGAGACTGTCCAGCGAAGGGAAATGGTAAGGGCAGATCGACGGAAGTCCATTTTGGCTCAAGTGAACCATTCATCGAATATCTGAGCCTCCAGGATTTTGAGGCCATGGAACAGATATTTTACACTTGGGTCAGTTGCATGGGCAACGTCGACGAGCTCGAGGCGTGTGGTCATGGATTGTACGCGTATTACCTCGAGTACGTCCGCAGGTTCGTTGTTGGTAACAACGAGCTCACTCCCGTGGATCACGGTACGCTGGGAAACCAGCCTTTGTCTTTCTTCGACTGGATGTTCGGGAACCCAGGCAACATCATGGCCTACGAAAGCAGTGACGAGGACATCACTGTTGAGGCCTCGCCTTCCGAGGTTGAACGCAACCTCCAACCTCCACCTGAACTCCCGCCTGGAAACAGGCCTACCTATCCCCGAAGTAATGATGAACTTATAGAAATGGAGTCTCAAACGTTCGTTCAAGCTTTCATTGCAGGTGAACCAGAGATCCCATTTTTACCCCCTGGTTCGCTTGCTCCAGGCGAGTACGGACCACGCACACTACTGCAAACCCCCATGAGGATGCGCGAGGTATTGACCATCGCATATCCCGAGTGTCAAGAAAGCATCGAAGCTGGCATCATGATGCTGCATGACACCGACGCCTGCGATGACTCGGAGTTAGTGTTTGCAGCCTTGACCCTCATCGACAGCGTGCACCCTGAGGACGTGCAGAGGCATGTGATGTACTCCCGAGGGAGATGGCGCGATGCCCTTGAAAGGGCCATCGCAATGCGTGGTCAGGCTCTTCCTCCGCCAGGATGGGGTTTCCAGGCGGTGGGACTATGGCCAAATAACACGGCCATGCGCAACATTGCTGGGCAGCCTGTGCTCGGCAATGAGCCTGAACCGACAGCCGTGCCGCCTACCCCGGGACAGCCGAGCGACGCACAGATGCCGGCTATGCAGGGGAACCTGCCTGTCCCGGCTGCGCCAATGGCCATCATCATTGGTAGCTCTACATCAGAAGAAGAAGGCGATGGTTGCGGGCTAGACGAGGATGAAGTCACAATCTTCATGATGGAAGTTAACGTTGAGGTAGAGGTTGACTTTGATCCTGACGAGCCTGAAGCACCATCACCATCGACACAAGCGCCATTTGCGCCGAGCTCCAGCCAGCAGGGAAACCTGCCTTTACCAGACGATCCACCTGGGATCGCACAGGGGCCTCCGCCGGCGCCTCCGCCGGCTTCCACTCAGGCTGCTTCGGCAGCCTCTTCTGATGAGAATGCTGGAAGGTCTCGTTCCCATCCGCGCGTCAGAGGAGAGCCACATCCTCAGGCTCGGCTTCCCCGTGAGTGGAGGCAAGCTGGCCCAGAGGAACGCGCTCTCAGGCGAGGAGGCGAACTACTGTCGCGCAATGATCCCAACCGCCGTAAGGGGGAACATTCGGCCTTCGGCAAGGGCAACCCTGCCTATAGGGGCGCTCAGGGTAAGGCCATCCGCGGAGGCTATCAAATGGCAACAAACATCCGCCGCCCTGAAATTGAAGAAGTGCGGACACAGCTGCGAAACGTTATCGCGGCTCGCAAGTTGTATAGGCCTCAAGCAGCGCGTGGGCCATGTTCCCAGCCGTTCCAGAACCACAGGCCGGGATGCCCTGTAGGAAACAATGAAGGTCTGAGCCCAAACAGGGGCAAAACCCTTCATAAGGAGGGCGTCCATCCGCCACTGATCCCGATGACACAGGACGAGATCGCAGAGGTCAATCGTCGTCTCGGGATCATGGGCCACTTGGAGCCGAAAGATGAAGAGGATAAGCCTCCTCCGGTTCCAAGGGGAGGACTGGTGCCCATGACCCAGGAAGAAAAAGACGCGCTCTTTAATCTTCCTGGAATGCGAGGAAACTCGCCCGGCGTTTCCAGCCAGTCCCAACAACCAGAATCGACGTCTAAGGATGAACAGAAGGCCCAGCGAGTTGCGGAGGACGAGGAGCGTATGCGGATAGCAGACGAACGCGCACGCGAGGCAACTCGCCAAATGCTGGTGGACTCCAACAATATTTACATGAAGGGGGCCAAGAAACCCCCGCTCCCACTGCATTCGAAGGCTAAGAGTGAAACCCCAGCACCGAAGTCGTCTTCGGATGTGAGACCGAAAGCATGCTCTGAGGATCCTGGGCCAGATGTGCAGATGGAGGCGCCTCGCTCTGAAACTCCGAGACCGCCGATTGGCGCAACTCCAGCACAAGTATCTGAGCCCAAGCAGCAACCTCAGGACCCTGTGGAGGAACGGAGACGCCCGCCTAGTCGCAGCAGCTCCATTGCCAAGAAGGCGGCAGCTTTCGAGCGCACAGGGTATGCCCCTGCGCCAGCTTCGCCTGTGGCGGCCCGTTCCAAAAGGTCCGATGAAGGTGCTATGTCTAGGGGTAACTGGGTGCCGACGATTAGGGGTAGCGCCAGTCGCGGATCACCGCGGGGAAACCCGCCAGGCGCTGCTGCTGCCGCTTCCTCCTCGTCAGGAGCCGCAGCCTCTTCAGCGACAGAGGCTCCTGTGCGGGGAAACCCGCCCGTGGATCAGCTGCACCACCCAGGAGACACGTCCTTCACCAGTGGGACTCCGAGTGTGATCAGGGATAGACTTGCTCTGCGGAAACTCCCACCGATACGCTCGGTGGATGAGGAATCAATGAAGAAATGCAGGCAAGCAAACATCGTCCCTAGACCCAATCACACTCTCAAACAGCTGAGTAAAGCTCTCAGCAGGATATGCAGACATGCGCCAGACAAACCACACAATCCTGTGTGGGACCTGGCTTCTTTCGATGATCATGATGGTTGGATCAACCTCGTGGGGCTCGTAAATGATTATCCGTGGAACACAGGAAAAACGAGACACGGCGGGTATAGTCCCAGACATGACGAGGCCAAAGTCATCAATGCGAACCTATATGGTCGCACGGTTGACCAACTGGCAGCCATCATGATGGAAGTGGTTCATGTCCGCGAACCAGACGGAGAAGATAAACAACGCCTCCAGCTCAAGGTGTTGATGCGGGACTCTGGTGAGCCCGAGATCTTCATCCGCGCCTCTCAGGGGCATTCGTGGACATTGAAAGCTCCATGGTCGCTGTACAATTATATTGTACTGTGCGACCAACCTGCCTGGAGACCGGCCCCGTACCCCGAGGTAGCCATGCGTGGCACTCGGTGGTATGCCTTCGAAGGCATTATGTGGCACGGCCTGTCCTGTAGACCCGAGCACAACGCGAAGAAAAGGGGGGCAGGCCGGTCGCGCATCCACTTCGTGCCGACGGTCCGCCGTCGTGCCGTGAACAGTGGGTGGGACCCAGAATCTGACATTATCATGTTCGTAGATTGGCGCAAGGCCATGCGAGATGGTATAAAGTTCTGTTGGTCTGATAACGGAGTCCTCTTGTCCGAGGGAAATAATGGTGTCATAGAACCAGACTACATTTCCCATGTAGAGGACCTTGCCACGGGGAAGCACTGGCGAAATCCAGAGTACCTGGGGGGCCGCCGGGTGCGAGTTCCCCCTGCCGTGCTTTCGAACCCTGGCCGGTGGGCTGACGTTGGCAGTGCCAGCGTCGAATACCAGTGGTCCCGAGACCAAGAGGGAGTCGACCCTCCCATGGTCTACCTCCACAGGGAGGTCGGGGACCACTACAGCCCTGCCACGCTGGGAAACCAGCCTGAGGTCCACCATATCTTCATGATCACCGAGAGTGAGGCCGGGAGCGCGGCACCAAGCCGCGCCCCAAGCCAAGGGCCGAGCGCCATATCTTGGCAGGCCATCAGCACCTCGGACCTGGACCAGATAGCGGCCGCTCTGAACCCTGAACAGGTGGAGCAAGTGGCGGACAGGTTGTACCAACAAGACCCCTGGGCCGCTGGCCAGGGAGCAATGTCCGCCATGGCAACGCGAAATCGTCAGGCCATGCAGGGAAACCTGCTTATAAATTGACTCAGCAATTAGATGCCTGAGCCGCAGGGAGACCCGCAGACGTTCGGCCGCATCTTTGGAGAGCCTGCTCGATTCGAGCAGATGCATGGTAGCCCCTCGCCAAGTATGCACACACCGAGGGGCATGACCCCAATGGCGACGCCACCTGCACAGTCTCCGTTCGGGACTCCTGGTCGCCCTGCCACGAGTGGCGCCCTCATGGAGAGGATCGCAGCGGCTAGGGCTGAGCATGGCACAGCTCTCCTGAACATGATGCCGCCTGGCGCTCCAACGAGTCAGCAGGGAAACCTGCCCGGCACCCCAGGCCATTCACGACCGTTTGCTGGTCATACCTCTGCCGCTGGTGTGCCTGAAGACTACCGTGCGAGGGTGGCAGCCGCTGTGCAGCAGGTGCAGAGCCATAATCTGCCTCGCCCAAGCGATCAAAGATGGAGGCCGGCCTCGTCCTGGGAGCCTGAGGGCCCCAATCCAAGGGATCCTGCTCGGCAGCGAGCCTTTATCCCAGCCTTTAATGCTCACCCGAGCATGGCACAGGGCCAGAGGCCACCGCCAGCGCGCATGGGTCCGCCACTGTACCCTGATGGGTCTAGAGTCCCGAACAAGTTTGTCCGTGAAATGGTGGATCAGTTCCACAGCCTCACTAACGTGCGCTGCAGTGATCAGTCCATGTATCCGCACATGGCCTTTATGCCTGCGCCGACGACGCCAGATGTGGCTGTCCAACCCACTGCCCATTCGATATCGTCTGGCAGTAGAGGTGTGCCTGATTATATCAGGCAGACATACCGCACTCAACAGGCATGCTTTAGGCGCAGACAGGCCGTGCAGAACGTGCGTGATCATTCACGTGCAGCCGCGCTTGAAGTTATGAGGAACAGAGGCTCACCACTGCGAGGAAACTCGCCTGCTGTGACGCCTGCAGCCTCCGTGCCAGCAGCCCCCCCAGCTGTGGCTGCCGGAGTGCCGGAGGTGCTGGATCAATCAGTGGTTCCCCCAGCAGCCCTCGCGCCCTCCGAGACGGTATTGGAGAGACAGCGGCGGGTATATCCCAGAGCAGCAGATGTAGAAGTTTCCACTGGGATGGAAGATACCTGCGCGGTATGCCTCGAAGAATTTCAGCCCAGGGAAAGCGTTTACCGTTTGAATTGTAATCACTTATTCCATGCGGGGTGTTGGAATTCAAACGTGGTGGGCCATGTCGCAAATCAACGCGACGGAGATCCTCAGCAGCCACCATGTGCTATCTGCCGAGCACCTGGCATCATAGCGTCATCATTCCCGTGGACCGGCTCCTTCATTCAGACTCCTGAGCAAGCAGCGAGAGAGCTGCGGGAATTGAGGAGCATGGTGGAGGAGATGACAGCCAGGATGCTAGATAGGCAGACAGCTCAGCCCCAGCAGCAGGGAAACCTGCCAGAGGAGGTGAGGCCGCCGATGGAGACGGGATACTTCGAACAGCTTATCCCGATGACGGCGCCTCAGCAGGGAAACCTGCCTAACACCTCTCAGATGTATCCCCACTGTGGAGGCGGGGCAGAGACGGCACTGGACCCTGATCAGTTGCGTGAGCTTCGTGTTCGGCATTTCCAGAATCAAATGGATAATGCGCACACAACTTTTATGCTGGACGCCGACAATCCTGAGACTGATGGTGCGTCGTTTGACCTCTCAGATTCCTCAGTGGCAACAGCAGCAACAGCAGCCAGGGCCGTTGACATCACAGCGACGAACGAGGAGTTCGGAGAGTGGCTGCAGTACAGGTATCACCTCACGAATGAGGGGTTGCAGGATATTGCCCTTCACTCGTATCTGACGCTGACGAGACGCACGACCCGCGAGCAGTATAAGAGCATACGTGATGAGTATGCCAACTGGCGGGAGGAGCGTGGCGATCACGTCCAGCACGTGTCGTACTTCCAGTGCATCGACCTGGTACGTATGGCCGAAGGCAGGCCGTATGCCAGCGTCATGCGGGTAACCCGCCAGGGAGTGCAACTGACCTGCGGGGAAACCCGCCAAACAGCACAGCCGACACTTCAGAAACGGTGCGCATCAAGCAGCCGAGTAAGACGTTGTTGTACGATGGTGGAAACTCTATCTTCATCGATGTAGGCTCGAAGATCAACATCACGGGCGAAAACACGAGCCGCAAGTTCGTCCAGGCTGCTGAGGCACACGGTCGTACTTGTACGTTCGAGCCCCGCTCTCGTTTGAATATCAACGGAGTGGGAGAAGGGTCGGCCCCAGCGGATACCGTAGGCACATTCAGGATTGCCTGCGAGTACCAGGGGCCGACCCAGCTCGACTCGTACAAGACGAACATTGCGTCAGGCTGTGGCAAAGACCTGCCAGCCATCCTAGGCCTCGATAGTATGCAGGATAAACGCACGATCATTGTGCTTGAACGAGGCCAGGAGAAGCTGCTATTCCCTGGGAAGGGGCAGGTCAAGATGGAGCTCCCCGAGGGCTCCAAGATCATGCCGACGACGAAGTTGCCGTCAGGGCATCTGTCGATCAGGTGCGATTGTTTTGGAGCTGCGGGGCAACCCGCCTCTAGCTCAAGCAGCACGTCATTCCAGACGGTGCTAACGGGCGAGCCGACCCCGGCGCAGGAGCGCGAGCAATTGCAGGGAAACCTGCCTCAGGGGTTGATGGAGACGCTCGCCAAGGCCACTATGCGAGGCGACAGCATCGACGATCTTGAAACGTTCGATTGCTTCGTTGCCAGGACGCTGGCCCAGCATGGTGGAAGTGTACCCATGGACGCTGTACGGTCCCGCCGGAAGATAGTGATGGGGTACACTAACCGTGAGCTGCAGACAGTCAGCGACGCGAGGTCCAAAGGCGCGCTGAAACAGCTGATGGATAATCCATCCATGCTGACAGCATATGCGGAGCAATCCGCCTCTGAGGCCACGGCGCGCTGCAGTGCTGAGCTCCAGCATCTGAGGGAAGCCCAGATGCTGGCAGACATTACAGGCACATCTTCTTTAACTTGAAGATGGCAGGGCGACGTCGCCCCCTCGTCGTCTTGCCTGTTGGCCGAAAAGCCGGGGGGTAACAAGGACAGCGGGGTAACCTGCCTTAGTAAGAGGGCTTTTGTTATTGAAGATACAAGAGAGGCTTGCGCCGACCTCCGCACCCGAGGTTATATCTGTGATCGTATTTCCCACAATGAGCTTATGACGAGCGTGGGCGCAGATTGCCTGGGTGCGGTGATCAGTGGGGATTACACTCTCATATGGATTAGTACCCCGGGTGACTGGTATGTACGAACTCCAGGAAAGAGCGTGGCTCCAAATTGGTCACGTATCCAGAACCTTTTGATAAAAGCCAGGAAACTCCGCATGAAAATCATAATATTCGGTCCCCCAGGATATGTTTGGAAGTTATCTCCAGTACGTGATACCCTGGAAGATCTTAAGTTGTCAGTGATACGGATGCGTTTGTGTCATTTCGGTATTCGGTTCAATATGCAAGACAGTACACCGAGTGGTACTTATATGCAGGTAGCGACATCAATACCGATCAGCTCGAAATTGTGGGCATGTGCATGCAAGCAGGCGATGCCACAACATGTGTTGGATTGGTCTGGCCATGCGGTACGGCATGCTGAATGGAGAGCTCAGACACGCACTACACTCATCCGTCACCTGAACGACAAAATCCTGGGAAGCACCACCACGCACGGAAACGTGCCTATATATCTGAACACCTATACACGCACGGACCATAACGTCCATCACTACGTGACGACCAACAAAGGAGGACCGAAATGGTCTGATGTTATCCGACGTGTAACGATTAACCTGGATACCAATGCGGTTATTCAGGATATTCCAGTCGCCGATCAACCAACAGGGTATGATTGGCATGCACCACTACCTGCAGGGATTGCCAACATCAGCACTCGGTTGCATTGGCAACCCGAGGAACCGGTCTTGCTCGGAAGCGAGCCGACTCAATCACCACAGAAACCTCGACGCGTCATCATAGATGACTGTTCTCTCCCCCTCCCGACTCTGGCGATTGACGCATGTACCCACTCAACCACGACAATGGGCACGCAGACCGGCGAACAAAACGAGCAAGTCTTACCTACAGAATCGCGTATCAAGCAGAAGGAAAGACTCAAAACCGAAAAGGAAGCAGGCATCAAGCCTCGTCGCATTAAAGCACGTTGAAGACGGAAGCGACGATTGCGGCGACGACTTGTCAGGACTCGGACAGGATCTTATGGCGACCTGGCGTACTGACGTCCCTATTGAGCTGATAAGCTCCGATGAGGACGATGACCTGTTCCTTACCCTCCCCACATCTATGCCCGACGCACACGCTGACGTATACAGCATAGTTGCTACACTATGCTATGGTCATAACAACTGCGTGGATATGTTGGAGCTTTGTGGCGGTGAGGGTGGTATTTCAGAGCTTGCCTTCTCAAGGGGACTCTCCTCAGGAGGCAACTTAGACAAGACCACATATGTCGACCTGGGAGACCCCTCGGTGCAGCGGGTTGTAGATCATTACTTCGCTATATGCTACGTACGAGTTGCCATGCTGCAACCCAGCTGCCGCACCGCAGGACCACCATCGTACTACAACTGCAAAGTCAATCGCAACACTTGGGAACAGCGCCACAAATAAGATTTACCACGCATAACTTACTGTGGTAAAATTGCTGTTGCCCAAGATGACGCTCGGAGGTGGTTTATACGCGAACAACCTACAGGAACATGGGTGGATGATATTTCCCCATGGAACAAACTTGCCAACCAACCACACATTACAACCGTACGCATTGATCAGTGTGCGATGGGACTCAAAGATACGGCTGGTGACTATATTAAGAAGCCGACGAATATCACCAGCAATGACGAGACGATTCTTAAACCCTTTGAGCGACTCAAATGCAACGGTCAGCATGTGCACGCACAACCGTGCAACAGAGAGCTTTCACTGGCACAAAATACCCTCGACGACTGCAGTCTGCCTTTGTGGAAGCCGTCTATTTGGCGAAAGCCATTGATACTACGCGCGGAAACGCGCCTACAAGTGCTGCACATGCTTACCCTGCCGACCTTCCTGATCAAGCCGAACCAGGCGAAGGTATGAGACGCATCGGTGATCGTATCATCCCAAAGGTGGCCACATGCCCGGCGTGCATCGACAACGCCCGAAAGGACAGTCCTAGCCATAACAGAGACCCTACGCAGTGCAAGTGTCATGATTCCATCTCTGCATATTGGCCATGTCCCGCATGCCAGAGGGATCTTACGAGAAGCAAAGGTGTTAAGAACCACCTCGATACCGAATCTGGTAAATGTCGTTTTGCTGAACCATTTAAACTTCCAGACGACCACGGCCCCGAAGGTACAACCGTGGCAGCTTGGTGGAAACCCTTACCCAAACCTGGTGAGGGCCAAGCTTCAGCGACAGGTGGCCGCCAAGGCGCACGCGCCAGGCCACCACCACCACGATCCTTCGGTAACGCTGATCCGACATCTGGTGCCGGCAGTTACGACATGCTACGAGACGCCCCCGAGCGTGGAAACACGCCTTCTGCGTCCTCTAGCGAAGCGCCACAGGTAGCGGCCCGTCGTGGCCGCCTACAAGGCGTACCACCACCACCAGATGCAGTTGACGAAGGAGACCGACTGCGGAGAGCGACAAGGAACCCTCTTGCCTCCACCGGCTCGGGGGCTCCACGACTACCCGACTGGACGAGATTCGACATCCAGCGCAGTCTGCAAAATCTCCGTAGTCACGAACCTCATGTCGTTAAAAAGGAACTCCGTAAACTCCACCTGCGGTGGTATCATGCGAAGGAACCCAAGATGAGGCTAATCCTAGACAATGTGGGGCTGGACAGCGTTCGACTGAATATGATCAAAGAAGTTTGCGATACCTGTCGGGAATGTAGAGCATGGGAACGTCCAGGAAACTCAACATTACCTTCGGTGAGCCTTCCTGGTAATTGGCTCGATGAAGGCGGAATTGATCTCATGTTTTATTTAAAAAAACGGACCATATTCCACATTATGGACCGTTGTATTCGCTTGGCAGCAGGCCAAGAAATCTCCGACAGAGAACGTGATACGATACTTGACGCCTACCACTACTGCTGGATTGCCTATCATGGACCCTTCAAGGTCTTATACTCAGACGGAGAAGGCGCCCTGAACAATGATGCCGCTAAGGCCATGATGGCCAATAAGGGTACGGAACTCCGCATCCGAGCGCCTGGCCAACACGCGACTTCAATTGAGTCACGAAGCGGCATTCTCAGAGGCGTTCTCCACATGATTGAGGAAGAGCTGAATAGACACAACATCCCTGTTGTATTCACTAGAGTATTGGCTGAAGGCATCTTCGTTACTAATGCCTTTACGTATTACAACGGAGTATCGCCATACCAGGCACACACTGGACGTCAGCCCTCCTTTCTTCCTGACCTCGACACCCTTGACTTTCCCAAGGGACCCGAGTCATCAAGACACGAACGGGAACGTCGCGTGAGGGAAGTTAGCCTAGAAGCCATAACTCAAGCCACTGCTGTGGCCAAGACAAATCGTGCTGTCAGGGCTAAAACGGCTCCTGATGGTGCTCGCCTTTACTCAGCAGGGGATTTGGTCGACTACCATCGACCCACTGCCACTAAGGACGATCACAGAGGCTGGAACGGCCCATTCCCGGTGATCCGTAACGTGCCTGAAAGAGGACATATTGTTGTCAAGGCAGGATCTCGTGAGGTAATTGTGATGTATCCTGATGCTCGTCACGCGCTATACATTGAATGTCTCCTCACACGGGAATTTGGCATGGATAATATGGCCATGCAAACCGCCCTTGCATATGTGGCACACCTCGGCGCAGGGAAACCTGCCAAAGTCTTCGGCTACATCCCAGATTACAAGGGAAACCTCAATCTTTCAGACGACAGCAAGTTTCACCCGCGCGTACATTTAGCACTACAGTATCTCGTGCGAAATTATTACCGAGTAGAACACGTAGTAGCAGTTAGGTTGGCCAAAAGTGTGTCAAGTCTACCTGCAGTAAAGTGCGCCACCGGGTCTACGCTGATCCACTACGACAACGATATCAGCCCAGCCTTCCACTACTATGTGTGTGTGGGCACTGGCCTGAACATGTCTCAAATCACTGGTAGCACTCATTCCAGACTTATCCAATGCTTGACTTCACGTGTCCCCTCCTCTGGGATTTCACGACGACTTGGCCAAATATCAGCACTCAAGCACCACGTCTGGAGAACACGGCTCGCCTGGAAACAGGCCTCCACCAGAGACCCCAGGTGCTTCATCGCCGAGTGAAGGCCGTCTGTCGACAATCTATGAAGAAAACGAAGAACATACTATCGAAGCTATGACACTGGAAGAGTGGTACGACGAGTTACGTATGGACCTTCATCCCACGACAACTACCGACGATCATCTTTACTGCGTCCCAACAACCATGCTGCCCGACCAATGTGTTTTGGTTTCAGCAGCTGTGGACGGAGAAGATATCGCATTGTCGGAATCGCTCGGAGACGAGCCTGATCCACGAGAGTCCTGTCTAGTCTCTCTCTGCTCAAGCACACCTGATGAGAGCTACTCTCTTGACAGTTTATGAACATGGTCCCTATGTTGAGTTATGCTTTACATCAGAAATGTCAAAGATAGTGTTGGATCAGACTCAACTTGCACAGCTCGACACTGATATGGTCGCAACGATGAGAGTATATGTATCCTCCGCTGCTAAACGTGCTGTGGTAGTCAAGGAAGATGACCTACTCACCAAAGCCGACATAGCAGCACATCCAAAAGAGGTTAGTGAAGCTTTATACACTGAACTCAAAATCTGGATTGATAACCGATGCTTTGAGATGTATGATTTATCCATAGCTTCCAACATCATGACATCCAGGTATGTATATAAGTGGAAGTTTGTGAAGGTGGGTACCGAGAACGTTAAAACCATTCGTCTCAGACTTGTCCTTCGTGGATTTATGGACACCGAGGCTTTCGATGTGGAAACTTTCTCGGGAACCGCCCGAAGGCAGTCCCAGAGACTCCTGGCAAGTGAGGCGGCATGCCATCCAGAGTGGATCTTAGCATCCATGGATATCGATAAGGCGTTCCTCAAGGGTCTGTCCTATGAGGAACTTGCCCATGCCACTGGCGAGGAAACTTGCATGGTCTGCTTCATCCTTCCACCGGGAAGTGCCCAGGTACTTCGTACACTACCCGGCCTTGCATCCTATGACGAAAGCCGACACTGCCTCAGGTGCCTCAAACCAGGAACGGGTACCAAGGACGCCCCAAGAGCGTTCTTTCTGAAACTTCGTACGGCCACACGATCTGTAGGCCTTGCACCCACCAGTTATGACCCTGAATTTGAATTCAGCCAAGATTTGCTAACGGCAAAACATGTCGATGGTATTAACATGACAGGCCTAGAGAACAATGTAGACCACTATGTACAACGTGTCGAAAAGGTGTTTGGCAAATGCAAGCTTAACAAGCACTCATATACGAACTGCGTCGTTCGCTACACCAAGAATGACCAAGGGGGCGTGATCATGGACCAGGACGAGTATATCAAACAACTTCGTCCTATCACACGCCCAGAACTTTCAGGAGCGGCGGCCGATGCCAAAGCCGCGAAACTTATTACCGACATGTTCGTCAGCTTGCGAGGAGCCCTCGCCTATGCCCTTCTTACTCAAATCTGGCCCATGGTATACGTGGTCTCTCTCCAGAAAATCCAAGAGCCCACCAACCTGCAAGTCAGACGACTTAATGCTGTGACGCGAAAGCTGATCAGCTGCCCGAAACGCATCGCATTCCCTCGGATGAAGCCGACGAATGAAGTTGACATACACAGCGATTCGGGGTATCGGAAGCTCACCGGGGAGGAGGATGATGAGACTAAGGGCTACGGCATACGCGGGGCCAATGTACTACGGCGAGGAAACTCGCCTCAAGGCAAATCTGTCGTTCACCTCTGTGACGGACTATGCAAATCACACCGACTGCAGGTGAGGTCCAGCTATGCTGCGGAGGCGCTCGCAGCTGCGCATAACCTCGATGAGTGTTACCCTACGCTCATCACTCTCCACGAGCTCAAGGCAGGAGCTCTGGCTCCACGCCAACTACGAGATATGCGTGAAGTTGGAGGCTTAGCCATTAAAGTATCTCTTACCATAGACGCTGAGTCTGTTTATACATCATTATAAAGCAAGGATCTTAAGATACCGACATAACGGACTCTGTTTGGACATATCACTTGGATACGTGAGCTCATGGATATAGGTACAGTACATAACGTGCAGTGGTGTGATACTAGAGATATGACCGCAGATGGGCATACAAAGGGAAGCATCGATCGGGAGCTGCTTTTGGAAGTGATGTCAGGCACTCAGTCATTCAAGTATGACGTGAAGCAGTTTGTTCCCTTTCGGGGTCCCGAGGACGGAAACAAACCCATGTCTAATCAATTTTAGTCTGTCCTTGTTGCCCCCCGCGGTCCAATTTGCCAGCATGGGCGCCTACTACAAAGGCGCCCTTCTAGTTGCTCGGAAACGAGCCTTACATTTCACGCCTGGCAACGAGCTGGCTTTATATGATTCAGGCTCTTTGCCTTAATACCTGTTTGCTCGGTGAGGTATGGCCCGTTTGGCTTACCTCTAGCTGAGCCGATAGCCCTTCGTCGTCCGAAGGGGCTATCTTGTATTTGCGTGAAATGCTTTGCGAGGAAACTCGCCTTACAGTCTGGTGTTAGGCCAGACTGTACACACTGTTTTCTTTCTTGCAAGCAGTTGTGCGCGCGGCCTTTGTAGAGCCTAACGGCTGCGCGGCTATACTCTCCGTCTCCTCCCCTCCCGACTTTAAGGGTAGCTCTTTGGGAGATGTTATAGTATCGGGAGTATAGCTCGCGCGCCGTTGCCTTTGGCTCAAGGCACGCGCGCCCTATTTGCCCGGACGCCGCGAGTGTTCGCTATGTGCTGGAAAAACCGATACATCGATCTTATCCTATCTTATCCGTCCATTCCTTTTACTGAACAGTTTCAGTACGATACCGCACGCTAGTTGCCATCCGCTTCCCATGGAATCGGATGCTATTTGAGTTACCAGGCTCACTTTCGACTGAGGAGGAGGGGGAGGAGGAGGAGGAGGAGGGGGAGGAGGAGGGGGAGGAGGAGGAGGAGGAGGAGGAGGAGGTTGCGGGTCCTGGGGGCAGGTTCCGGGCCCGAGATGCGCGGGGTGAGGCTTGCGGCCTGGTCTGCAAGAGGGATCGCGGCCGCCCAGACCAATCGAATCTAGCCGGCATCGAGGCGAGAGCACGGCTCTCGAGGAAATCGTGGGGAGGCCTCGGGCGAAACGGCTGTTGGGCCGGGCGGTCTCGGGCTCCCCTCTCCCTGTGTGGGGTCCTGCTGTGGCTCCCTTCGGAGCCCTCGGCGAAACTGCACAAACGTAACCTGTCGAAGATCCACGCGGATACCTTGGATTCCGAGCGTGAATTACCTACCCCGCTTTCGCTTCCAGGCAAAACCAAGTCATACCACGCGCCTCCTCGTCAAGCGGCCTGACCAGTACTGGCTGCAATTTGGCATCGTTTGGTATCTCTTGGAAGCGAGGGTGGTCAAAAACGACGTAGGTTTGTTTTCCCCCTATGGATGTTCGCTGGGACCGCCCTGGCGGCCCGGCGCCGCCCGTGGCGCCTTCCGTGCGCCCGTGAGCGGAGCCCGGCCCCGATCCAAGACATCCGCGCCGACCTTCGAGAGGGTCTGTCGATGCAGCTCTTTCCCCGTCTGGAGCCGGTCTGACCGCGGGCGCCCGTGATTGAAAGGACAGGCGGCCGGCGAGTATCGGCCGGGCCCAGCTGATGGATGTGACTGCTGGGGAGGTTAGGAGCGATTGCGTGCGTTGGCGAAGCGTTGCATGCGCCGTGTGGCGGCGACTGCCAGGCAGGGGCCTGAGCGACGGGCATGCTTGGCAGCTGATGTGCCTGCCGTGACCACCAGGATGCGGATATAACGCGTGTCACCCGAACATGTGAGCATCTCCGTCGAGTCCAAGGGGGGGGGGATTGTAGCAGGTAGCAGAAGTCGCCAAGCGGGGACACGCAGAGGCGATACCGAGGAGGCCGACCCATGACGTTTATACAGCACCTTACGTCCACACCCTTCGCCCGCCAACGGCGTACAGCGATGCCAGTTGCAAATGCTATGCAAGTTGTCGATGAGTCCTCCCTGACTCCGTCTGACCCATTCTGCCGCCTCTCCTCCTTCCTCCCACTCCACTGGGCCATCCCGGGTCGGCCTCTCCTGGCTGCAGCAGGTGCTCACGCACTGCGAGTACACCGGCTACAATGAGCACGGCGGGTGCGTGGCGTTCGACATTCCGATGAACGCTCGGGCCCCGAACTCTCCACAGAAGGCGTCTCCAGTCAAGGCGACAAACGAGCAGCAACGCGAGGCGAGGCGGGAGCTCCTCGAAAGCGCTGCTGCTGCCGATGCGCCCTCGCGCTTCGTTCGCCTGCCAGATGCTGGGGCCGCCAGGGGGGCCCGCCGTTGCTCGAGGCCACGCTTGCACGGGGCTCGGATGAGTCCCTGGATGAGGCCTTGCCCGGCTTCCGTGGACCAGCGATCTCTTGGTCGGGAGGGAGGCGTGCGCAGGTGCACGGCGAAGCAGTTGTGCTGCTGTGCCCAGACATCCACCGTCTTGACACAACCAACGTGGACTGCCAAACAGCAACTCGGTGCAGGGCGGGCCCCGACGAAAGGGTTGGGACCTCCAGGCCTCCAGGGAGCCCGTATGGCATCGGATCTCTGGGTCCGTACGGGGACAGCTTGTTTGCTTGCGTCTGGCTCGTGTTCGCCTGTAGCAGTAATGCCGCAAGCGCCACGCGTATCCGCTCAGTAGATGCTTCAGCAGAGCAGGCTGCACTGTGAAGCGCCATGGTATCGCCAGAGGAGTCGCACCAGCAACAGTGGCGCAATTTCCACGTAGCTGTCGCCACGAGGTTGCGACGGCCGAGCCTTCCACGCCACGGACAGATCCTCTCACCAGCTCCTGGCATCGCTCGGACGTGTGCATTTTTTCTCGGCGAGAACCATCGAGGACCATCCTGGACCATCGAGCCGAAAATACACGCACGGAACCGACAAATGCACAAGGAATGGACGTCCGAGCGACGGCGAGAGCTCCCCTACCCGAGGATTTGGGACCAAGTCCGCCCCTGGCATTCGGCGCATGGTGCGCCCGAGGTTCGGCCACTGCCTCGTCCCAGGGCTGTGCTCCCGTGCCGTCCGAGCGCTCCCGCGCAGGGACGGCGCGGTGCGCCCCGGGCGTGCCGCCAGAGGACGCTGCGTCCGAGCACGCTGGCCCTCGGGTGCCCATGGGGCCGCGAAACGAGTGAGGGGTGTGCTGAAGCGGGCGTGGCGCGCACATGTGGAAGTCCCGATGTGGCCACGAAGCGTTCGAGGGGTGTGCAGGAACGGTGGTGACGCCCACAATGCGGACTCTGCCAGTGGGGCTGTAGGTGGAGCTGCCTATGGGGCCGCGAAGCGTGCGAGGGGTGTGCTGAAACGGGCGTGACACCACATGCGAACTGTGCCACTGGAGCGTTAGGTGGAGCTGCCTGTGGGCCACGAAACGTGTGAGGGATGTGCCGGAATGTTGGTGGCGCCCACATGTGGACCATGCCATTGAGGCCTCTGAGGTGGAGCTCCCTATGGGCCGCGAAACGTGTGAGGGGTGTACCAGGATCGGGGTGACGCCCACATGCGGACCTTGCCATTGGGTCTGTGGAAAGTGTTGGCCAAGGGCCGATGTCGATGGGGATGACGATGACGTTTGATGATGACGATTACGAGGTCGGTAATGGTGATGATGATGTTGATGATGATGCTGTTGCTGCTGATGATGATGATGACGCCAATGCCGATGACAACAATACAAACGAGGATATTGCTGATGATGATTGTGAAGCTGATGATGGTGATGTTGTTGTTGGTGTTGCGGTTGTGCTTGTTGTTGTCGTTGTTGTTGTGATTGCTGTTGCTGATGCCGATATGTTGGTTATTGTTGTGGTTGCTGCTGCTGTTGCTGTTGCTGTTGCCGTTTCTGTTGCTGTTGCTGTTGATGTTGCTGTTATTGCTGTTGTTGACGATGATGCTGATGGTAGTGGTGGCGATGCTGATGATGATGTTGATGCTGCTGGTGATGATGATGATGATGATGATGATGATGACGACGATGCTGCCGATGCTGACGATGCTGATGATGATGAGGATGGCGATGATGCTGCGGATGATGATACTAATGCTGATGATGATGCTGATGCTATGCAGAGAGCAGGGGTACGGACGGGAGGAAGGAGCGGGAGGTGGGAGTGAGACGCGGGGTGCTTCCTCTCCAATGCGAGGGCCCAGAGAACAAGAGCACGCGCGAAGGCGAACACCCGCACAGGGGGGATGGACGTCCGAGCGACGGAACGATTTAATTTCTTTTGGGGGCGCCGGAGACACCTTGCGCTGCGCGCGTCGCCGCTGGGGTCGGAGAGAGGCGCGCATCTCCAGGGCGGCGGCGCGAGAGCGCGACGGCGGCCGCGCGTCGCGCGGCCGTCGGGGCGCGATGCCCGACGACAGGTGGCCGAATCTTGTGAAGGCAGGTGGCCGAATCACACGGGCGTGCGGCGACCCGGCATTGATTTGTCGATCGGCGCGGGCCCGCGCCCCCCCCCACGGAGTAGATCTTGGATGTTTTTGGCGCCTGTTTCAAGCAGATGGAGTCTCCCTCCTAGGACGCACTGCTACAAGCAGTCGCGGTAAGCAGAGGTCCAGTAGTTCGGCGGCGAGCGAGGGCGAGCGAGCGAGGGGGGGAGTGAGAAGGGGAAGGCCTTCTCAGAAGGCGGCGGGGCTTCTCAGAAGGCCTCTGGCCTAAAGTTTTCTGCGTCTTCGGGAAAGGCTTAGGGCATTTCTCAGAAGTCCTGGGGGCTTCCGAGCCTTCCGAGAATGCCTTCTCTTTTTTTCTTTCCCCCGCGGGGGTTCGCCGCCGATTAGAGCATGAACACTATCCCTGCCTCCCTCGCTTCCTCAGGCCCTTGCCTCCGCTGGACGGGGGTGGATCTGGCATCGCCCCAGGGCGTACTACTCGTTCTATGTGTGCGTCGGCCCCCGAGAACGGCGACCCGCCCGTTCAGAAGTCTTACAGTCTGTGCTCGGTGGCGGGTGCTTTCTGGCAATGCCGCCTGGGCAACGCCGTGGATGACGACGCTGGCATGAGATTTCCCAGGCAGTGCTTGCACTTATGGGGTTTTGGTTTTCAGGGGCAACGATAGGGGGGGAGAGGCATAGGGGGGGATGCATCGATCCCCAATCGCCCATTGATCGCCGATAGGGGCACGATAGCCCCAACCCGCCCAGGAAGGTGCGGATTCACTATGGGGGGCCTATCGCCGATCTATCGGCTATGTATCGCCGATTTCATGTCGATGCATCCCCCCCATCTGCCAGTCCCCCCCTATCGTTGCCCCTCAGGTTTTTGGTCAGAGGAATTGGGCCTGTCTGGCGGTGTTGTGTCGTCGCCGTGGCCGCCACGTCGTGGCCTTGTCGTCGCCCGTCGTCTGGGCTTGGTTGGCGGTTGGCGGCTCCGTGGTCGCCGTCGCCGCTCCGTCGCTGCTTCGTCGCCGCCCCGTCGCCGCCTCAGCGCCGCCCACGTCGGTAGCATCACATCGATTCTCCTTCCAAACAGAGAATGTGGATCCCCCCCTCCAGGATTGCCCGCACCCCTGGGGAATGTGCAATTTACAGATGATTCTGGAATCCTTAAGAGAGCCATGGTTTTCTCAATAATTCCAGCACGTTCAATCAACTGGGCCTCTCGCGCGCGCATATCGAAATCATTCGATCGCCTTTGCGCGCGTGCTGTCGCGAGAATCCCTTGCAAGAGATGGGGGGAGTGCACGCGCGCGCGTCGTCGCGCGCATTCTGGAATGAATCAATCACCGAAGGTTCCGGAATAATTTCATACATCAGTGTCCCGGAATCATATTTCCAACATTGTTTTAAGCAAAATACATGCGCGCGCGCTCTTGCGAATTGTTACGGAGACCTCTGGTGTTTCTTCCAGTTCGTAATCACACGACCTAACGGGCCTCTCGCGTCGCATGCCGACATCATTCCAACGCCCTTGCGCGCGTGCTAGGGGAGGCACGGTCTGTTTCAAATCGTACCATGCGGGCCGCGCGCGTATGTCGAGCTCCTTCCAAAACCTTCACCACCCACGCGAGGACATCGTCGTCTTCGCCATAGGGCGTGATAAGCATCGGTGCCGTCATTGGCCTTGCCGTCGTCATCGCCACCACCGTCACTATCATCGGTACTATCATCACCGTGTCTGCCGTTGTCGACGTCGCCGTGATACCGCGTCAGCCCGAACCACCGACTGGCATCGAAGTGCCCGCGTCCCAGCGCGGCCTGTGAGACGCGCTGGGAAGCCCGAAGCTGTCAGCCCCACCGCGGCGGCGTCGGTCGCGCCAGACTAGCTGGCCGCTCTGCGCGCGAGCCTGCGCGTGCGAACGCGGCCGCAGCGAGGCGCCAGCAAACGCCAAGCACGCATCGCAATCGCCGCCTCATGAGTTTTGCAGGCCAAGTTGCGGGTGGGTGGGATGATTGCGCCAGCAGCGGCGCTCTGCGAACAATCATTAATTGCACCACGTCTGTTTTCCTACAAACAGCATGTCGGATCCACCACCCTCCCGAGGCTGGACTCAACCGTCCCCGTGGGAATGGGCAGTCTTCAAAAAGTATCCTGCCCCAAGTTCGACCCCAACAAACACGTTGCGCGCACACTCGTTCATAATCGTACGTTTTCAAGAGTTCGTTGGGAACAGAGGCACGACGTGCACGCGCGCGCGTCGTCGCGCGCGCACGCTTAAAACCAACAATACACCAAACCGCAGGGTTACACAGATTTCCAAATCTACCGTCCCGATCACATACACACAACACGTGGTTTTGCAACGTTGCTGTTCAAAAATATGCATGCGCGCGCGCTCATGCAAATTCTTAACAGGTGTAGTCGACCAGACGGGCCTCTCGCGCGCGCGTGTCGAAATCATTCCAGCGCCCTTGCCCGCGGGCTGGGGGGACACCATCCCTGTCAACGAATACCATGCTGGCCACTCGCGCCCGTCGGCCGTGCGCGCATGCCGAAATCATTCGAACGCGTTTGCGCGCGTGCTTGGGGGGCACGGTCCGTTTCGAATTATACCATTCGGGCCACTCGCGCGCGTCGGCCGCGCGTGCACGTCGAAATCTTCCAATCACCGTCATCACCGACGCGTGGATACCATCATCGTCATCGGCGTGGTCAGCATCGGTGCCGTCATTCGCCTTGCAATCGTCATCATCGTCGTCATGAGCATCGCTGCAATCATCATCGTGCCTGCCGTTGTCGACGTCGCCATGATACCGCGCCCGCCCGAGTCACCGACTCGTATTGGAGTGCCCGCGCCTCCGCGCGGCTTGTATGACGCGTAGGAAGCACGATGCGCAGGTCAGAGCCACCGCGGCTGCGTCGGTCGCGCCGGACAAGCTGGTCGCTCTGCGCGCGAGCCTGCGCGTGCTAGCGCGGCCGTGCGAGGCGCCAGCAAACGCCAGGCAGCCATCGCACTCGCCGCGCCATGGGTTTCGCAAGCCAAGTTGCTGGTGGGTGGGTGGGGTGATTGTGCGAGCAGTGGATTGACAACTCACGAGTCTGTCAATTGTACCACCTCTGTTGCCTCACATTGGTTGCCCCACACAAAGATCATGTCTATTGCACCACATAGATGGCACTGCATAGGGTGCACCACGCAGATTGATCGACACAGATCGCCCAACGCAGATTGCTAGAAACCCTTCTTGGGATCCGCGGTGGTTAACATGATTCGAATGTGGGCGTGCGCCTCCGAAGGGGGTCGCGTAGTACTGGCATGTCGTCCTTGTGCCGCCCATGGATCCCGCAGGCTGGCGCGGACACCACCACCGGTCGACCCGGAACCCGCATGCCAACGTGGATCCCGCAGGTCGCCGACAGACCCGGTCGCGAGCGTAGCAGCAACGAGGCGTGACCGCGGGCGGCCATTCTCCCTTCAGACACTCGGGGCGGCTTGGACACCACCACCCTGTCGCCCAGGGTCCCGTTCTTCTTTTCCGCGCCCGCCTTGTTTTACATCCGCGGCGCTGCGCGGCGTGTGCTCCCGCCTGCCCCCCTCCCTCGTGGGCGGAAGGGCGCTGGGAAGTGGAAGCGGAGGAGGAGGAGGTGGAGGAGGAGGAGGAGGCGGAGGCTGACGAGGAGGCGGAGGAGGAGGCGGAGGTGGTGGAGGCGCGAGCGGAAGAAGGATTACTGCAAACCCCAGACGCATCAACGATGATCATATGAACCCTCCGTCCAAGTTCCCTATTCATCGGTGTTTACAAGAATTTAACGTAGCACCCCGCAGATGCGGATAAGAGTGAAGGGGCGGTGGGGACGTCGGCAGTTTGCGAGACTCTGGAGAAACTCGCCGCAGGCGCCAAAGTTCCACAAAATATACAACGAGCTCGCCGCAGGCGCCGATTTTTTCGTTAAACCAATGTGGGTCGGTCGCGGCTGGGTCGCAAATGGGTCGCGGGTGGGTCGCGGGTGGGTCGATGTTGGGTCGCGGGTGTAGAGGGCAGAAAATCCACCGCATAGTAATCACCCCGACAAGCGAAGCCGTTGAGTAAACGCACAAGGTTTGAATCGAACAAGGCACGGCTGTTTAGTAAACGTCAATTGTCGGGTCCGGGTGGTTTTTCTTCCCTTGAGGGTGGGTCGCGGGGTGGGTGGCGGGTGGTTCGCGGGGTGGGTCGCGGATGGGTCGCGGATGGGTCGCGGGGTGGGTCGCGGGGTGGGTCGCGGCTTGGTCGCGGGGTGGATCGCGAGTGGGTCACGGGTGGGTCGCGCGTGGGTCGCGGGGTGGGTCGCGGGTGGGTCGCGGGGTGGAGTCGCGGGTGGGTCGCGGGGTTGGTCGCGGGGTGGGTCACGGGTGGGTCGCAGGTGGGATGACGACAACAAACAACAACAACAGCTAACAACAACACCAACAACCACAACGCAACAAGCAGAACTCCCACCACGAAGTTCTTATTCAGCTACGCACCCAGGGACAATGAATGACCGTTCGGCCCCCTCACTCTGACTTATTGTGGGACGTGCCCCATAAGAACACAAACGTCTGAGAATCGCCAGTCGTGCCCAAATGTAATGCTTGGGACATCAACGCCGCAAATCAAAGTGACCAGTGGGTGCTGACAATGTTGAAACACCGTTTCTGGGACGTCTACACTACGAATCAATGTGACGGTTGCGTCCAGATAGTCTTCAATCTTGCCAGAAGCTATACCTGGTGCTCCAACCCTACGAGGCATTGCAACTGCTTCAAATTCAAACTTCCAAGACGAGTGCGTGCGGAGCTAATGCGAGAGCAACACTTTGAAAACGAGCCGCCGTCCATCACTGAAGCTGCTGGAAACTTTCAAGACGAATGTGCGCGGTGCTGAAGCGAGAGCTACGCTTTAAAAGCGACTCGCCCTTCATCCTTCCAATGTTCGGAAACTTTGGAAACGCAGATGCGCGGCGCTCAGGCGAGAGTTGTATTTTGAAAACCACCTGCGCCCCATCATTGAAACTGTTGCAAATGTCAAGCTTCAGTTTCATAAGCTGTGAGGAGAACTCTGGGGGAACGCCCGACCCGCCCCGACACGTTTGGGGTTCGACAGGGAGGAGTTATTTATACGAAAATGATGCAGGTATCGATGCCGCTGCCCTATCTTCGTTCTCGCCTTTTTGGGCCTCTTGGGAGACCCTCGTCGCTACCGCTGGAATCGCTTCGAACCCTTGGTCAGAACGCACCCATGGAGAGGTCCGGGGAGTTGCTGTATCGGTACCCTGTGGTATCGCCAGAAGGGCGCGGGGATCGATCGTGGGTTGCTGAAGTTTTCCCTGGCCCAAGGTGTCACCAGCTTTCCGATACATTTTGGACCCTGGACCCTTCGGGCTCTCTGTCGAAGGAGAAGGGACTGTGAAAATTTAAACTTTCGGAGTTCCGAGCAGATTCCTTGGATCGGCGCTAGACCCTCACGTTTTACCAGCGACGGGCCCCGCTTCCATACGTTCGGTCCCAGACCTCCCAGCAGTGCTACGGATCGAGGGCGGCTGGTTTTCAAAGTGGTGTTCTTGCTTCAGGTCCCCTGTGTAAGACAGTGCAACCCTTATACGGATGGTGTGTGACTTGTCGAAGTAGTGGAGCTGGCTGGAGGATTCTTCATAGACTGCTTCCAGAAGGTGATTTATGGCAGCAGTTGCACGGATAGAGAACGGTTCCTTTTCGAAGCGGGGATCTCGCACATGGCATATATTATTGGGGATTGCTTGAGGGGACTTACTTGTCAGATCCTCGATGTGGGGACCTCCCAGCAGTCACTTAATGTATCTGTTCGACTCAAATTCGACTCAAGTTCGACTCAAGTTTGACTCCGGTTCGACTCCAGTTCGACTCAAGGCCTCCTCAGACCAGCGTCTTCATGATTTGGTTTCACTGTTGTGCCCTCCTCGTCCTTCCCCTTCCTCCTTCTTCTCCTCCTGCGCCTCCGCCTGAGATGAAGCATGACAGCCGAATTGCCGTTTCGGTTTCGGGCGGCGTCTTGGCGGCGATATCGTCGCGTTGCAGGTTGTTGCCGTCCCTACTTTTCCGGGTCCTTCTCCTGCGGCTTGTGCGTGGTGCCAGTTCGTTTGCTGGGGTTGTCGTTTTCCGTTGCGCTGTCAGGTAGGCCGTATTCTTGTTTTGTGGCCTCCACTGGTCAAAAAAAGAAGAAGGAATGGTACAAGGACGAATGAAGAAGGGGGTGGAGGAGGAAAGGAGGAGGAAGACGCATAACAGGAAGGTCTGGAATGTGGAAAGTGGTGGAAAGGAAGGGGGAACGCAGATGAACAAGGCGGGGTGGGGAGGAGGCGGAAGAGGAGGAGGAGGAGGAGGAGGGGGAGGAGGAGGAGGAGGAGGAGGAGGAGGAGGAGGAGGAGGAGGAGGAGGAGGACGACGGTCGGGAGGGCGGCATCATAATGGGTAGGACTTTTTTTTCTTTTTCTTTACTGGTTAATATACTTTTTTCTTTTTATTCAAGGATTTTTTTTTCTATTTTTTTTTTTTTTTTTTTCTTTCTGTTTTTATTATTATTTTTTTTTTTTTTTTTTTATTTCTTCGTTTTATGTTTTTTTTTTCTTTTTTTTTGTTATTTTGGGTTTATCTTTTTTATATTTTTTGTTGTTTTCTTTCTTACTATTTTTTTATTTGTTTTCTTTTTTTTTCTTCCTCTTTTTTTTCTTTTCTTTACAGGCATGGGCAGGAGGGTCGCGAGGGCCGAGGGTCGGGCGCGGCTCGCTTGCTCTCTTGCCGCCTCTCTGGGGGATAGCGAGGGGAACGCGGACGGGGAATGCAACGACAAGGCAGATAATAAATGCATCGGAGGAGGGCGGGGTGGGGGGGCGGAAAGGGGGGAGGAAAAGGGAGGAAAGGGAGGAAGGGGGGAGGGAGAAAAAGGGTGGGGGAGGGGGGGAGGAGTGAATAAAAGAGTTGTGCCGACGAAGAAAGGGAGGAACGGCGCCGATATTGTTGGACGGCTTGGAGGAGGAGGAGGAGGAGGAAGGAGGAGGAGGATGGAGAGGAGGAAGAGGAGGAGGAGGAGGTGGAGGAGGAGGAGGAGGAGGAGGAGCGAGGGAGGCCGACGAGGGGGAGCGAGGAGTGAAGGCGGAAAAGGGAGGATGGAGGAGGAGGAGGACGGGGAGGAAGGAGGAGGAGGAGAGTTAGTGATGGAGGAGGAGGAATAGGAAGAGGAGGAATGAGAGGAAGAGGAGGATGGAGGAGGTAAGAGGAAAAAGGGAAAAGGAGGAGGAGGGGGGAGAGGAGCGGCGGGTACAAAAATGGGGCGAGGAGGAGAGAGGATGGAGGAGGAGGGGAGGAGGAGGGAGAGGAGGAGGACGAGGAGGAGGAGGAGGAGGAGGAGGAGGAATACGAGGAGAGGGGAGGGGGGGAGGGAACAGGCAGTTTGCGGGCATGCGGTGGCGTAGGTGGTTCGGAAAGATGCGCCACCCGCCTCTGCCCCAACCTGCGAGAAACGGCCTCGACATCGAGGAATCGAGACGTCGGCTTCCCCTGATCGGCGGATGGCGGTGGAAGGGCCGTGGAAGCCAGTGGGAGTAAGTCGATGGAGGACGCGCAGGCGGAAACCGGTGGAATTGCGGCGGAACCACATGGAAGTAAAGCGTGCCCCCCCCATGAAGCGTCGCCCTGCGAAGCGACTGGAATGTTCCTTCCCGGCGCGACGATTTTCGCCATGTATTTGCCGGCACCTCCAAGGCACAGGTCCGATCAATATCTTACGAGCTGTCATTGAGCGTGTCCTCCAGATTTCTGATTTGGGGGGCGCGTGTGGTTTGCAAGGCCAACTGCGCACGGACTTTTTCCAACAAGTAGACGCATGTTGGGCTCGATGCGTCTGGGGGCTATATATTCGGCTTCGCGAGAAGCTACGTACGAAATGACAAAGACCGCACACGCCAATCGCTGCAAACGCGGCGGCGGATTTGCCTGCGCCATCGTGGTTGTATTTCGTGTGCGCCAGCTCTGTCCAAGTATCTGGCCGTGCCAGCAGTTTCTATGGAATGCCCATCGAAGGGCGATCACTGGTGTCATGGCGATTAACGGATTAATGCCAAGCCGAGCGTTTTACGTTATGCCAGTTCGGTATTGTGAGCTACAGGTAAAGTTTCTCTCGCACGTCCACGACCACCACCACTCCCACTGCCACGTCCACCAAGCAATACCGTAAATAGTACCGCAAACATTCCAACCGTGCTACGGCACCGTGAATTCCACTTCTGTCGGCGCCATGCCCGCCACAATTAAACCCGCCTCTTGAATGCCACTGTTAGTGCGGCGACAAAGGAACCTGCACCATTCGTTACACCTTCGTCGCCAATGCCATCATCGTCACAGTCCGTGCGTCCACTGAAAGTGCCAGTGGTTTTTGCCATCGCCGTTTCCACTACAGGCGCCGCTGCCAATGCCATTGCATTTACCACTACCACTACACAGTGGAACAACCGCTCACCACTACCACTACCCAGTGCAACAACAACTGCCACTACCACTACACAGTGCAATCCGCATGACCTTCTAATCACTTACCATTACCCTTACCACTACCGCTACACTACTACCCTAACCTCTCCCGCTCGCTCCTCCAACCTCCCCCCCTCGACGTTGGAGGAGTTGAATGATCTGGAGGGGTTGGAAGGGCTGACGGATCGCCAGAGGCGCTTCGGACTGCGCCGAAGGAGAGAAGGTTCACCGGCTGGCCGTGGCGTGGGATTGTCGCTGCGTGGCGCGAGGCTGTGTGGCGCAAGGTTGCGTGGTGCAAGGATGGAGTGGCGCGAAGGCTGGCGCAGTCAAGCGAATGTAATTGCGCTTCAGGATATATGAGGATGAGGAGGCCTATCCCGCTTAGCCTTTCCCCCACTCCTTCTTCCAAACTCCGTATCGCCATTCGGTTCGACTATACTGTTCGACGGCTCCTGGATAACCGCAACTGCATGCGCCTACCGCGGCATCCACGTTCGCAAATGCGAACATTCACAATGCCAAATGGCCAAACGCCAACAAGCATGGCAGCCAGTTTTTGCCACTGCCATTCGCGTGACCACTACCACCAGTACCAGCGCCAACATTTGCGCGAACCACATTGCAACGCGTCGCACCAGTTACCACGACATGCCCTAATTTCCGAGAGTGCTCACTCACCACCAGTGCCAGCGCTGACCGTGCATTTTCCTATAACTTTGCCTCGTCCAATCATGTTGGCCTTGGTCTCGTTCGTCCGTAGCCAAGGTGGCTCAGGGTGGCCTCAATTGCCTTGCGGGCCATTACTCAAGGGCAGAAAAAAAACACTTCGACCCTGGTATACGAGGCGCTGTGCTCTGAAACTCCTGTGGGCTGACAGGGTGAACCCTGCGTGATGTGCCGCGCCCTGGCGGCTCTAGGCTTTGGGGCCCCCAGGAGGTTTACAGGCCACGCGCTTGTAATCCAGGGTAGGGTCGTTTTTTTCATCCCTCGAAGTGCTTTCGTAGCATATGAACAAACTTTCGAGGGTTGCTCTCGCATTGCGCACAGGCCTGCTCAAGTTCCAAACTGCCGCTGCTGACCTCAATGGCGCGGCCCGGTCCAAGTCCGCGGCCAAGGCGTTGATCGAAGCGTTGTCGGCCGAGTTCGAGGTGCCAGACGGGAGGTCGAAGAAGCGGGTTCGAGATTCCGAGGCCTGGGCAAGCATGAGGAAGAAAACCAAGCATTGGAAAACCCAAGCGAGGCGCCACAGAAGTGAACTGAAATGTCTTGTCAGGGCCAAGCACGCTTGGAGGATATCGAATCTTTAGAGGGTGAAAATAGCCACGTGTCCCCCGAGCGTGCCGTGCCAGACGTTTGAGAAATTCTCCCGTGACTTCCCAATCGCGGAAGTCCAGAACGTGTCAGCAACCTCGATTGCGATAACAAGGGATGCGTTTGCCCAGGTGCTGAAAAAAATCAACCACGATGTCATTGCTGCGCAGTCCAAGGACGCAAGTCGCACCCTGAACCGCGATGGGCAGGAGACGTCTTGTTTCGTCGTGGTGCACGTGCACGATGAGGCAGCTATGAAAGTGAAATCTTTTGATTTCGACGGGGCTTTTCGGCCTGAGCTACAGAACAGAACTGTCGGGCGATACTCCAAGGTGCAAAATCAGGCGGTCTGCGTCGATTTTGGACAGGCGCGGGTGCCAGTGCTCACCGAGCTGATGGGCATGTCCGTCAAGGACGCGCCCACGATTGCAGAATGTCTAATCCAGGTGTTCGAGAGCATTGCCCGTGCCATCAAGGATGGGTGCCCGCGCGCCACCGTCCGCATCGTCCACGTCGTCATTGGCGATGCCGCTGCCACGAACGAGGCGGCTTGCAAACGGCTGTTTGCTTTCCTCCATGCTGCGGAGCGCCAGCTGGGGATCAGATATTATTTGGTCGTGGTCAAATGCGCAGCTCATCAGGCAAACTTGGTTGTGCAGTGCGCCATATGTGGCCAATGTTTACAGGACCCGCTGAACTCAGACGCGCTTTGCGCTGCCGCTTCCAGGGCGTTTAAGTATGTGATTCCCGGAGCGCGCGGAAGAAATGTCCGCGACCCTCCGGGCGTCCATATTGAGCCGAATGCACATGGCAGGAGACGGGACGGATGCCGCGTCGCAGGAGATGTGCCGGCGTTCGCTTCAATTGCAAGAGCTCTACGGCCACGGCGTCATACCACCATCGTTGTTGACGATTTGAATCGAAGCGTCCTGGCTATGGAACATTGCTCCTCTGAGGAGGCGGATAAGGAAAGCGTGTGTGGTGACCTTTTTCAGATATTGCTTCCCCTGGTGCTCAAGATTCAATCGAAGCCTATAACGACACGTTTTTTCTTATTTGCGCCTGCTGTGTGGGCCCTCCTTTTGATGGATATGTTGGGGTTTGGCAGAGACTTGTTTCCAGAGCAGAAGGGGCGCCTTCGGACCCGGGGCGCGAACCGCATCAAGGCAATGCGGGCTTTTTTCTGCCATCCACAGACCTCCTCGGACCTGCGGAAAGCGTCGCTGCGTTTACAATTGAGCCACCACGCTGTCAGCATGGCAAGCCAGAGCAAGCCGAAGGTGGACGACCCAAGACCACACTTCGTGAGGATTGCGCAAGGAGACATCCAAAAACACACGGGGGAACATCTGAGGCGATTGTTGCCCTTACTGTGCGTGGACGAGAAGCTCGTTGTTCCCGCATGTTTGACGGCTTTGCTTGTGACGCAAGCGCACATTGTCATGCGGTTTGATATGTATGGGCGCTTTCCAGGGAAGTTGTGGATGATGTCTCGGCGGCACAATCCCATGGGCTACTCCCGAAAGTGCGAGGAATTCTTGCAGGTGCCCGACGACGACTTAGACTTGGGCTACTCTCTGGCGTTGAAGCGGGAGGCCTGGCGCTGCAGGAGCCTCAGCGACGCAGCGATGTGGTTGATGGCAGATGAAGTGCAGGAGGAAATCGACGAAGTGCTCGGTTCCATGTTGGCCAATAGTCTTGACGCGGAACGAAAGATTCATCAGGGCAGGACGCCAGACCATGCGAAGGCGAGGTCGTTGGCGGTAGCATCGCGGAATCAGCTGCTCCACCAGTACCATGTCGAGAGGGAGCGTTTCCTGGCCTGCAGGATGCGGGCGGCCAAACAGGCGTCTTCGTTGAAGAGATGCAATATCTGGTCGCTGGCTCGGCAGAGATGGCCGCACTTAGTCCCTCGGCCAAGGGGCTGTCGTTACGGTGATGATCCGCTGCGGAATGGTGTTCTTTCTTCGACTCTTGTGCACGAGGGCGATAAGGATGCGTTGCGGTCACAAGTCGAGGCGCACACAGCCGACCTGGAAGCGGAAGTCGCAGCCCGACAGGGTGAGGCTGCCCGCTTGGCCCGGCTGGCCAACGCGGCGCACGTTCCTGTGACGCAGCGGGACTGGCT
>CAUYUJ010022515.1:177765-220265 GCA_963575745.1 Prorocentrum cordatum
AGAAGTCGTTCGGAATAAGTTGTCTCGGAAGAAGTCACCCGGGAGAAATCGCTTCGGAAGAAGTGGTCCGGAAGAAGCCGTCCAGAAAAAGTCGACCGGAAGAGTCCGTCCAGAAGAAGTTGTCATGAAGAAGCCGTCCAGAAGACGTCGTCTGGAAGAATTCGTCCGGAAAAAGTCGCCCAGAAAAATTCGTCCAGAAGAAGTCGCCCAAAAGAAGTCGTTCGGAAGAAGCCGCCCGGAAGAAGTCGACGGGAAGAAGTCGACCGGAAGAAGTTTGCATGGCGCCATTGCGCTCATGTCGGCGAACCTCTCACACGCTTCGTGGCCCCATTGGGACCAAAACCGAAGGCCTTCGTGGCAGGGTTCGCATGGCGCTACCGTGTCTATTTCGGCACACCCATCACATGTTCGGATAAGTGGTCCAGGGTCCAGAAGAAGTCGGCCAGAAGAGGTGGAGGATGGCCGACGAGGCAAAGGAAACGTTCTCGGACAAATCGTTCGGAAGAAATTGTTCTGAAAAAGTCGCCCGGAAGAAGTCGCCCGGAAGAAGTGGTTCGGAAGAAACGGTTCGGAAGAAGTGGTTCGGCTGAAGTCGTCCGGAAGAAATCGTCGTCGGAAGAAGTGGTCCGGGCGAAGTCGTCCGGAATCACTGGTCTGGAAGAACTCGCTCGGCTGAAGTCGTTCGCTCGCCCACTTCGGCCTCGTGATCGGGGGCTGATCGATGGAGAACGGCGGGGCGAAAGCGAGCGGCAAGGGAAAGGCGAAAGCCAGAGGCGAACCCGCCGCGAAAGCTACCAAGGCCAAGAAAGTCAAAGCTGCAGTGGGAGCAGGCAAAGTGGCAGCCCAGAAGTCCCCGAATATGACCCAGAAGCTCGAACCCGTCGCGATCTCGGCCGCGAGGTCTTTGCGTTTCCCCGGGGTGCTCACCGAGCCAGCGCCGCCCATCGCATTCAGTAACTACAAGATCCTATTGCCTTCGGCACCAACCGATCCCTGTTCGGTAATACCTCTGCGTGTATATGGGGGGCTGCGAACTGCGAAACTGTTGGCGCATTCATGGGCCCCTAGGGCATATCCGAATGAGATCTCGCCGTCCCTGGGGGCTGCGAGATGCGAGACCGCCGCCGCTGTCGGGGGCCCCTGGCGGGCCCCGCAGAATAGCAAGCGCAGGGCAGGGGCGCCGCGGCAAGGCGGCCGCGTGGATTTACATATCTATGCCACACATGCGTTGGCGCGCCTTGCGCAATGGCGAGAAGGTTGACTCGGCCTTCAGCTGGAAGGTTGACGATTAGAAATCTTGGAGGTCTCTGCTCGCGCGCGTCACCAACCACGTGTGAGGGCTCGGGCTGCGGAGATCCTAGAGTTCCCACGTGAATGCAAGTGTTTTACGGTCAAACATGTTACCTGGTTGCGACGCATGGCAAGCTTTCGAGCGCCCCCCCCCCGAATATTCCACATAATAGTTCAGCGCGGTGTCCATCGATTGCACGGGGCGCCCTCGCGACCAGGTTGCATCAAGATTCGAGGCGGCCTTGCCCCACCATTCCCCATCGACGGCGCATGATGGGAACGCGTGCGTCTACTTGACAGCAACGAGTGAAACAATCGCGGCCGCGTTGCTGTTGTCGTCGTCGTCGTCGCCGTCGAGGTGGGTCCTGACCACGACGACGACGACGACGACGACGACGACGACGGCGACGGCGACGAAGAGCCCCGACCACGCCCAGAGACCCCGAGCCCCGAAGGCGGACCTCGAGCCTCGAGGGAGGATCTCGAACCTCGATGGAGGCGGTCAGCTCCGCCTTGTCGGGATGCCATCGGGGGAGGCCCGGGTCGTCCCCAGCGGCCGCTCGAGGCCCGAATTAGGGCCAGTTGTCGTCCGTCGTCCGTCGCCGTCGTCGTCGTCGTCGCTGCTGCCGCCAGCCGCCGACGCCGCTGCCACTGCAGCGATGGCGCGCATCAAGAAGCCGCCTGTTTTTTTCCTCGCCGGGGCATCCCGGATTCCTTCGCCCCTCGCCCTGCGCGGCGACTTCCCGCAGCCGTTGAGGAAGCTGCTGCGTTCATTGTGATCCAAGTCCCCCCTCGGGCGCACATCGCGCGCGGGTTCTCAGGGGCGGGTTGCTTGCGAGGGTTTCGTGCGGCCGCGCCCGCGCTGTACACTTACGCGGCGCCCTGCAATTGCGGATGCGAGGGGCGACGATGTGGGGGGGGCGGGCATGGGGGGGATGTATCTACCTGGAATCTCGCCGACAGATCGGCGATAGGCCCCCGATAGTGAGTCCGTACCTTCCCGGGCGGGTTGGGGCTATCAGACCCCTTATCGACAATCGATGGACGATTGGGGGTCGATGCATCCCCCTTATGCCTATCCCCCCCGATCGTTGCCCCCGAGGATAAGAGTGAGGGGGCGGGCGCGGGGTGGGTCGCGGGGCGGGTCGCGGATGTGTCGCGGGTGGTCACGGGTGGGTCGCGGGCGGGTCGCGGGCGGGTCGCGGGGTGGGTCGCGGGGGGGGGGTGCGGGGCGGTTCTCGAGGAGGGGGGGCGAGGCCAGCAGCAACGACAACAAACAACAACAAGAATCCGCATCGCGGAATCCCACTTCAGCCACGCACTCAAGGACAGCGAATGACCGTTCGGCCCCCTCGCTCTGACTTGTCATCCCCTCTCCTCTGTCCCCCTCTCCTCTGAAAGGACGACGGCGGCTGCGGCGGCGACGAGTAAAGGCGACGGAGGGCAGTAGTAGTAGTAGTAGTAGTAGTAGTAGTAGTAGTAGTAGTAGTAGTAGTAGTAGTAGTAGTAGTAGTAGTAGTAGTAGTAGTAGTAGTAGTAGTGGTAGTAGTAGTAGTAGTAGCAGCAGCAGCAGTAGTAGTGGGAGCATAGTTGCGCTAATATGGAAAACGCACATCCTGTTAATTCCGCCAAAGATGTTCGAAGTATGTGCGCGGCGTCTGTTTTGATATGTTCGAAATATGTTCGGCCGATGGTTCTGTTTTATATGTAGTTTAAGTATGGTTGTGTTGCGAACCGAGTTAAATATCGTATTTTGCACATTTATTATACATTTGCGCCACTGATGTCTATGAGTGCGTAACGTAGCCTGCGCTCGCAAACGCCATGGTTTGAGTGACGCAATAGAAAAAGTGCCACTCATCAGATCCATTGCACGCAGTTCCGACAGTCCCAGTGCACTTTAATCATGTAATACAGCGTCCCCAGCTTCCCACGAAATCCCTGCATAAGTAGGCGTTGTCCAACTTTGGGTATGTCTGTCCAGGTTCATTGCTGACCCAGCTCACTTTAAATTGTTTAGCCCATCTCGACCCAGCGCAGCCCATCCCAGCATGGGCCAGGGGGCCAGGTCAACGCAGCTCAGCGCAGCTCAGCGCAGCTCAACTCAGCCCAGACAGTCCCAGCATAGCGCCTGGTCCTCCCGTTCTGCCGCCCTGTGCAGTTTTTCGGGAGGAGGAAGAGAAGGGGGAAGCGGAGGATGAGGAGGGGGGAGGAACAGGAGGAGGAGGAGGAGGAGGAGGAGGAGGAGGAGGAATTGCTGACGCTTCGCGGATCCCCACCAGCCAATCCAGAAACGCTGCCCAGATGAATTGCCTCGATCAGGGAAGTGAGCAGCACGAAGAGGAAGCCGTTATGAATCTTGTGGTGTTTTGAGCCATATTGGAGGTCATCTTGGGCTCTCAAACGCGCTTTTGGAGTCATCTTAATCAGTGCCCCCCCCCCCAAGAGGCCAACATGTGGCTAAAACCTTCGTAGCAGCAATGATTGTAGCGGTTTCCGCCAGTGCTGCTGATCCGGGGCGATTCCGCTGCTGTCGGGGGCAGCCCAACGCGTCTCTGTATCTCCTCCTCCCCCTCCTCCTCCTCCTCCTCCTCTTCCCTCGTCACCGTCATCTTTTCCTTCCTGGTAGTCCTCGTCCCCATTTTGTTCCTCCCTCCGTGGGTGCCCGGGGGGGGACGGTTCCAAAAAGGGACATGAGTTAGGCATTTTGTTCAAAACGATTTGTCAAAAACAACAAAAAAAAAAAAGGCGCGGGCTTCCTCGCCGAGGCCGTTTTCGACGTTCCGGCGACTCGCGGAACCCCTTGTCCAGGTCCAGGGGAGGGGGTCGGGGGAGGGTTAAAGGTTAAACCGACCCCCCCCCCGAAGGGGAAGGCGGAGGGGTGGAGAAGGAAACTCCCGCCCAGAGGGCTGGCGGGATTGCGGGGCACGCTCCGGTGACAAATGTTGACATGCGTTGCAACCATCACAGTCCAGAGGAGGGAAAGAGGCTTCCTCCAGAGGGGTGGGATCAACAATTGGGCCCAGCCAGGGTCCAGGCCACAGTCGTGGTAACATCCGAACCCCCGCCAATGCAGTCCGAAACTCAGTTCAAATTATTGTGGCCAGTGCCCCCCCCCCCCCCCCCCCCCCCCCCACACTTCCGCAGCCGACCCCCTTCCATCAAAACAATTGTTTTTTTCAGCAAAAGTGTCGCAGGCAAGCGTGCGCCTGGGCACTGGGGGAAAGGGGGGCCGTCGAGGGGCTGATGCAGGGTTCGCTCCGGGGTCTTGGCACTGTAGCCCCTTAGGCCCTAGCCCCTAGGCCCTAGGCCCTAGGCCCAACAACCAGTGGGGGAGGGGGTCCCGGGGGGCAGGGGAGCGGAGCTCTTGGGCTCGAGCTGTTGCGCAGCATGTTGCCTCCCAGTCCCCGGGCATGGACTTGCGGGACGAGCGGCGGCTCGAGTCCTGATCCGTGGGCGCCCGCGCCCCCACCAGTCTCAGTTGCGCGATCTTCAGATTGCGCAGGCAGCGAGTTGGCTGATTGTCCGACACCTCTCGGTTCACCGCGATCAAATGTGCAATTTTCTTCACCTGAAGGTTCTGTGGAACGTGACCCTTCGCCCGAGCTTGCTGACAGGGATGTTTTGCCTTGGGGGCCCCCTCTGAGTCCTGAGAGCCCCCGCAGTCATTTACCACCACTGGCGCATTACATGCAGAGAGATTCGACTGGCTTCGCAAGCCCACGATTACCTCTTGCAGACGACGCACAGCTACTGCAACCATTATCAGATCCTGGTTCTGGGAGTTTGTGGGAATTGTTGAGGCCGACAGGCCAGGTAGTTCATGAAACTGCAGTCGCCCTCATCTTAGATCGCGACTTGGAGCCGTCTGAAGAAATTTACAAATGCATGGACTTTCTCTTCGGTGGTGTTCCTCGTCCGGCCACCTCCGTTGCAACTGAGTCGAGACTCCTCGACCTGCCGCCAAGAGATGCAGCGCTGTTGCCACTCCAGGTTGCTGCAGTCAGCCATTATGCGTCACGGTCATTTCTAAGTTCTTTATGTTCGCATTTGACGTTTCTGCACGACCAGAAGCACATTCGATTAATTTGCGCTGGAACGTTCCTGGCTTACGATGAGACTCCCCTATCTTTCGCCGTCGGGGATGCGCCATTAAATCGGGTGTTCTTGGAATCAGCTCTTGAAGCGCGCAACAGGCCCGACGATTCCAAAAAAAGAAGGAGGTTTGAAAAACAGACATGCAAGGTATTGCAATCGGATTTCAAGATATGCTTCATCTTTGAGGATTTCAGAGCTCGTCGCATTTTCAATATTGACGCTGCGCGGTTCGCATCTGGAAACAGCGGGGTTGGTTTGAAAAGTGCTCCAGTGACTCCGTTGGACTCCAGCGTGTCTTGGGGGTTGGGGCTGTCTGGGCATTGGCTGTCCGGGGGCCCCCAGGTCTCGGGGGCATCTCGGGCTCGCGGGGTTCTCACCATTCTTGGGATCTTGGGGGTCTTTGTGGGGGGGGGGAGTGGGTGGAGGGGCACCGGGCTTGGGGGGTTATGCACGCCGCAGCGGGCTCGCGGCTCAAACGAGGAGGAGGGGGGGGGGGGGGCAGTGGCATGCGGCACCCCAGTTTTTTTTCTTGCGACGGAGGAGTGCGAGTTTCGGGTGGGCCGCTTGCTCTTGGCCCATTGGGCCCCGTCGTGGTGGGCTCTGACTCGGGGCCTCCTGGAGGCCATCTGGGTCTCCAGCCATCCCAGGCCATCTTGGGGCTTCGGAGCCCAATCAATCAGAGCAAAAAAAATTGGAAGGCGAGCGCCGCTGAGTTTCCAGTTGTCTTTGACAGGTCTGGGCCTCTAGCGAGAGATCGAAGACAGGGGCGCGGTCCCGGCCCTCGGCGTCTGGGGGGCACGTCGGCGCGCCGGAGCCCATCTTGAACCGTTTTCGCTTATCTTGGGCCATCTTGGATGCCGTCTTGGGCTGTCGATGGGGGCCAGGGGAGGGCAATCTTGGGCCGTCGGGCTTGCTTGGGCTGGGGCCACGCTGGACCTCTCGGCGCCATGTGAGGCCATTTTGGGCGCTGCGCCGCGCCCCACATTGCCTCGCCCAGGCTGGGGCGGGGGGCAGGGGCAGGGGCCGCCCCCCGAGAGCAGGGGCGGGGGAGGGGGAGAGACAGCGGCACATGTAAACCATGTGCGCTCAGAGGGGTTGGTGGGATTTGGTCGCCCCATGCCCGCGCCCGTTGCAGCAGACAGACAGCGCGACTGGAGAGGTTATCATGCGTTTTGTCCGTGAGCAGATGGACGCGCCCATGCTGGACACACTGCAGAAAAAAATGTTCGCTTGCATTTCGCTGCTCCACGTGCGACCGCGTGGCGGCCAATTTAAAAGCTGAGAGCATCATGGCATCAGATTCTGTTTTAGCGAGCAGGTTAACTATGGTGTGCGACCTGCACATTGGCAGCGCCGTGCAGTGCCGGCAGTGCCAGCCAGTGTCGAAGTTCATATCTGGGACGGTTGCGTTCTCTCTTGCTCAGCGGGCCCCCCAAGCCCTGATCAAATTCCGACAAGCACTTGAATATGGATTACTTGACAGAGCGCGCCCAATTGCAATACAGCCGCCTCCAGATGACCACCCGCGAGTTGTTTACAGACATCGGGTGCTCGATCTTTTTTTGCGTAGTTCTGGCGAAGCCAGGTGAGGAAAGCGAAACTGAACCCATTGTTGACAGGGGACTTGCAGGATCGTCGTATCGAGTGGTACACTGGAAGCGAGATTTTCGATATTCAGAAATGGGCAGAGGAACTGAGCATGGCATTATTTCCATTTGCAACTCTGCTGTTTCCTCGGACGCGATGGTTGCTGAGCCATGCAACGTTGAGCAGTGTGGGGTTGCTTTCATCGTGCCATTGTATTTTGACCCAGGCTGTGTCTGCGTGGGTGGCCCTCCAGGCGGGGAAGCCCGCTCCGCCGTTGGACAGTATTGATGCAGAGTTCATGGGCGATGGAGATGTCGACGACGCCAGACCGGAATCATATATGAAAGATGGCGTGATGGACTGGCAGGCGTTCAACGAGGCGCAGCGAGGCTGCGCGAAACAGTTCGCCAGGGATCGACCAGGGCCTTTGGCAATGCTTACTCGCCTGTGCGTTGAACCCATGGTCACATTGTTTGATCGATTGTTGAAGCGTTCAGGGCATGAGACAGTCCTTGATACCAAATACGAGGCAGCGTCAACAGGCCGATTGGGGGCTGACCCCGACCCCTGGACGCTCTTGCCTCAAGGGGTTCTAACTTACGAGTTTCACAGTTTGGCATGGGCAATGTTGATCCGCGCAGCTGCAGGTGTGCGACACCTCATGCATCGGCCTCAGCGCGGGTATCCGTTTCGCTTGTTCTCGATATTGCAGGATTCGAGCGCAGCAGATGGAGTCGTCGCAGACATGGTGGGCGGGTGTTTGATGGACAGCTGGTCCAAGGCAGTGTGGGCGTTTGAAAGCCGTGGCATTCTTCCTTGGCCCAGGGTAGGTGTCAGCCCCAGGGTAGCGCAGGCACAGGGGGCAGCGTGGTGTCCAGGATCGCGAGCGCCCCAGCGGAATATCCGAAATCCGAGGCAAGTTGATCGCCCCCCCGTAGGAATTCCGAGCTTCGAAGAGTCGGCCTTGAGCTCCCCAGTCCCCAGTGATTCCCAGTGCCCCCAGTTGCTCGTTGCGCAGGGATTTTTTTTTACGTGGCCTGCGCGCGCGGGAGTGATCGGCCTACTTGGGCCTAGCCTAGTCCCTTGTCTAGTGAAGTGACTAGTGGTGACTACAGTGTAGTAGTAGTGACTACTAGTGTTACTAGTAGTGGCTAGTGACTAGTGTGAGTGTTAGTCAAGTCGCGTCACTAGAGTCACAGTCCCTAGCCATATCCATTATCTAATGTTTTAATGATTGATTAATGTTTTACTCATATTCCCATGTATTCATGTATTCCTGCGCGCGCGACGGGGCAGGGTTTCCTGACTTTTACGACTCTACGACCGTGTTCTTTTCTGGAATTTTAGTTCTAGACGTTACGCGTTTCCCCGCCAGCCCATCCGCACAAAGTGGACGCGGACGTTGTCCGGGCGCCGCGGGAGCCCCAAGAGGGCCCCGAGAGTCTCTCTGGACACACTGGACATGGATGTCCAAATTGTCCAGGCGCCGCAAGCGGGCCCCGAGATGGCCCGGGCCCTGGTCATCTCCAGACAAATTGGACATGGATGTCCAGATTGTCCGAGCGCCGCGGGCGCCCCAAGAGGGCACCGAGAGTCCAAGAGCCGGAAGGGCCCCAAGAGAGGCCAAGGCGCCAAGGCCGTCCCCGGACAAACTGGACATGGACGCCCAAATTGTCAGGGCGCCGCGCGCCCCCCAAGAGGGCCCCAAGCTTCCGAGAGGGCCCCAAGAGAGGCCGAGGCGCCGTCTCCAGACAAACTAGACGTGGATGCCCAAATTGCTTGGGCGCCGTTGGCGCTCCAAGAGGGCCCCGAGAGCCCAAGGGCCCAGGAGCCCTAAGAAGGCCCTGGCCGTCCCCAGACAAACTGGGCATGGATGTCCAAATTGTCCGGGCGCCGTGGGCGCCCCAAGAAGTCCCGAGAGGGCCCAGGCCGTCACCAGACAAACTGGACATGGATGTCCAAATTGCCCGGGCGCCGCGGGCGCCCCAAGAGGGCCCCGAGCAAGAGAGGCCGAGGCCAGGCGCCGTCTCTGGACAAATTGGACATGGATGTTCAAATTGTCCAGGCGCCGTGGGCGCCCCGAGAAGGCCCCGAGAGTCCCGAGAGGGCCTTCTTGGGGCCGTTTGGCCGTCTCTTGGGAGCTTCGTGGAAGCTGGGCGTCTCTTGGGGTCTCCTGGGCCTTTGGGGTCTCAGGAGATCGATCGACAAAAAGGGAGGGGGTTTCATTGGCAGCAGCACCGCCCCTCGGGAGCCTCTAACAGAACATCGCCTCTTGGACCACTCTTGGAGCGCTCTTGGAGCTCTCTTGGGCGCTCTTGGGCCCATCTTGGGGCTCTCTTGGCTTGGCCCCTCTTGGATCTTTCTTGAGCCATTTTGGAGCCACCTTGAGGCCTCGGATGGCCATCGGAAACGAAACAGCGAGAAGGCAACAATCATTTGACTCCCTAAGGAGTTCAATGGATGTTTGCCTCTTGGAGGCCTCCTTGGAAAGCTAGTAGTTGGCCTCTTGGAGCCGTCTTGGGACGGTCTTGGAGCCTCTTGGAGTCTTGGAGCATATTCGGAGCCATCTTGAGGTATCTTACGCTATTTGGATCAATACTGATATCGGAGGTCATCTGTCTTAGGCTTTCCGAAGCGCTCTTGGAGCCATCTTGGGCGACAAAGTGCCCTCTGACCGCTCGCGAAACGCCCCGCCCAGGTCAAGGGGGGGGGTAGGGCCTAGGGGCCCAGGGGGAGGGGTAAACCCCTCCCCGAAGGGGAAGAAGGAGGGGTGGAAAAAGAAACTCTCTAAACCACCCACGCCGTCTTGGACCCAACTTGCACGTTTTGGAGCGTTCTGGAGCCGTCTTGAGGCCATAGTCTTTCGCGACTGGAGGAACAGGCCGCGCTTCCAAAGGGCCAAACATTAAGAAGCGACCTTTGTTCAAGTGCGGTGCCTAATCTGATTGCCTGTTCGTTCCATATGTAAAGAATTTTTATTTTCTCAAAAAAACCGCCACGACAAACATACGCATTGTTGCTTTTTTGCTCCGGATACTTTTGCTAAAACATATTCCAACAGATGAACCCCGCATGAAAACCGAATTTTCTATGGAATATGTACACTATCAGAATGATGCTGCTCCTGCTGATGCTGCTGCTGCTTCTCCTCCACCTCCTCCTCCTCTTCCGCCTTGAGCAGCGTCCATTGAGTCCATTTCAACAGCGTCCTCCTGACAGCACCGTGGTTGAAATCACCGCCTCCTCCTCCTGTTTCTCCCCCTCCTCCTCCTCCTCCTCCTCGTCCAACTTGGGCGTTTTGGACATCTTGGAGCTTGAGGCGCATGGTGCGAGATAATCGTGCGAGAGAGCTGGGGGGCGCGAAGGCCGCGAAGGCACCGCCTCCCCACTGCGGCAGCCATCAGCGAGAACACCTGCGCCAGGGCAAGGCGCCACGCTGCCCGCAGATATTGCTCAGCGTGGCTAACCGCCCTGGCACAGCGTCCATTGGCGGCGGAGGGGCCCCTCATCCGGGCGGTCGAAGGCCTGCGGGTCGAAGGCTGTTTCCGAGCGCTGCGGGGCGCCTGGCAAGGCCCGTTGTGGGGTTGCCATTCTGGGCCTACGGGGCGGGGCGGCCACTTGAGGCCCGTGCCCCGCCCCGTGCGAAGTCCAGGCGCACATGCTCAGCATGTGCCAAGATATCCAAGACGCCTAAGGTCCCAAGGCGCCTAGCCTTAGAGCTTAGAGTGGGCCTAAGAGCCTGGGAAGGCCTAAGGGCCTGGAGTCTAGAGTCTAGAAGGTCGTCTCTGCACGCCCCTCGCGCGGATCGTTTCGGCACGCTCATCGCGCAGATCGCGCCGGCGCATCCCTTGCGCAAGCCCGCCAATTTTTTGCGTTAACGTCGCAACGCGCAGACGGCATGGGCACGAGGTACCAATTCGTCTTAAGATGGCGACTCTGGCCTCTGGCCCATCCTCATCAGTGCCCCCCCAAGAGGCCAACATGTGGTTAAAACCTTCGTAATAGCAATGATTGTAGTGGCCTCCGGCCAGTGCCGCCGATCCGGGGCGATGCCGTCTCTGGACAAACTGGAAATGTATGTCAAAATTGCCCAGGCGCCGCAAGCGCCGCAAGAAGGCCCCAAGGGGGCCCGGGCCGTCTCCAGACAAATTGGACATGGATGTCCAAATTGTCCAAGCGTTGTGAGCGCCCCAAGGGCCCAAGAGGGCCCCAAGGGAGGCCGAGGCCCGAGGCCGTCTCCGGACAAACTGGACATCGATGCCCAAATTGTCCGGGCGCCGTGGGCCTCTGGCACAAACTTGGCAACTATGGCACGGGGCTCTCCGCCCCCTCTGGGGCTTTAAGCTTTAAGGGCTTCCGCCCCCTCCGCCCCCCGCCGCTGGCCCAGGGTTTCCGCACCCCCCTCCTTTTCGCTGGCCCAAGTAGGGCTTCCGCCCTTTTCCGCCCCCTCGCTGGCCCGCCCTGGAGGGGCTGGGCTTCCGCCCCTCCGCGCCCCGCCGCTGGCGGTTTCTGTGTTGCCCGCAATGGGACAGTCGCCAAGTTGGCTTGGGAAGTAAAGTGTAAAGTGAACCCATGCCATACCAGTGGCGCTTTGGATTTCCAACTTAACTTGGGTTTTTTTTTGCACGCCCGCCCATTGTTGCAGCGAGCAACGCTCCGACGCGCGCGCTCGCGCTCGCGCGTGGTGGCTTCTGTTTTTCCCGTAATAAGACAGTCGCCAAGTTGGCCAGGGAACGTAACTAAAGTTTAAAGTTACTAAAGTGAGCATTAATCAATCCATTAATCGTTAATCGGTGACTGGTTGGATTTCGAAGTGCGCATGGCTTGTCGCGCATCCATCCAACGCCATCGGACATAGGACCTAGGACCTAGCTATAGTAAGACCTAGGACCTAGGACTAGGAGCAGCGTGCGACGCGCGCACGCGCGCGCACGCGGCTGCGCGTGGTGAGCCTTGTACCATTGTGTTCTGTATTGTCCGCAATGGGGCAGTTGTCGTGTTGGTGTGGAAACTAAAGTAAACCCAGCCTTTTAGCGGCTATAGACTATAGACTATGGTTGCCGATTGGATTTCGAAGTGAACATGGGTCCACCTGTTCACCCATAGGACATAGGAGCAGCGTGCGACGCTTTTACGTGCGCGCGCGCGCGGCCGCGCATGATGAGTCTTGTCCTACCACATTGAGAAGGACGCCACGCTGGCTTGGCAGTTTGGCAATCAAAGCGAACCCTTAGCCCTTAGCGCCTTAGCGGCGGTAGCGGCGGCCGATTGAATTTCGAAGTTAACATGGCTTTTCCTACATGTTCACCTATAGGACTATAGTACTATAGTATCGGACCTATAGGAGGAGCAGCGTGCGACGCGCGCACGCGCGCCCGCGGCCGCGGGTGGTGAGTATTGTGTTGTCCACAGTGGCAATGGGAAAGTCGCCATGTTGGCCTGGAAATTGATTTGAACCGTTAGCGGTGACCGATTGGATCTGGAAGTGAACATAGCGACATAGCATTTCCTACATGTTCACTCATAGAACCAGCGCGCGACGCGCGTACGCGCGCGCGGTGATTCTTGTGTTGTCCACTATGGGAAAGTTGCCATATTGGTGTGGAAACTAAAAGTGACCCCCGTGGTGCCCGATTGAATTTCGAAGTTACCATGGCTTCTCCTACACGTAGCAGCGTGCGACGCGCGTGCGCGCGCGCGGCCGCGCGTGGTGGGTCTTGCATTGTCCACAATGGGAAAGTAGCACTGGTGGCTTGGAAATTACAGTGAACCCTTAGAGGTGGCCGACTGGATTTCGAAGTTAACATGGCCTTTTGTTCCTACATGTTTCTCAATCGGGGCAGCGTGCGACGCGCGTGCGCGCCCGCGCGTGCGGCCGCGCGTGGTGAGTGAGTCTTGGGTTGTCCACAATGTGAAATGCGCCGTGTTGGCTTGGAAACCAACGTGTGTACTAGCTAGCTGTAGCTACTAGCCCACCAGCTACTACCTAGCAGGACCTGGCATCTAGCGGTGACCGATTGCATTTCGAAGTTAGCATGGCTTTTTTCTTACAGTCTTACACGTTCATCCACCGGACGCAGGGGCAGCGTGCGACGCGCGTGCGCGCGCGGGGCCGCGCGGGGTTAACGGTTAACGGTTAAGCCTTAGCAGTGCCCGATCGGACTTCCAAGTTAACATGGCTTTCTGACGTGCTCATCCTTATAAGCGTTAGAAGCAGCGCGCGACGCGCGTACGCGCGCGCGCGCGGCCGCGCGTGGTGGGCCTCGTAGTTCGTAGTATTGTCCACAATGGGAAAGTCGCCATGTTGGTTTGGGAACTAAAGTGAACCCTTAGCGGCCACCGATTGGATTTCGAAATAAACATGGCTTTGCTACATGGTTACCCGTAGGCGCAGCGTGTGACGCGCGTACACGCGCGCGTCCGCGCGTGGTGAGTCTTGCATTGTCCACTATGGGAAAGTCGTCACTTTGGCTGGGCAAGAAAAGTGAACCCTTAGCGGTGACCGATTGGATCTCGGAGCGAGCATAGCTTTTCCTACATGTTCATGCATAGGAGCAGCGTGCGACGCGCGTGCGCGCGCGCAGCCGCGCGTGCTGGGTATTATATTGTCCACGATGGGAAAATCTCCATGTTGGCTTGGGAACTGAGGTGAAACCTTAGCGGTGACCGATTGGATTTCGAAGTCAAAATGGCTGTCCATACATCTTCACCACATTCAATACGAGCAGCGTGCGACGCGCGTGCGCGCGCTCGGCCGCGCGCACTGAGTCTTCAATTGCCCGCAGTGGGGAAGTCGCCATGTTGGCATGGAAACTAAAGTGAACCCTTAGCGGTGGCCGATTGGATTTCGAAGTTAACATGTCTTCCCTGCCATGTTTGTAGGAGCAGCGTGCGACGCGCGTGCGCCGCGCGCGCGCTCGCGGCCGCGCGCGGTGAGTCTTGCAGTGCCCACAATAGGAAAGGCGCGCGCCATGTTGGCTTGGAAGCCAAAGCCGGCCCGCAGCGGCTAAGCGCCTTACCTTGCCTTAGCTTAGCGCTTTAGCGGTGACCGATTGCATCTCGAAGTTTATATGGCTTTTCGTACATGTTCATCAATCAGAGCAGCGTGCGACGCGCGTGCTAGCGCGCGGCCGCGCGTGGTGGGTCTTGCGTTGTCCACGATGGGAAAGTCGCCATGTTGGCCTGGGAACTAAGTGGAGCCTTAGCGGCGACCGATTGGATTTCGAATTCAACATGGCTTTTCCTACATGTTCAGCGATAAGAGCAGCGTGCGATGCGCGTGCGCGCGGGGCTGCGTGTGGTGGGTCGTGCCAGTGGCCATGTTGGCTTGGAAACTGAGGTGGAACCCTCGTGGCGACCGATTGGATTTCGAAGTTAAGCGCGGCTTTTCCCATAGGTTCATCCATAGGAGCAGCGTGCGACGCGCGTACGCGCGCGCGCGCGCGCGGCCGTGCGTGGTGGGTCTTGGATTGTCTTTAATGAGAAAGTCGCCATGTTGGCTTGGGAACTGTATAGGTGGGCCCTTAGCCGCATCAGCCTTAGGCTCCTGGTCCTACGCCTAAGCCTTAGCCTTAGCGGTGGCCGATTGGACTTAAAAGTTGGCATGGCGTTCGCTACTCGATCAATAGGAGCAGCGTGTTTTTGCCCACAATGGGAAAATGGCCGTCTCGTCTAGAAGTAGAAGAAGTAGTAGTAGTAGTAGTAGTAGTAGTAGTAGTAGTAGTAGTAGTAGTAGTAGTCGTAGTAGTAGTCGTAGTAGTAGTAGTAGTAGTCGTAGTCGTCGTCGTCGTCGTAGTCGTTGTAGTGGTAGTAGTCGTAGTAGTCGTAGTAGTAGTAGTAGTAGTAGTAGTAGTAGTAGTAGTAGTAGTAGTAGTAGTAGTCGTAGTAGTAGTAGTAGTAGTAGTAGTAGTAGTAATAGTAGTAGTAATGGCTGGTAGTAGTATAGTAGTATTAGTTAGTAGTAGTAGTAAGTAGTATAGTTAGTAGGAGTATGGAGTAGGCAGTAGGAGTAGGAGGTCAAGCTTAGCCAGCTCAGCGAGTCAAGCATGGCATTGACCAGTCCACCCGCCCCCACAACATAGAAGTCAAAGCGGCACAACTGGGGCGAAGTCCACACCGGCCAGCCGTTTTTGTTACAAGCTGGGCCTCGGGCGATGGCGGTTTGCCGACGGCGCGGCGAGCGCGTGTTGAATGCCGCGCACGCATTCCCAGACGAGTCGAGAATGGCCGGGTACACCGCAGGAAGCCAGAGGTGGCTGGAGGAAGCCCGACGGTCTGACAGGACACCCCAAAGCATTTTTGTGAAAAAGCATTGGGTTTTTGATGTTTTTTATGTTGAAATGCTTGCAAACACACGGTGTTCGGTAGGATTCTGACATGAACGCGCGAGTGTGCTCTTTGTGGTATTTTTTGCACAGGATTCGCGGCCTGGGTGCATGACAGAGCATCGCGAGTGCACCGCGCGATGACGTGAAATCGCTGGATTTGACAGAATTCCTAAGATTCCTATGGTTTTCCTATGATTTCAGCAAGAGAGCCCGGGCGGGAAATTTGTACAATTTTTGTGAAAAAAAACATCGGGTTTTTGATGTTTTTATGTTGAAATGCTTGCAAACACACGGTGTTCGGTAGGATTCTGACATGAACGCGCGCGTGTGCTCTTTGTGGTATTTTTTGCAATGGATTATCGCCGTGGACGACAGGACGTCCATGTCGAGAGGAAAAAATAAGAAAAATGTTGATTTTGTATTGTTTTTTTACAGGTTAGGATGGGACCACCCGGATGCGGCCCCTAATGGCCGGCCTGAGGGGGGAGTAGGAGTATATTATAATAAGGAATAAGGATAGTAGTAGTAGTAGTAGTAGTAGTAGTAGTAGTAGTAGTAGTAGTAGTAGTAGTAGTAGTAGTAGTAGTAGTAGTAGTAGTAGTATTAGTAGTAGTAGTAGTAGTAGTAGTAGTAGTAGTAGTAGTAGTCTTCGTCGTAGTAGTAATAGTAATAGTAGTATAGTAGTAGTAGCAGTAGTATAGTAGATAGTAGTCGGTAGTCGTAGTCGTAGTCGTCAATGTAGTAGGAGTAGAATAAAGTAAGTAAGTCGAAGTAGTCAGTAGTCAGTAGTAGTAGTAGTAAGTAGTAGTCGTAGTCGCAGTCGAGTACTAAGTAGTCGTAGTACTAGTAGTACTAGTAGTACTAGTAGTTTCCGATAGTAGTATAGAAGTAGTATTACTAATTAGTAGTATAGTAGTAAGTAGTAGTAGTAGTAGTATTCAGTAGTTAGTAGTAGAGTAGTAAGTAGTAGTAGTAGTAGTAGTGGTAGTAGTAGTGTAGCAGTAGTAGTAAGTAGTAGTAGTAGTAAAGTAAGTATTAGTAGTAGTAGTAGTAGTTGTAGTTGTAGTTGTAGTTGTAGTTGTAGTAGTATTAGTAGTAGTAGTGGTAGTAGTAGTAGTAGCAGTAGTAGCAGTAGTAGCAGTAGTAGTAGTGGTAGTAGCAGTAGTAGTCGTTGTCGCCGTCGTCGTCGTCGTCTTCGTCGTCGTCGTCGTATTAGTTTTCCGGATAGCTCCTCCTGAGAGCTAAAAGGGTTGTTAGAGAAGAAGTTGGCCAGCAGGGCTACGCCATCTCCATCCCAAGGCCCCCGGTCAGGCATCCCCGCAGCGACTTGGTTGAATTCGCAGCGTGTTCCAGCCAGCGTTTTCCTACTCGTTCCCAATTCGCGTCCCCGACCAAAGCACTTTCGTGGTCCTCAGGCACGTCCCCAAGCAGGCTAAGATCCGCCCGTTCGCTGTCCAACACCAACCAGCTTGGCAATGCGTGCATGGTCAATGTCTCAAGTACTGTAGGGAACTGTGCCCCATTTCTAAAGCGAGCTGCAAGGTCCAGTCAGCCCTGATTACGGGCGTTCTTGTGCGAGCCCCACTTTTGCACAGCACTCTTGTCTTTACTTGGGTTAAGGGTAGCAAGGCCACCATTGTTTAGCGTATTTGCTTCGGGTGCTTTCGCATAGGTGGATGAGTCAGGCTGTCAGCATCCTGCCCAGCCCCCATCCGCCCTACTTCTGAGTGGGAAAATCTACGGAACTGGGTGGCGCCAAGCACCCGACTTCAGTTTGGAAGGGCGCCCCCTTACTTTCCAAAGAGGGAATGTCAGGCTTTGTTATCCCTGCAAACAGCTGTCGTGCTTGCATGACCTGCTTCGCAGATTTTGCGGAAAGGAGGACGAGGAGGAGGGGGGTGGCGGTGACGATCGTTGTAACAGCGGTGATTGTCGCGATGACTGTTGCGACTGCGGCGACGGCCACTGAGGGCGATTGGCGACGACTTGACGACCGCCAACGCTGGCGACGATCATTGCGATGATTGGCGACTGATGTAATACCGATGTCCGACGAATTGTTGGCTGACGACAGAAAGACGACGGTGACCGCGTCGCTGACAATGATGTTGACGACTTACGACCGACGGCGGACGATTGACGCTTGACGGTTGACGATGAGGAAAAGGAGACGACGATTCCCGAGGTCGAGGACGAAAACAGGCGGCGAGGTCAAGGACGAGAGCCGCGTGGACGACGACGACGACGACGATGTTGACCGACGACGGTGCAGACGCCGACGACGACCGCCGACCGCCGACCAACCACGGCGACAACAACACCGACGACGACGACGACCGACGACGACGACGACGAACGACACCGACGACGACGACGACGACGGACGACGACGACGGACGTCGATGAGGACGACGACCAACGACCGACTACCGAAGACGACCGCGACGACGACGACGACGGACGACCGACGACGACGGTTGCGACGACGACGACGACCAGCGACGACCGTTGCGACGACGACGACGACGACGACGACGACGACGACGACGACGACGGACGACGACGACGACAACGACGACGACGACCGACGACGACGACAACGACGACGATGACGACGACGACGACCGCGACGACGACGACGACGACGGATGATCGACAACCGACGATCGACGACCGACGACCGACGACCAACGACGGGCGACAACCGCGACGACGACACCGACGACCGACGACCAACGACGACCGCGACGACGACGCCGATGTCGACGACGACCATGACGGACGACCGATCGACGACAACGACGACGAAGATCCCGACGACGACGACGACGACGGACGTCGACGACGACGACGACGACAACGACGACGACGACGGACGACCAAGACGACGCCCGCGACGACGACGACGACATCGACGGACGACGACGATGACGGCGAAAACGACGACACCGACGACCGACGACGACGTCGACAACCTCGACGACGACGACGACGACCGACGACCGATGACGATTACGGCGACGACTACGACGACGACGGCGACGGCGACGTCGACGACGACGATGACGGCGACGACCGGCGACCGACGGCCGACGACCGGCGACGGCCGACGACGGCGACCGCGACGACGACGAGGACCGACGACCGCGACCGCTACTACGACGACGATCGACTGCGACGACGACGACAACGACGACTGACGACGACGACTGCGACGACGACGGCGGCGACTGCGACGACGACGACGACGACGATGGACGACCGACGACAGACGAGCGATGACCGATGACGACCGACGACGGACGACCGACGACGACGACGCTGACAGACGACGACCGGCAACCTACTACTGACGACGACAACGATGACGACGACGTCGGCGGCGACCGCCACGACGACGGCACCGGCGACGACGACGGACGAACCGACGCCGACGACGACAGACAACGACGACCGCGACGACGAGAACGGATGGCGCCGACGACCACGACGGAGGACGACGACGACACCGACAACGACGACCGACGTCGGCGACGCCGATGAAGCTGACCGACGACAGACCACTGACGACGACGACAGCAACAACGACGACCGCGACGACGACGACGACAATTGCCACGACGACGCCGACGACCGCGATGTCGACGACGATGGACGACCGACGATCGACGACTGACGTCGGACGACGACCGACGACTACGACGACGACGGCGACGACGACGACGATGGAAGACGATGACGACGACGACCGACGACCGACGACGACCGACGACCGACGACGATGACAACGACGACCGACGACGGGCGACCGACGAAAGATGACGACGACGACGACCGACGACGACGACGACGACAACGGGTGACCGACGACGGACGACAACGACGACAACGACGACCGCGATGACCGCGTCGATGGACGACGACGACGACGATGACGACATCGACGATCGACGACAACCACCGCGACGACGGCGACGACGACACCGACGACCGACGACGACGACACCGACGACGACGACGACCGACGTCGATACCGCGATGACGAACGATCGATGACTGATTATGACGACGACCGACTTCGACGGCCGCGAGGACGACGCGTCGACGACCGCCGATCGACGACCGACAACGACGACAGCGATAACGCCGACGACCGACGACACCGACGACACCGACGACACCGACGACGACGGACGGCGACGACGACGTCGACGACGACGATGACGGCGGCGACCGGCGACCGACGGCCGACGACCGACGACGACCGACGACAACGGCCGCGACGACTAGGACAACGACGATGACCGCGACGACGACACGACGACGATGACGGACGACCGACGATTACGACGACAGACGACGACGGACGACCACACCGACGACCGACGACGACGCCCGCGACGACGACGATGACCGCGACGACAACGATGAGGCCGATCGCGACGACGACGACGACGACGACGACGACTGACGACCGTCGACCGACCACTGACGACGACCGACGACGCCCACTCCGACGAAGACAACGTTGACGACGATTACGACGGACGACGACGACGCAACGACGACGACGACGAGGCCGACGACGACGGACGGACGACGACGACACCGACGATACCGACGACCGATGGCGACGACGACCGCGATTGCGACGACGACGACTGACGACCGACGACCGACGACGACGACGACGACACCGACGACCGACGACGACCGACGACGACGGACGACCGACGACACGACGGCCGACGACCGCGACGACCGACGACGATGGCGACCGACGACGGTGACAACGACGACGACCGCGACGACGAGGACGACGGCGACGACAACGACTGATGACCGACGACCGATGGCCGACGATTAAGACGACGACGGACGACGACGACGAGGCGGCAATGACGACGACGACGACGGACGACGACGACCGATGACGATACCGACGACCGACGACGACGACCGCTACGACAACGACCGACGACCGACGACCGACGTTGACGGACGACCAACGACACGACGACCGATGACCGTGACGACGATGACGACGGCGAGACCGACGACGACCGACGACGACCGCGACGAAGATGACGACGACGACGACGACAACGACCGCGACGACGAGGACGACGGATGACCAACGACCGACGACAACAACCGACAATTTCGACGACCGCGACGATCGACGACGACCTACGACGACGCACAACCGACGACACGACGACTGGTGACCGCGACGACGACGACGAGACGGACGATGGACGACGAAGACGACCGCGACGTCGACGACGACAACGACGACGACCGCGACTGCGACGACGACGACAACGACGACGACTACGACGACGACGGCCGCGACGACGACGCAACGGCGACGACGCCGAGGACGACGACGACGACGACGACGTCGTCGGCGACGACGACGACGACGACGACGACATCGACGACACCGACGACCGACGACCGACGACGACGCTCGCGACGACGCCGACGACGACGACCAACGAAAGACGATCGACGACGACGACGACTGCGACGACCGACCACGACCGTCGACGACGGACGACCGACGACACGACGACCGACGACCGACGACGACAACACTGACAATGACGACGAGACCGACGACTGATGAGGACCATGACGACGACGATAACAACGACGAGGATGACGACGACGAGGAAGAGGACGACCGATTCCCGACGACCGACGAACGACTTGCGACGACGATCGCGACGACGACGGACGTAAAAGACGACGACGATGACCGACGACCGAGGACCGACGACGACGTCGACGACCGCGACGACGTCGGATGACAACGACGACGACGACCACGACGACACCGACGACGACGACGACCGTCGCCGATGCCCACGATCGATGACTGATGACGACGACGACCGACGTCGACGACCGCGAGGACGACGCGTCGAGGACCGCCGACCGACGACCGACAATGACGACCGCGATAACGCCGACGACGTCCGACGACCGACGACACCGACGACACCGACGACGACGACGACGACGACGACGGACGACGACGACGACGTCGACGACGACGATGACGGCGGCGACCGGCGACCGACGGCCGACAACCGACGACGACCGACGACATCGACCGCGACGACGAGGACAACGACGATGACGACGACGACACGACGACGACGATGACGGACGACCGACGATGACGACGACAGACGACGACCGACGGCCACACCGACGACCGACGACGACGACGACGATGAACGCGACGACAACGATGAGGCCGATCGTGACGATGACGACGACGACTGACGACCGACGACCGACCACTGACGACGACCGACGACGCCCACTCCGACGAAGACGACCGACGACCGACAACGATTTCGACGGACGACGACGACGCAACGACGACGACGACGAGGCCGACGACGACGACTGACGACCGACGACCGACGGCGACGACGACACCGACGACCGACGACGACCGACGACGACGGACGACCGACGACACGACGACCGACGACCGCGACGACCGACGACGATGGCGAATACGACGACGAGACCGACGACTAACGACGATGACGACGATGACAACGACGACGACCGCGACGACGAGGACGACGGCGACGACAACGACGGATGACCGACGACCGATGACCGACGATTGCGACGACGACGACGGACGACGACGACGAGGCGGCAATGACGACGACGACACCAACGACACCGACGACCGATGGCGACGACGACCGCGATTGCGACGACGACGCCTGACGACCGACGACCGACGACGACACCGACGACCGACGACCGACGACCGACGACGACGACGGACGACCGACGACACGACGACCGACGACCGTGACGACCGACGACGATGGCGAATACGACGACGAGACCGACGACTGACGACGATGATGACGACGATGACAACGACGGATGACCGACGACCGATGGCCGACGATTACGACGACGACGACGTCGACGGACGACGACGACGAGGCGGCAATGACGACGACGACGACGACGACGACGGACCACGACGACACCGACGACACCGACGACCGACGACGACGACCGCTACGACAACGACCGACGACCGACGATGACGACGACCGACGACACGACGACCGATGACCGCGACGACGACGAAGACGGCGAGACTGACGACGACCGACGACGACCGCGATGAAGATGACGACGACGACGACCGATGTCCAACGACCGACGACGACATCAGAGAACGACGACGACCGCGACGATCGACGACGACCTACGACGACGCACGACCGACGTCACGACGACCGGCGACCGCGACGACGACGAGACGGACGACGCACGACGAAGACGACCGCGACGTCGACGATGACAACGACGACGACAGCGACCGCGACGACGACGACAACGACGACGACTACGACGACGACGACCGCGACGACGACGCAACGACGATGACGCCGAGGACGACGACGATGACGGCGACGACGACGACGACGTCGACGACACCGACGACACCGACGACCGACGACCGACGACGACGCTCGCGACTGCGACGACGACGACCGACGACCGACGACTGCCGTCAGGCCGTGGAATTTTCAGAGTACCCGCCACGGTGGGCAAGCCGTGCTGCCTGGGCCCACCCGCTCCGCTAGGGTGTACAGAGTGGTCAGTGACACCTCCTGGTCTGAGGTGAGCGTTGCCAGTGATGTTCGCGCAGGCGACGCCCCCCCACCATCCCGCTGCCGCGCACTCCCCTGTGCTGGCCGGGGTCGTGGGGGCCCTCCCTCACCCCTAATTCGGTGCAGGTGGCCTGACCTGGGCACGGCGCGTCGGCGCTATGGATGCTCGGTCAGCGCCCGCCGGACAGAAAAACGACGACCGACGAAAGACGACCGACGACGACGACGACGACTGCGACGACCGACCGCGACCGACGACGACGGACGAACGACGACACGACGGCCGACGACCGACGACGACAACACCGACGATGACGACGAGACCGACGACCGACGACGACCACGACGACGACGACGAGGACGACGACGACAAGGACGAGGACGACCGATGACCGACGAACGACTTGCGACGACGATCGCGACGACGACCACGACGGACGGCGACAACGACGACCCACGACCGACGACCGACGACTGACGACGTCGACGACGGCGGCGACGACCGACGATTGATGACGACGGGGCGGTGGCCGCGCCCCGAGGCGCGCAGACTAACCAGGAGAGGCCCCAGGGCGACGGCAGGCAGGAGGCCCCGGGGGGTCGCCCGGAGGGGGGTAGGGGGAGGAGGGGCCACGGGGAGGAGGAGGAGGAGGAAGGCGAGGAGGAGGTGGATGAGAAAGAGGAGGAGGAGGGGGAGGAGGAGGGAGGCGCGGAGGTGAAGGAGGGGGGTGGAGGAGGAGTAGTGGAGGAGGGGGGGGCCAGGAGGAGGAGGAGAGGAGGCGGAAGGCGGAGGGGGAGGTGGAGGAGGGGGGGGGGAGGGGGGAGGAGGAGGAGGAGGAGGAGGAGGGGAGGAGGAGGAGAGGGAGGTGGTCGGAGGTGGAGGGAGGAGGAAGAGGGAGGAGAGGAGGAGGAGGAGGATGAGGAGGAGGGAGGAGCGAGGAGGAGGAGGCGGAGGCGGAGGAGGAGGAGGCGGAGGCGGGTAAGGGGGAAGGAGGAAGGCGAGGAGGAGGAGGAGGAGGAGGAGGAGGAGGAAAGAGGAGGAGGAGGAGGAGGAGGAGGAAGGAGGAGGTGGAGGAGGAGGAGGAGAGCCAGGAGGAGAGGCCAGGAGGAGAGGGAGAGTTCAGGAGGAGAGGGAGGGAGGAGGAGGAGGAGGAGGAGGGGAGGAGGAGGGGTGGTAGGAGAGGAGGAGGAAGGGGGGAGGGGGAGGAGGAGGAGGAGGAGGAGGAGGAGGGGGAGGAAGAGGAGGAGGAGGACGAGGAGAGGAGAAGGAGGAGGAGGAGGGCGAGAAGGGAGGCAGGAGGGGGAGGGGGGAGGGGGGAGGGGGAGGAGGAGGAGGAGGAGGAGGAGGAGGAGCGGAGGAGGATGAGGAGGGAAGGAGGAGGAGGAGGAGAAGCGGAGGAGGAGGAGGAGGAGGAGGAGGAGGAGGAGGAGGAGGAGGAGGGGGGGAGGAGGAGGAGGAGGAAGGGTGGTGGGAGGAGGAGAGGAGAGGTGGAGAGGCAGGAGGAGGAGGAGGAGGAGGAGGAGGAGGAGGAAGGAGGAGGACAAGGAGGAAGGAGGAGGAGGAGGGAGGAGGAGGAGGAGGAGGGCGAGAAGGAGGAAGAAGGAGGAGGGAAGGGGGAGGAGGAGGAGAGGAGGAGGAGGAGGAGCGAGGAGGGGAGGAGGGAGGAGGGAGGAGGAGGAGGAGGAGGGGCAGAGGTAGGCGGAGGAGGGGAAGGAAGAAGAGGGAGGATAATGAGCAGGACGAGGACCCAGGGGACTGCGCGTTCCCCCCGGATTGCTCTTCGGAGCGTCCCGGGGTCAGGGGTCTGCTCTCGCAGGCCCGCGAACAGGAAACACAAGTTTTTCTTCTGCCGGGGCGTTGGAGGTCTGGCTGTCGTCGCCGCTGCCGCTGCTGCTCCTCCTCGTCCTCGGAGGAGGCGGGAGGTGGAGGGATGCGCCCAGGTGCCCCCGCGCCTGCTCGAGGAGGAGATGGGCGGTAAAAAGGAGCAGGAGGAGGAGCATGAGGAGGAGGAAGAGGAGTAGGAGGAGGAGGACGAGGAGGAGGAGGAGGAGGAGGACGAGGAGGAGGTGTCTGATGGGGGCTGTGGCACGTGCTCGCGCTGCCCTGGATGAGAAAGGTGGAAGCCCGCAGCGTTCCTAGCCCGACCCATGCTGGCCCCTGCATGCCCCTGCGCTCATCCTCCTCCTGAGCCTCCCTCTCTCCCTGCCGAGCCTCATCGACGGAAGGAGTTCGTTGTGGAGTGGAGACGGCGAATTATTCAGGCTGGGGCTCATTCACGCAGTTCCTATCATCGCAGAGCCGAGCAGACGTCGTGCTGTGCCAGGAGGGCGGCCGAGCATTTTTCAAGTTAAAGAAGCAGGGTCCAGGGTGGCGTCAGTGTGGTGGCAGGTCAGTGTCAGGGCCGCTGAAGTTACTCAGGACGGTGGCCTTTCGGGGGGCGTCGGTGTCGGATGTCGTCGTTCGACCCGTCTTGGCCACCCTCCTGGAGCCAGGTTCCGAAGGTTTCCCAGCCATCAACGCGTGCATGCATGCTGGAAAACGCTTTCGTTCCAGGTGGGTGTTGTAGCTGGTTTGTTGTATCTTCCATCGGGGGGCGACGCTCTTGGTGCGGAGGGTTCACACCTCCTGGCCAGGCTGGGGGAAACGTTACACGGATGGAAGTTGCCGTCTGTCATTGGAGGGATGTGGAACTGCACTCCGCAGGCTCTGCGTGAGAGTGGATAGGACACGAGATTGTGTGCGACTTCTGTGCACCGAAAATTCCTACATGCCGACGTGGCAAAGTACGGAAGGTTCTAGATCATTTCCTGGTTTCACCCAGCTTCGTTGCATCGGTCAAGACGGTTCGGCGCAGTGCGGAGTCGACGCTCAAGCCGCACTGGGCAGTCCAGCTCGTGTTCCTTTATAAGGTTGCGCTGCCCGAAGTACCCGTTCTTGTGCGACTCAGGAGTTTTCATCGAGATCGTTGCGAAGTTCCCCATGGACCCCCGGGGCCGCATTGATTGGGGATCTCTTGCCGAACGCTTGGAGGTAGCCTCAGATCCATGTGTTTTGTAGCACTTCTGCCCGGAGCTCCTGGGGCTCTTCAAGGATGAGATGTGTAGGGTGTTTTGTTCGGACGACGGCTATGGGCACAAGTATCGGGGCAGGGCCATCGGGCCCGAGATATAGAAGCTGGTTGGGATCCAGACCACTGGAGGGCCATATCCCGTGGGGCGCTCTCTGGCTAAAGGTTGGCGTAGGGTGCGCATCTGATTCCTGGATGTTCGCCACATCCGTCTTAAGATGCTTCCTGGCGTGGACATGACACCCAAACCACCATCAATCAGGTTCTCCGAGGCCCTCCCGCTTTGAAGGACGATTTTCTTTTCCCAACCATCCTGTGGTGTTGGGTCCTCGTTTTGAAGATACGGTCCCCGCGTTCCTCTCCTCTTCTCCTCCTCTTCCCCCTCCTCCCTCCTCCCTCTTCCATGCGTTTCACCCACCCAGCACAGCGTTTCGTGGCCCCATAGGGGGCTCCACCGAAGGTCCCAGTGGCACCGCCCGCAAGCGTCCGCCACCACCCAGCACAGCCCTTGTCCCTTGCATTTCACCCACCCAGTACAGCGTTTCGTGGCCCAATACGGGGGCTCCACCGAAGGTCCTGGTGGCACCGCCCGCATGCGTCCGCCACCACCCAGCACAAACATTGCGCCCTGCGTTTCACCCATCCAGTACCGCGGTCCGTGGCCCCATAAAGGGGGCTCCACCGAAGGTCCCAGTGACACCGCCCGCATGCGTCCGCCACCACCCAGCACAGCCTTTGCTCCCTGCGTTTCACCCACCCAGTACAGCGCTTCGTGGCCCCATAAGGGGGCTCCACCGAAAGTCCCAGTGGCACCGCCCGCATGCGTCCGCCGCCACCCAGCACAGCCCTTGCTCCATGCGTTTCACCCACCCAGTACAGCGCTTCGTGGCTTCATAGCGAGCTCCACCGAAGGTCCCAGTGGCACCGCCCGCATGCGTCCGCCACCACCCAGCACAAACATTGCGCCCTGCGTTTCACCCACCCAATACAGCGCTTCGTGGCCCCATAAAGGGGGCTCCACCGAAGGTCCCAGTGGCACCGCCCGCATGCGTCCGCCACCACCCAGCACAGCCCTTGTGCGTTTCACCCACCAGTACAGCGCTTCGTGGCCCCATAGGGAGCTCCACCGAAGGTCCCAGTGGCACCGCCCGCATGCGTCCGCCACCGTCCAGCACAATTGCGGTAATTACAACTGCATATGGTTGGGTCCTTCGCAGGCTAATCTAATATATTATATATATTGTGTGTAATATCTATATATATATATTATATATATGATATATATATATATATATAATATATATATATATGGGCGCTGGCCTATTCCCCCCCTGCTGGAATCGATGGTTGTTGTTTTCCCATTAAACTGACGACGTACCACGCGACCCATGAGCGACCACGACGTCGCGCGCGGGCTCCCGAGCAAACCTTCGATGGCGACCTGCAAAAAACAACAGAGGTAGTGTACACTGCGAGCAGCAGATGGAACTGAGCAGACATGAAAAAAAACGCGTGACCCATGAGCGACCACGATGTCGCGAGCCCCTGAGCCAGGGCACCGCGCAGGAGCCAGCCTGAGCAATGCTCTCCCCTCCAGACCCAGGGGGAAGGGGGATGCGGGAGTGGTCAGGGCACCTCCTGCTTGCAAGGCGCAAGCCGTCTCGCTCACTCACACCGCCCTCCAATTACATAACCTCAGGACGTCTTTAGTTTCGGGTCCCACCCACCCTGCTTCTCTCGGCGGGAAATAAGCTCCGCCCCGTCCTCCTCCTTCTGATCCTCCTCGAGTACTACTACCGCTACTAAGACTGTTATTGCTACTGCTATTGCTACTGCCAGCGCCCCTGTTATTATTACTGCGACGACTACTGCGAGTACTTTTACCACAACCACTACGTCTACTATTATTATTACTACTACTACTACTACTACTACTACTACTACTACTACTACTACTACTGCTACTACTACTACTACTACTACTACGAGTACTACTACTACTACTACTACTACTGCTACTACTACTACTACTACTACTACTGCTACTACTACTACTACTATTACTGCTACTACTACTACTACTGCTACTGCTACTACTACTACTACTACTACTACCACGGCTACTATTATTACCACTGCTACGATTGCTACGACTACGTCTGCGACTACTACTACTACTACTACTACCACTACTATTACTACTACGACGACGACTACTACGACTACTACTACTACTACTACTACTACTACTACTACTACTATTACTACTAGTACTACTAGTACTACTACTACTGCTTCTACTACTACTACTACTACTACTACTACTACTACTGCTACTGCTACGTGTACTACTACAGTTTCTTGTTACTACTACTACTAATACGACTACTACTACTACCAGTATTACGACTACTACTACTACTACTACTACTACTCCTTGCTTTTGCTATTCTTACTAGTACTACTACTGCTACAGCTACTACGACGACTAGTTCTACTGCTGCTGCTGCTGCTGCTACTACTACTACTACTACTAGTGCGATCACTACGATTACAGCTACGGCTGCGACGACGACTACTGCGACTACTGCTGCTACTACCGTTACTAAGACTGTGATTGGTACTGCTATCGCTACTGCCAGCTCCGCTGCGACTATGACTGCGATTATTATTTGTACTACTACAACTACCACTACGCCTACTGCTACTCCTACTACTACTACTGCTACCACGGCTGCTGTTATCACTGCCGCTACTACGACTACTTCTGCTACAATTGCTACTACTACTACTACTACTGCGACTACTACGACTAATACTACTACTACTACTACTACTACTACTACTACTACTACTACCACTACTACTACGACTACTACTACTACTACTACTACTACTACTACTACTACTAACACCTTCTAGCACTGCTACTATTACTACGGCCACGACTACCTATCTCTTATTATTATTATGTTTACCACCACTACTACTACTACTACTACTACTACTACTACTGCTGCTGCTGCTGCTGCTACTACGACTGCTACTAATACTACGGCTACTACTACTACAGCTACTGCTACTTTTGATGCCATCCTAGTGCGATTACTGCTGCAACATTATCTGTTGCGTGCGCCCTTTGTTATTATTATTTCTGCTGCTACGACGACGACGATTATTGTATTTGTCTGTACTACCACTCGTATAATCACTTAGATTCTGAGTACTATTACGGCTATTGCTAGTACTACTACTACTACTACTACCACTACTACTACTTCTACTTCTACTACTACTACTTCTCATACTACTACTAGAACTACTACTACCGCGATTATTCGTATCCCTATTATTACGACTAGTATTACGATTGATCGTATGAGTGCTAACACATGTCCGAAACCAACGAACAAGAACAACTACTAATGTTATTAATGCGGCGACTTCTACCACTACTACGGCTACGATTACGCATGTTGATGCCACTAGTTTTATAGTAGTACTACGACCAACATTACGATTTTATAATACTCGTACTACTACCACTACCACCACTACTACTACTATTACTATCAGTAGTATTGCTATTACTCCGAAGGGGGAGGCGGATGAGGTAAGGATGGGGCGTAGCTAGTGATTCGTATATCGACTATATTACGACTACTGCGACGACAATCAGTTGCATTATCACTACTATTTCGCTTACTTCTATTATTACTACTACTACTACTACTGTCACGACGGCTAGTGTTATTTCGGCTATTCCTATTATTACTACGACTACTACGGTTACAACGGCTACGACTGTCAATGCGACTCCGACTACGACTGTGGACACTAAAATTCTTGCCGCCACCGCTACTTCCATTACTACCACCACTACAGCTGCTACTACTATACTATTATTGCTACTACTACTACTACTACTACTACTACTACTGCTACTACTACTACCACTACTACTACTGCTACTACTACTACGACTACTACTACTACTACTACTACTACTACTCTGATTGTTCACCACTACTACTACGATTACTACCACGACTACGACCACTACGACTGAAACCGCTGCGACGACGACTACGGATACGATTATTAGTACTACCACTACGACTTCTATTAGTACGGTTACTGCTACTACTACTCTTATCGCATTATTAATAAAAACCATTCGTACTACTATTATTACTACAACTACTACTACTAGTACCACTTCTGCGACTGCTACTACTACAACGACGACTACTACTACCATTACTACCACTACTACTTCTATTACTATTACGACCACTGCTCCGACTTTTACAACTATTCCTTCTACTACTACTAGTACCTTTACTACTACTACTACTACTACTACTACTACTACTACTACTACTACTACTACTACTACTACTACTACTACTACTACTGCTACTCTCACAAGTCGCATTACTGCTACCATTGATACTAATGCTGCTATTAGTACGAATACACATATTGTTTGTATTTCTACGACTAGTACCAGTACCATTATTACCACTGCGACTACACTTCCTTCGATTATTATTTCTACACTTACTATGTCGACTAGGTCGTATCAGATTTACTACTCGTATTGTTTCTACTACTACTATTACTACTACAACAACTACTACTACTACTTCTACTACTACAACAACTACTAATACTAATACTACTTCTACTACTTCCACTACCCCCACTACTTCTACGGCTACTTCCATAACTGTTACAATCACTACTACTACCACCACCACAACCACCACTACTACCGTTGAAAGAAACATGTTTGCACCATTTCGGGACGAGCTGCGAATCGGATGGCACTGCTGTGCCCCCGCGCCCCCGACTTTGATATTGATTGTTGTAACATCTCTTGGGGCCCTTCGAACGAATAAAGATGCGCCCCATTTCAGCGCGCGCGCGCCCTCTTTCAACGTTTAGGTTGCGGGCGGCGGGGTCGTTCCATCAGCTGTCGCGCCGCCCAGGTGGTGCAAACTTGTTTCTATCAACCGTTTGAACCAGATCAGCAAACACAATGCATGATGCTCGTTTTTGTGATGCTACCAGGCGTCTATGCGATCGCGCGTGAGTGAGTGCGCGCGCGTGTGCGTTTCTGTCAGTTGAGCCACGCGAGCCCCCTGGAGTGCTCCCCCCTGGAGTGCTCCCCCCTGGAGTGCTCGGGGGCACTCCCCTGCGGCCTGGAACCGTGGAGGCCTGCTGCTGCTCCCTTGCGGCCAGCGCCGCTTGTGATGGCCGACTCGTGGCGGGGGGGGGCGAAAAAAAAAAACATGTTTTTTGTAATCTTTTGTTTTTTGCTTTTTTTTGCCCCCCCCCCTACCCCCCCCACCCACCACCCACCACCACACGAACTCCCACCATCATCACTGCCCTGGCGGAGCGGGCGCCCACGGGACGGCTGAGAGAGCGAGGTGAGGGAACGTGTGGAGGGGAATGGAGAGCACGAGTATGCATGTATATACATATATGGGCCCTGGCCAAGGAGATGAGTGTCCAAGGACCTCCGAACAAACGAAACGACTCCCCACCCCAATTCGTGCGTGAAGCGTTTGCGGTGGACCGAAATCCCTCCAAAACGAAACATCGATTCCAGCAGGGGGGGGGGGGAATAGGCCAGGACCCATATATATATATATATATATATATATCTTTATGTATAGGTTTAAAAGAAGCCGAACGACCCAACCAAATGCAGTTGTGAGTGCCGCAGTTGTGAGTATCTTCTCCGGTGGCGCTCCCTATGGGGCCACGAAGCGCTGTACTGGGTGGGTGAAACGCAGGGAGCAAGGGCTGTGCTGGGTGGTGGCGGACGCATGCGGGCGGTGCCACTGGGACTTTCGGTGGGGCTCCCTAGGGGGCCACAAAGCGCTGTATTGGGTGGGTGAAACGCAGGGGGCAAGGGCTGTGCTGGGTGGTGGCGGACGCATGCGGGCGGTGCCACTGGGACGTCTGGTGGAGCTCCGTATGGGGCCACGAAGCGTTGTATTGGGTGGGTGAGGCGCAGGGAGCAAGGGCTGTGCTGGGTGGTAGCGGACGCATGCGGGCGGTGCCACTGGGACCTTCGGTGGAGCTTCTTATGGGGCCACGAAGCGCTGTACTGGGCGGGTGAAACGCAGGGAACAAAGGTTTGTGCTGGGTGGTGGAGGACGCATGCGGGCGGTGCCACTGGGACTTTCGGTGGAGCCCCCCTATGAGGCCACGAAGCGATGTATTGGGTGGGTGAAACGCAGGGAGCAAGGGCTGTGCTGGGTGGTGTTGGACGCATGCGGGCGGTGCCACTGGGACCTTCGGTGGAACCCCCTTATGGGGCCGCGAAACATTGTACTGGGCGGGTGAAACGCAGGGAGCAAAGGCCGTGCTGGGTGTTGGCGGACGCATGCGGGCGGTGCCACTGGGACCTTCGGTGGAGCCCCCTATGGGGCCACGAAGCGCTGTATTGTGTGGGTGAAGCGCAGGGAGGAGGGAGGAGGACGAGGACGAGGACGAGGAGGAGGAGGAGGAGGAGGAGGAGGAGGAGGAGGAGGAAGAGGAGGGAGGGGGGAGGAGGAGGAGAGGAGGGACGCGGGGGCCCTTTCTTCAAGACGAGGACCCAACACCACAGGGGTGCTAGACCAGACTACCATCGAGGCGTCGTCCACGCAGTGGACCAGCGTCAAGATATTCTAGCAGATGCAGACCTCTTGCGTGACAGTTCTCTGTTGCAGCTGGCCTGGCGGCCCCTGTGCAGGCGGTCAAGGTCCGCAGTCGCCACGCCTGAGCCCAGGCTAGCAGCAGAGGCGAAGCCTTGTGGGGTTGGAGGGGCAACAGAGAAGCCGACACGCTTGCTAAGGTTGGGGCCGACCCCCCCCCCCCCGCCCCCCCAAACCTACTGCAGGAATTGAATGCCCAGGAATCTGTTTTGCGTTGCAAGGCTGTGCTGCTCGCGGGGATCGGGGAAGCCCTTTCCAAACTGAGCTTTGCTGATGCCGATCGCTTCACGGCTAAGCGAGTCAAGCCCCCGCCGACCTTTGATTTCGTGCATGATGCGAACGGTCACGACCTTGCATCGGTAGGTAAGCGTATGTCTTGCAGGATTTGTGGAATTCGTGATTGGTCTCGTAAAGCTGTAAGTTTTACGAGACGCACTGGTGTTCCCCACCCAGTCCGTCTGGCTCATTGGTCTTATCGCGTTTGGATTGGTGGAGGAGGGAAAGTTTGGTGCAGCGTTTGCACAGCATTCGGCACCAAGAATGTGGAGTTGCGCTCGAACCCGCGTATAGGGGGACCCAGGAACAACGCTGCTGGCAGGACTTTGAGCTTGTTGACAGGTGGCAATGGTTTCTCGACCACGTCTGAATTTGGTCGGTCGTATCCCCTAGCCCGAAAGCCTAACCCTCTTGATCCCTCTTGAGTGCCATTGCATACACATGTTGTGCCAAGTGTGTTGCATAGCAACACATGGTGTGCCAGTGACCTAGAGGACCTACGGGAGGAGGAGAAGATGGAAAAGGATGAGGGAGTGGATGACGAGGGTGATGGTGGTGATGATGACGATTTTTGACGATGGCGGTGACGATGATGATGATGATGCTGATGCTGATGGTGATGATGATGATGATGGTGATGACGATGATGATGATGATGATGATGATGATGATGATGATGATGATGATGATGATGATGATGGTGGTGGTGGTGAAGGTGATGATGATGATGATGATGATGATGATGATGATGATGATGATGATGATGATGATGGTCCTTATTTTCAGTATTATTGAATCGCTTCGCTCATTCCGCCGGCCCGTATTGTGCCATCGCGGGGTCTTGGGGGGTCTTGGGGGCCCTTGGAAGCTTCGTGGGAGCTTCTTGGGAACTTTGGGAGGCCTCGTGGATGGCTCTGGGTGGGCCCTCTTTGTGGTCTCTTGGGGGGGTCTGCCTGGCCTCTTGGGGGCCTCCTGGGAGCTTCCTGGGGGTCTCTTGGGGGCCTCTTGGGGCTTTCTTGCGGCCTGTTGGGGGCCTCTTGGGGCTCTCTTGGGGGCTTCGTGGGGCTACTTGGGGGCTTGTAGGGGCATTTCGGGGGCGTGTTTGGGCGGGAGGCTCAAAATTTCCGTTCAGGTTGCCCCTGTGGACCTCAATCATGGGGCCGTCTTGGGGCCTCTTGGACCGTCTTGAGGGTTTCTTGGGCCTTCTTGGAGCGCTCTTGGGCCGTCTTTGAGCGGTCTTGAGGATCTCTCGGGCCGTCTTGGGGTGATCTTGGGGGCCTCTTGGACCGCCTTGAAAGGTGCGAAAGACGAAAAGGCGGATATGTTAAAAATGCACGCTTTCCTAAGGGAATGACACGATTTTTGCTTGTCCGCTTAGGGACCTCTTGGGGCGTCTTGAAGGCCTGTTGGGCCGTCTTGAGGCCATCGTAGGCGCTTGGGGGTGATATTTCGGCGTCTCCCGGCTCTCTTGGACCGTCTGGAGGGCTTCTCGGTCCCCTCTTGGACCGATTTGGAGCCCTCCTGGGCTCCGAAAAAGAGTTCTTGAGGGTTTCTTGGGCCTTCTTGGAGCGCTCTTGGGCCGTCTTTGAGCGGTCTTGAGGGTCTCTCGGGCCGTCTTGGGGTGATCTTGGGGGCCTCTTGGACCGCCTTGAAAGGTGTGAAAGACGAAGAGGCGGATATGTTAAAAATGCACGTTTTCCTAAGGGAATGGGACGATTTTTGCTAGTGGGAGCCCTCTTGGGACGCCGCTTAGGGACCTCTTAGGGACCTCTTGGGGCGTCTTGAAGGCCTGTTGGGCCGTCTTGAGGCCATCGTAGGCGTTTGGGAGTGATATTTCGGCGTCTCCCGGCTCTCTTGGACCGTCTGGAGGGCTTCTCGGGCCCCTCTTGGACCGATTTGGAGCCCTCCTGGGCTCCGAAAAAGAGTTCTTGAGGGTTTCTTGGGCCTTCTTGGAGCGCTCTTGGGCCGTCTTTGAGCGGTCTTGAGGGTCTCTCGGGCCGTCTTGGGGTGATCTTGGGGGCCTCTTGGACCGCCTTGAAAGGTGTGAAAGACGAAGAGGCGGATATGTTAAAAATGCACGTTTTCCTAAGGGAACGGGACGATTTTTGCTAGTGGGAGCCCTCTTGGGGCGCCGCTTAGGGACCTCTTGGGGCGTCTTGAAGGCCTGTTGGGCCGTCTTGAGGCCATCGCAGGCGCTTGGGAGTGATATTTCGGTGTCTCCCGGCTCTCTTGGACCGTCTGGAGGGCTTCTCGGGCCTCTCTTGGACCGTTTGGAGCCCTCCTGGGCTCCGAAAAGGGACCTTGCCGGGACCTTGCTGGGACCTTGCCGGGACCTTGCCGGGACCTTGCCGGGACCTTGCCTGTACCTTGCCGGGGTACTTTTCGTCCGGGGACCCCCAGGGCCCGCCACGCGCGCGCGAACTAGAAATATTGTTGAGCAGTTACCGGAGATCTTAGCACGCCTCTGGCCCGTTGATGATGATTATCATCATTTTCAGTATTATTATCATTATTAGTATGATGACGACTCTACTGTTCTTTATCGCGGATAGCGCCCCGTTGAAAGACAATCGTTTGATAATCGTTAACCATGCCAGATCACCATTCCTAGGACTTCAACGTCGCGAATCAGCGTGTCAATGGCGTCTTAACAATCCTAAATCGTGCCAGAACACCGTTCCTGGGATCTCAACACCGTGAGTCAACGTGATTGTAGGGTCGATATCTTGGAAGGGCGTTGGGACCGCATGGCGGCGCCTTCGGCGCCGCCCTTGGCGCGCTCTGCGCGCCATTGAGGGGGGTCCAGCGTCGATTCAAGAAATCTGCGAGGACCTCTTGGAGATTACGTTTCTGCCGTTGTCCGTTTCTCTTTTTTAAGCTTGGCTCTCCAAAAGTCTCGACCCCTTCCTCGTGGCCGGCTTTTCGGCCTGGGCTGTCGTTGGCTGACGGCCCCGTGGCTTGTCAAATTGGCTTCAGGGCCAGGGAATTGCCGAAGCGTCCGTCGAGAATTGCTAGACATGTCCCGTCGCATTTTTTGTTGTCGTTGTCCGAGGCGCAAGGGGGCTGTGGCAATGCCGCCCAGGCAACGCAACAGGATGAGGATCTCGGCTCGGACGGTGCTAGTACAGTGGAAGCCCATGCCAAGAATCACCTTCCTTGCCTTCAGGGTGCCCTGGGTTTCTTGGGTTTCAGTGGTTTTGCTATGTGACGCTCCCACATTAAGAATCAATGGACGTCCTGGGGTCTAAGGTGTGGATTCCTTGTGGGAAGCTTCTTGTGGTCGAGCTCCCACTGCATGTTCTTCCGCGTCCCATGGGCGACCGGCGCGCTGCTGCCTTTTCGCCCTCCGACGAGACGGCACGAGGCCCGTGCTCGGGCCGCCAGGATCGCCGCAGCACCAGCCGCCAATCGACCGCCGCGGCCCCAGCGCGCCCGGCGCGCCCGCGCGCGCGCGCCGCCCGCGTGTGCCCACGCGGGGCGCTCCCAACGAGGCTTGGCCCTCGAGGGTCGGAGGGGTTGGCGTCTCTTCCTCGGCGGAAGGCGGCGGAGAAGCCTCCCCTCCCTTCTCCTCCCTCCTCTCTCCTCCTCCTCCTCCCTCCTCCTCCGCCTCCTCATCCTTCTCCTCCCCCCTCCTCCTCCTCCTCCTCCTTCCTCCTCCTCCCTCCCCCCTCCCCCTCCTCCTCCTCCGCCTCCTCCCTCCTCCTCCCTCCTCCTCCCTCTTCCTCCTCCTCCTCCTCCTCCTCCTCCTCCTCCTCCCTCCTCCTCTCCCTCCTCCTCCTGCGGAAACGGACGGAGGGCTGGCGGAAGGCGGCGGAACTGAGAAAGGTGCGCCCCCAAGAGATTATAAAGCACTGTTGGATTCTCCTCTTCCTCCTCCTCCTTCTCCTCCTCCTCCTCCGCATCCGCCTCCTCCTCCGAAGCCGCTCTCGCCCGGCAGTTTGATCTTACGAGACTCGCCGAGCGCGCTCCACTACTCGCAAGGAGCCTGCTCGCAGACGTCCGAAACATAGAGGTCCGCTCTCGCCCGGCAGTTTGCTCTTACGAGACTCGCCGAGCGCGCTCCACTGCTCGCAAAGAGCCTGCTCGCAGACGTCCGAAACGTACAGGTCTTCCTCTGTGCAACATGCCGCAGATCCCCCGCGGCGGATCCAGGCAATTTGCGAGTAGTGAAGTTGCGAGTAGTGGAACGCGCCTGTCCAGAGACACTGCCTTTGTCAGGAGGAGAAAAAGCACAGACACAATTAATCTTCGATTCCCCCGAAAATATTTGAAAATATGGGCAGTGGGGCGGAAGACAGAAACCCTGAAAATATAGGAAAATATGGGGAATCCTTTTATTTGTGTGCATTTATTTGTGTGTCCCAGGGCCCCTTCACTTTGGACCTCCCTATCTTCCCCTATGCGCCCTCGGCATGATGTCATTGTCCCGTGCTCTGCCACCCTCCCGTCTCTCGAAGGAGAACAAGTCACCACCCACCAAACCACCCCAACCCAACCCGAAGGCTCAGATTTGCCCTCCATTTCCAGTGGGGGGGGGGTCGCGGAACATAGAAAAAACACGTATGGAACCCTTACCCCCCCCCAACCCCAAATTCGGGCCTTCGGGTTGGGTTGGGGTGGTCTGGTAGGTAGTCAAAAAGGAGGCATAAGCATAAACATTCGGAGAGGATCTCTTGGATGGTCGCTGGGCCCTCCTGGCAGCGCCTCCTGCGCCGCCCCTGGCGCGCTCCGCTCTCCAGGGAGGCGGACCCAGCGCAGATCCAAGAAATCCACACGGACCTCCGACAAACTGCGTTTACGCATTCTGTCAGACTGAGGGGGCCGAACTGTCTTTCACCATCCGTGGGTGCGTGGGTGAAGTGGGATTCCGTGGCCCAGGTTCTATTTGATTGTTTCGCAAGAGCAATTGTTGTTGATCCCCCCTGCGTGGCAACATTTTCTTTTTTAATTTTGAAGCAGATGCTTCTCTTGGGGCTCGCACCCTGCTTTTTACAAGGGAAGTGACGTGTCACCGAATTGGGGTTTAGAACCGGTACTGACCCGCCCCGGTTTTCTGGAAGGGGGGGGGAGGTTCGAACTGGTAGTGACCCCTCCCGGTTTTCTGGAGGGAGGGGGGTTCGAACCGGTAGTGACCCCCTCCATGGTTTCCGGGAGGGGGGGGGAGGAGTGTTTGGGGGCGGGGGGTTAGGGGTGGGGGGGTTTGCCGGGGTGAAGGGCGGGGGGGGGGAGGGTTCAGAAAGGGGGGGATTTTTGAAAGGAGGAGGGGATACCCCGGGTTTTGGAGGACGAGGGGGGGAATTTTCCACAGTAAGGCGGCGGTGGATCACGCTCTCTCGATTGGAAAGTATTGAGTCTCAGAATTGGGTTGTCGGCCCCGAGTTTACAACAACAACAACAATCATTTTACCCTCATGCGCCATGCTTCCACATGACACATGCATCCATCTGGATAACACACCCCATCATGGGGGATTTTTCTGGCATGCGGGATCCGGTATTCCTCCACCCAGATATCCCGCCCAAGAAGGTTTGGCCACCACCTCTTCCGAGGAACTTCAACATCCGTAGCTCGGACGGCACATCGCCTTCGCAATCGCCTTGCGCATGCCCCGCATCTCAGAGGGAGAGGAAGAGGAAGAGGAGGGGGAGATGAGAGAGATAGGGAGGGGGAGGAGGAGAAGGGAGGGGGAGGAGGGGGAGGAAGGATGAGTAGTTGTAGTAGCAGCAGTTGATGATATTGTTGTTGCGGCTGTAGCACTAGTAGTAGTGGTAACGGTAGTAGTAGTCCAAGTAAGTAGAACTGGCTTGCGGCAGCCAAGCGTTCATAGCGACGTTGCTTTTTGATCCTCCTTTAATGTCTTCTCTCCCTATCCTTGAGACGCAGAAGTTTCAAAAAGTTGGATGGTTCAGCACATCCAGGAAACCTATCGCTGGACCGGCCCAGATATGGTTCCAGAAGCGGCTCGGGAAGCTGCGCAGGCGCCAGAAGCAGAGAAGCACCACGTACGGGCGCCGGCTCGGGCGTCTGGCCCAAAGCCGCTCCAGAATCGGCCCAGGACGGCTTCCCGGGCGCCGCAAGCAGAAATTCAGCATTTTCGAACAAAAAAAAAAACATGTGTATTGGAATGGCCTCTTTTCGGCGCGATCGGAACTGCCTGGGCGTCCGGCCCAGGAGCCGGGCCGGGTGCCGGCCGGGCCGGCCCGTCGGCCCGGACGGCCTCCCGGGCGCCGGAAGCAGAAATTCAGCATTTTCGAAAGAAAAATGTGTATTGGAATGGCCTTTTTTCGGCGCCGCCTCGGAACTCGATTTTCCGGCGCCCGGGCGCCGGCTCGGGCGCCGACCCGGGCGTCCGGCCCGGGAGCCGGGCCGGGTGCCGGCCCGAGCTCCGGAATCGGCCCGGACGGCTTCCCGGGCGCCGGAAGCAGAAATTCAGCATTTTCGAAAGAAAAATGTGTATTGGAATGGCCTTTTTTCGGCGCCGCCTCGGAACTCGATTTTCTGGCGCCCGGGCGCCGGCTCGGGCGCCGACCCGGGCGTCCGGCCCGGGAGCCGGGCCGGGTGCCGGCCCGAGCTCCGGAATCGGCCCGGACGGCCTCCCCCCCGGGCGCCGGAAGCAGAAATTCAGCATTTTCGAAAGAAAAATGTGTATTGGAATGGCCTTTTTTCGGCGCCGCCTCGGAACTCGATTTTCCGGCGCCCGGGCGCCGGCTCGGGCGCCGACCCGGGCGTCCGGCCCGGGAGCCGCTCTCGGCGGCGTGCAAGAGCACCGAGCCCGAGTAAAAAAGGAGGAAGTCTCGAGCCGGAGCGTTGTTGTTGTTGGGGGGCCGGTTTTGGCGGAACCCCAAAACGCCTGAGCGTGAGCCTCAATTTGAGAGGAAATGCGGCCGGCGCCTCGGCGAGAGCGCCAGGGCGAATATAGGGGGTCCAACAATAATAATTGTTTAGTAATTAAGGTTCAACAACAACAACAACAACAACAACAACAACAACAACAACAACAACAACAACAACAACAACAACAACAACAACAACAACAACAACAACAACAACAATCATTTTACCCGAACGCGTGGTGTTCTCCCCAGTGCCAGGGTTTTCATACGACACCAGGCAATACCCCCACTTCGTGGGGGGGCATTACAAGCTCTACCAAATATCCAAACGACTCTTCGCGACCACCCAAACCCAGCTTCCCGCCCTATGACGTTGGGACACTTCACTTCGTGGCGTGCGGACGACCGTGGCTACTACACTGGCGTGGGGTACACACCCACAGAACTTGGTCACTTATTCGGGGCGCGCATGTGCCCAGCATGGTGCAATTGTGCCATACAATACATAATACAGAGAGACAGAGAGAGAGACAACAACAACAACAACAACAACAACAACAACAACAACAACAACAACAACGGCTCCCCCCCTTCATGCTGATGCCATCGGACTCCCCCCCACCCGCGCGATGGTTCCCCCCCCTGTGGGTGTGATGTTGTGCTGTGGGTGTGGCGTGTGTGGCGAGGTACTGTGGTGCTCCAGGAGAGCTTCGGAGGTCGTCGTCGTCGCCGCCGCCGCCGCCGTCGTGGTCGAAGGGCTCCCAAGGTCGGGGGCGCCGCCGCCGCCGTCGTCGTCGTCGTCGTCGCCGTAGTCGTCGTCGCCGTCGCCGTCGTCGTCGCGGTCGTCGTCGCCGTCGTCACCGTCGCCGTCGTCGTCGTCGTCGTCGTCGTCGCCGTCGTCGTCGTCGTCGTCGCCGTCGCCGTCGTCGTCGTCGTCGTCGCCGTCGTCGTCGTCGTCGTCGCCGTCGTCACCGTCGCCGTCGTCTTCGTCGCCGTCGTCGTCGCCGCCGTCGTCGTCGTCGTCGTAGTCGCCGTCGTCGTCGTCGTCGGTCGTCGTCGTCGTCGCCGTCGCCGTCGTCGTCGTCGTCATCGTCGTCGCCGTCGTCGTCGTCGCCGTCGCCGTCGTCGTCGCCGCCGTCGTCGTCGCCACCGTCGTCGTCGTCGTCATCTCCGTCGGCGTCGTCGTCGTCGGTCGTGGTCCAATCCCATCAGGGGGGGGGGGGGGCGTGGAGCCCTGGGACAAATCCCATCGGGGGGGGGGCCCGTGGGCCCAGAGCCCGGGGCCAGGTGTGCCCCAAAGGGGGGAGGATCGCAGACGAAGCGGGCGGGTACAGAGGGTTTGGGATATACGAGCGAACAGCCTCAAAAATGATTGTTGGTGCTGCTGTTGTTGTTGTTGTTGTTGTTGTTGTTGTTGTTGTTGTTGTTGTTGTTGTTGTTGTTGTTGTTGTTGTTGTCGTTGTCGTTGTCGTTGTCGTTGTCGTTGTCGTTGTTGAACATTATTTCTTCTAAAAAATAATTATTGTTGGGGCCCCTGGTGCATGGCCCCCTCGCCGCGCCTAGGCCGCAGCCTCATTTTCATAATTTTCGTGAGGAAGTCTCAGGCAAAACGATGTGTACCAGATCCGGTTGTTTTGTTCCCCCCCGCTTTCCCTTGCAAAAAATAAGCTAAAGTGGACATTTCTTGTTCTAACATAACCAATATTCAAGAATCCCTTGCACAAAATAAGGTAAAGTGGACATTCGCGCGCGCAAGACGAAATCCTTCCAAAACCTTAGTGTTCGTAGCGATTTTAACATAAAAACATCAAAAAACCAATGGTTTTTCAAAAACAAAGTGTCAAAATTTCATCCCGCGCGCTCTTGCGGATTTGTAGGAAACCCAACACTTTTTAAACATTTCTGTCAAACGGGCTTTTGCGAGCAACTTTTTCGAACTTCTGCAACAACGGTTGCGCACCTGCCAGGGCCATCATCCCTGTCAAATAATACCATGCGGGACACATTCGTTTTTTCTTCGCGCGCGCACGCCGTCGTCGTCGGCCGCGGGGCCCTGAATAGTAGCCACGGTCGTCCGCATGCCACGAAGTGAAGTGTCCGAACGTCATAGGGCGGGAAGCTGGGTGTGGGTGGTGGCGAAGAGTCGTTTGGAAATTTGGTAGAGCTTGAACCGGCCCCCCCACAGTGGGGGTATTGCCCGCCTCCTATGAAAACCCTGGCACTGGTGAGAACGGTATGTCCCCGCGTGCTAGTAATTGTTGTTGTTGTTGTTATTATTAGTGTTGTTGTCGTCGTCGATGTTGTTGTTGATGAGTCCTTGCTTCTGAATCTTAATTATTGTTGATTCCCCCCCCCGGGCACCTGGTGTTTTTTCCATTGAGGTGCCCTTCCAGGCGCTCGCACACCGTTTCTTATTTGGGGAAGTCTTGAGTCTCAGAATTGGTTTGTCGGCCTCCATTTCCCAGTTTACAACAACAACGGCTCCTGCCGGATGTTTCCTCACGATGTATTGGAGAATCGCGCTCCCGTACGGGAATTCCTCACAAGTTATGTAGGAATCGCGCTCTCGCGTGGGACTTCCTTGCAATTCATTCAGACGGTGCGCCCTCGGCGCTCAGGAATCACGCTTTCGCT
>CAUYUJ010022515.1:230265-232765 GCA_963575745.1 Prorocentrum cordatum
GTAGTAGTAGTAGTAGTAGTAGTACTAGTCGTAATAGTCGTAGTCGTAGTCGTAGTCGTAGTAGTAGTAGTAGTAGTAGTAGTAGTAGTAGTAGTAGTAGTAGTAGTAGTAGTAGTAGTAGTAGTCGTCGTCGTAGTAGTTGTAGTAATTGTGGGAGTAGTGGTAGTAGTAGTAGTAGTAGTAGTAGTAGTAGTAGTAGTAGTAGTAGTAGTAGTAGTAGTAGTGGTAGTAGTAGTAGTAGTAGTAGTAGTAGTAGTAGTAGTAGTAGTAGTATTAGTAGTAGTAGTAATAATAGTAGTAGTAGTAGTAGTAGTAAATAGTAGTAGTAGTAGTAGTAGTAGTAGTAGTAGTAGTAGTAGTAGTAGTAGTAATAGTAGTTCGTTAAGTTGTGGTAGGTGTAATAGTAGTTAGTAGATATGTAGTAGCTTAGTAGTTAGTAGTAGTAGTAGAGTAGTGTAGTATAGTAGTGGTGGTGGTAGTCGCCGTCGTAGTGTAGTAGGTAGTAGTCGACGTAGAGTAGTTGTAGTAGAAACCCCCTAACAAAAACAGTAGTTAGTAGTTAGTAGAAGAAGAAGTAGTCGTAGTATTAGAAAAAAAAATAGTAGTAGTAGTAGTAGTAGTACTACTATTAGTAGTAGTAGTAGTAGTAGTAGTAGTAGTAGTAGTAGTAGTAGTGGTAGTGGTCGTGGTAGTAGTGATAGTAGTAGTAGTAGTAGTAGTAGTAGTAGTAGTAGTAGTAGTAGGAATAGCAGTACTAGTAGTAGTAGTAGTAGTAGCAGTAGTGGTAGAAGTGGTAGTAGTAGTGCTACTACTACTAGAAGTCGTAGTAGTGGTAGTAGGAGTAACCATACTAGTAATATTAGTAGTAGTAGCAGTAGTAGTGGTAGCAGTAGCAGTAGTAGTAGTAGTAGTAGTAGTAGTAGTAGTAGTAGTAGTAGTAGTTGTAGTAGTGGTAGTAGTACTAGTAGTAGCCGTAATAGTAGTAGTAGTAGTAGTAGTAGTACAGTAATTGTAGCCGTAGTAGTAGTAGTAGTAGTAGTAGTAGTCGTAGTAGCAGTAGTAGTAGTAGTAGTAGTCGTAGAAGTAGTATCAGCATCAGTAAAGTAGTAGTAGTAGTAGTAGTAGTAGTAGTAGTAGTAGTAGTAGTAGTAGTAGTAGTAGTAGTAGTAGTAGTGGTAGTAGTCGTAGGGCAGACCGGGCCCTGTGTGCGAGCCGCCGCCGCGGCCGCCGCCGCGGTCGCGGCGACGGCGGCGGCTGGGGGCATCAGTCGGCCTTTTGGGGGCCTCTTGGGGCCTCTTGGTGGCTTCCTGGGGGCCTCTTGGGGCCTCTTTGGGGCCTCTTGGGGCCTCCTGGGGCTCTCTTGGGGCGTCTTGGGCGCCTCTTGGGTCGTCTTGGGGCTCTCTTGGGTCGTCTTGGGCGCCTCTTGGGTCGTCTTGGGGCTCTCATGGGCCGTCTTCGGGCCCTCTTGGAAGCCTCTTGGGCCGTTTCGGGGCGCTCCTGGGGGCTTTTTGGGCCGTCTTGGAACGTCGGAAATCGGAAAAGGCGGGAAAGCCAAACGTATAGGACACATATAGGAAACATAGAAGAAACGTAGTATATACGTATAGGAAGCATATAAGACAAGTATAGGAAACATAGAAGAAACATATAAGAATCATATACGAAACGTATAAGAAGCATATAAGAAACGTATAGGGAACACATAAGCCACGTAGAGGAAACATATACCACACGTATAGGAAACACATAAGAAACGTATAGGAAACACATAGGAAACATATAGGAAACATATCGGGAGCATAAAGGAAACATATGCGCACATATAGGACACGTATAGGAAACGTATAGGAAACATATAGGACGCATATAGGAAACACATAGGAAACATATAGGATACATATAGGAAACATAAAGGAAACATATACGACACATCTAAGAAACGTATAGGAAACAGTTCAGACACATATAAGAAACATATAAGAAACGTATAGGAAACGCTTCAGAACCGTATAGGACACACTTGGCAACGTAGAGGAACCACATAGGAAACATATAGGAAACATAGAGGACACATATAGGAAACATATAGGAGCACATAGGAAACATTCAGGACACGTATAAGAAACGTATAGGAAACATACAAGAAACGTACAGGAAACACATAAGCAACGCGGAGGATACACATCATAAACATATAGGAAACATATAGGAAGCGTATAGAAAAAACATAAGCAACGTAGAGGAAACACATAGGAAACATATAGGACACATATAGGAAACGTATAGGAAACGCATACGAAAAACACCGCACAACGCACACCGCACACGCACAAACACACTGACGGTGCAGAAACCCAACGGAGTGCTGTAGGGGGGGGCCGGGGGAGCGGCTCGCACCCAGCAGCCGGTCACCCCTAGTCGTAGTAGTAGTAATAGTAGTAGTCATCGTAGTAGTAGTAGTAGTAGTAGTAGTAGTAGTAGTAGTAGTAGTAGTAGTAGT
>CAUYUJ010022515.1:240265-255265 GCA_963575745.1 Prorocentrum cordatum
ACTTACTACGTACTACTTACTACTATTTTTATTTACTATATTACTACTATTACAACAACAACAAAACAACTACTACTACTACTTATACTACTACTACCACCAGCACCACCACTAGTATACTTACTTACTCTACTACTAATACTATTACTACTCACTACTACTATACTACTACTTACTACTACTACGTTGGCTGGCTGGCTTACTACTATTACTATACTACTACTACTGCAACTGCTACTGCTACCAGTACTATTACGGCTACGACTACGACGACGACTACTACTACTACGACTACTACTACTACTACTACTACTACCACCACCACTACTACTACTACTACTACTACTACTACTACTACTACTACTACTACTACTACTACTACTACTACTACTACTACTTACTACTGCTACTATTACGACTACTACTATTACGACTACGACTACGACTACGACTACGACTACTACTACTATTACTACTACTACTACTACTACTACTACTACTACTACTACTACTACTACTACTACTACTACTACTACTATTACTACTACTACTACTACTACTACTACTACTACTACTACTACTACTACTACTACTACTACTACTACTACTACTACTACTACTACTACTACGCGCCAGCACCCGGTTGCGCCAGCATTCTTTCTTATGTAGTGGGAGGGCGGAACGTGCCCGTCGTTCCTTTAAACATGGCCAGTCTTGTCGTCGACGATGCGAAATGCGTGGCGGGAATGGGACGCGGCGCGCATCCCGCGCGGACGTCAATGCGGTGTCCTGGGGTACCCTCCACTCGCACTGAAATGCCCGCGCAGCCCCCAGTTGTGCCGCTACTGTTTCTGATGTTGTGGGAGGGCGGGTGGGACTGGGCATGCCATGCTTGACTCGCTCGAGCTGGCTAGCTTGACCCTTATCCTTATTCTTTATTCGAATATACTCCCACCTACCTCGTATTCCGGCCGATAGCGGCCCAATCCGGGACCTCCCATCCGGATTGTAAAAAATCAATACAAGGTGGTTGTTTTTCTTCTCAACATCGTCTTTCTTGTCGTCGACGATGCGAAAAGCGTAGCAGGAATGGGACGCGGCGCAGATCGCGCGCGGCAGTCAATCTGGGCCCGCCCAACCTGATTGTAAAAAATCAATACGACGTCTCCGTTTATTCCTCTCAGCATGGCCTGCCTTGTCGCCGACGGTGCGATATATGTGGCAGCAGTGGGACGCGGCGCACATATGGGACGCGGCGCACATCGCTCGCGCGGCCGTCAATCCGGGCCCGCCCATCCTGAGTGTAAAAAATCAATACGACGTCTCCGTCTTTTCCTCTCAGCATGGCCTGCCTTGTCGCCGACGGTGCGAAATATGTGGCACAAATGGGACGCGGCGCACATCGCGCGCGGACGTCCATGCGGGCTTCGGGCCCTCCCATCCTGATTGTAAAAAACAATACCGAGTTGCCGTTTTTCCTTTCAACATGGCTTGTCTTGTGCTCGACGATGCGAAATGCGTGGCGGGAATGGGGCGCAGCGCACAGCGCGTGCGGACTTCTGGGGCAACCCCAAGGCGGGAGGGGCCACCTTATTTGTCAGAAGCAATGTCATGCTGATTTTCCCTGCCCACATATCTGTTCTTGTCGTCCACCCCGCAAAAGTGCATGGCAAGAATTGGGCGCGGCACACCCCCCTCCCCCCCCCGCTCGAAGTGAATGAAATGACCTTCCCGCTTGGGCGCCGAGCGACATTTTCTCAAAGTTGCGCTCCCGCTTTGGCTCGGCGCACGTTTCTAGTTCGCCAATTCATTGGGCGCCGGGGCGTTCCAGGAGGCCCTGGGGTGACGAATGCCTGGGAGGTTTTTGCTTGTTCAGGCTCTTGGAGGGCCTCGAGAGGCTCCTCGCGGTTTCTTGGCGCTACGGCCGTCAGGAGGCCATCTTGGGCGTCTTGGAACGATCTTTCGGCGACCCAGGGCCCCTCGGATCGTCTCGGGGGCGTCTCGGCTCTCTTGGGGCGTTCCTGGGGCGCTCTGGGACGTGGAAGTCAGCGCCGAAGAAGAAAACCATCGCTGGGACCGGCGTGCCCAGGACCTGCTCGGGGTTCTTTTCGTCCGGGGGGCCCCAGGGGCCCCCCCGCGCGTGCAAACTAGAAGATTGTTAACTAGTTACCGGAGATCTTAGCACGCCTCTGGCCCGTGGGGCTGGCCCGGGACCTGCGCATATGGGGCGCGGCGCACATCGCGCGCGGGGAACGTCTAGCCGCCCACAGTGTAAGATAAACGACGGGCGTCGGACGCGACGCGCTTGCTTCTTATGTTGTGGGAGGGTGGGTGGGAGTGGACGGAGCCCTCTCGCTCGTTCGAGCTGGCTAACTTGACCCTTACCCTTACCCTTACGCTTATCCTTGTTCTTTATTGTTATATACCCCCACCTACCTCGTATTCCGGCCGATAGCGACCCAATCCGGGACCTCCCATCCGGAATGGAAAAAATCAATACAAGGTGGCCGTTTTTCTTCTCAACATCGTCTTTCTTGTCTTCGACGATGCGAAAAGCGTGGCAGGAATGGGACGCGGCGCAGATCGCGCGCGGCAGTCAATTTGGGCCCGCCCAACCTGATTGTAAAAAATCAATACGACGTCTCCGTTTATTCCTCTCAGCATGGCCTGCCTTGTCGCCGACAGTGCGAAATATGTGGCAAGAATGGGACGCGGCGCACATCGCGCGCGGACGTCCATGCGGGCTGCGGGCCCTCCCATCCTGATTAGTGCTACTAGTACCATTGGTACGACTACTACTACTACTACTACTACTACTACTACTACTACTACTACTACTACTACTACTCTACTACGACTACTCCTGCTACTGCTTGTTCTGCGAATTGTACTACCAATGGCATTACTACTAGTCTAGCAGTAGTACACGTATTACTAGTACTTATACTTCCATTGTGTTGCTACTCTGTATTACTTCTCGTACGAGTACTTATACTACCTGTAATATTTCTGCTTATCCTGCTTGCACTATTATTCGAACTACTAGTACTACTACCTATTCGTATCCCCACTCTACTACTACTACTACTACTACTACTACTACTACTACTACTACTACTACTACTACTACTACTACTAGTACTACAACTACTACTACAACCACTACTACGACTACTACTGCTACGACGAGTACTACTACTACTGCTACTACTACTACTACGACTACTACTACTACTACTACTACTACTACTACTACTACGACTACGACTACGACTACTACTACTATTACTACTACTACTATTACTACTACTACTACTACTACTAATACTACTACCACTACTGCCACTACCACTACCACTACCATTACTAGTACTACTACTACAACTACTACAACTACTACAACAACTACTACTACTACTTCTACTACTACTACCACTACTACTACTACCACTACTACTACTACTACTACTACTACTACTACTATTACTATTACTATTATTCTTACTACCACTAATACTACCACTTCTACTACTACTACTACTACTATTACTACTACTACTACTACTACTACGACTACTACTACTACTACGACTACGACTACGACTACTACTATTAGTACTACTACTACGACTAGTACTAGTACTAGTACTAGTACTACTACTACTACTACTACTACTACTACTACTACTACTACTACTACTACTACTACTACTACTACTACTACTACCACTACGCGCCAGCACCCAGTCGCGCCAGCATTGTTTCTTATGTTGTGGGAGGGCGGAGCGTGTCCGTCGTTGTTTACAAAACATGGCCAGTCTTGCCGTCGACGATGCGAAATGCGTGGCGGGAGTGGGACGCGGTGCACATCCCGCGCGGACGTCAATGCGGTGTCCTGGGGTATCCTCCACTCGCACTGAAATGCCCGCGCAGCCCCCAGTTGTGCCGCCACTGTTTCTTATGTGTGGGAGGGCGGGTGGGAATGGGCATGCCATGCTTGGCTCGCTCGAGCTGGCTAGCTTGACCCTTACCCTTACCCTTACCCTTTCATTCTTAACGAACATGAAGATGAAGTTTAACGTCAGTAGTAGTAGTAATAGTAGTAGTAGCAGCAGGAGTATTAGTAGTAGTAGTAGTAGTAGTAGAAATACTCGTAGTAGTAGTAGTAGTAGTAGTAGTGGTAGTAGTACTAGTAGTAGTAGTAGTAGTAATGGTAGTATTAATAGTCGCAGTAGTAGTAGTAGTAGTAGTAGTAGTAGTAGTAGTAGTAGTAGTAGTAGTAGTAATAGTAGTCGTAGTCGTCGTAGTAGTAGTAGTAGTAGTAGTAGTAGTAGTAGTAGCAGTAGTAGTAGTAGTACTAGCACTAGTAGTAGTAGTCGTAGTAGTAGTAGTAGCAGTAGTAGTAGTAGTGGTAGTAGTAGTAGTAGTGGTACTAGTAGTAGTAGTAGTACTAGTAGTAGTAGTAGTAGTAGTAGTAGTAGTAGTGTGGTAGTAGTACTACTACTACTACTGCTTCTAGTGGTAGTAGAAGATAGTAGTAGGTCGTAGTAGTAGTTAGTATAGTAGTAGGAGTGTAGTAGTATTAGTACTAGTACTAGTAGTAGTAGTCGTAGTAGTAGTAGTGGTAGTAGTAGTAGTAGTAGCAGTAGTAGTAGTAGTGGTACTAGTAGTAGTAGAGTAGTAGTAGTAGCAGTAGTAGTCGTAGTAGTAGTAGTAGTAGTAGTAGTAGTAGTAGTCGTAGTAATAGTAATAGTAGTAGTAGCAGCAGTAGTAGTAATAGTAGCACTGGTAGTAGTAGTCGTAGTAGTACTACTACTACTACTACTGGTAGTAGAAGAGGTAGTAGTAGTCGTAGTAGTAGTAGTAGTAGTAGTAGTAGTAGTAGTAGTAGTCGTAGTAGTAGTAGTAGGAATCGTAGTAGTAGTAGTAGTAGTAGTAGTAGTCGTAGTAGTAGTAGTAGTAGTAGTAGTAGTAGTAGTAGGAGTAGGAGTCGTAGTAGTAGTAGTAGTAGTAGTAGTCGTAGTAGTAGTAGTAGTAGTAGTAGTAGTAGTAGTAGTAGTAGTAGTAGTAGTTGTAGGAGTAGGAGTAGGAGTAGGAGTAGGAACGATTGGTGAGGATTCCTCGCTGCGCCTGTGCGCACATGCTTGCCCTTAGCAGGAAGTAGTACGTTGGGGTGATGAAGGATGCCGCAAAATCTGCGAGGAGCGAAGTGGAGCAGGCTTGTTGTGGGGGTGTTGCATGGGGGGGGCGTTGCGGTTGTGTCCCAGGGGGGCGTGGTCCGACGGGTCGGCGCCGGCCGCCCTTGTTTTGTTGGTGTTGCTGCTGTTGAATTTTCATTTCTGAAGAATCATTATTGTTGATCCCCCCTCACCGGTGCATGCTGTTTGTTCTCAATCAAAATGTGCCCCTCGACGCTCGCACTCTGTTTTTTGACTCGGAAAGTCTTGGTGCTCAAACTGGGCCCCTGGCCCCCCGGATTATAACAACAACAACGGCTCCCGCCTGAGACTTTCTCCAAATTTACTCATGACCCCCGCTCTTGAGATTTCCTTACAATTACCTCAGGATCGGTGCTCCCGCCTGTGACTTCCTCGCAATTTAGTCAGGACCCCCGCTCCCATCTGAGACTTCCTCACAATTTACTCAGGAACGGCGCTCCCGCTTGAGATTTCCTCGCAATTGAAACAAAACTTCCTCGCAACTTAATCAAGACCCCAGCACCCGCCAGAGAACCCTTCACATTTCATTCAGGAATTGCTCTCTCGCTTGTGATTTCCATACAATTTATTCAGACATCGCGCTTCTGACGCTCAGGAAACACGCTGCGCCAAGGACGCCGTTACAAATTATTTAGTAATCGCGATCTCGCCATACTCAAGCATCCCGCTTGAATGTCCCACCCGCCCGACCCGCCCGTCAGGGGATCGCCCGCCCGTCGTGGGCTCCCGCCCGAGACTTCCTTCAGGAACGGCGCTTTCGCTTAAGAATTCCTCGAACGTTCACGCTCTTACATTCCTGCTCCTCCTCCCTCTTTCTCCTCCCTCCTCCTCCTCTCCTCCCTTCTCTCTCCTTCCTTTCTTCCCTCATCCTTATGCCTCTCTGCCCTATCCCCTCTCCCTCCTCTCCCTCCTCCCTTCTCCCTCCCCTCTCCTGCTTCCTCCCTCTTTTTTTGTTTTCTCTCTCTCTCTCTCTTCTCTCTCTCTCTCTCTCTCTTTCTCTACATCTCTCATCTGTCTTTAGTTGTCTCTCTGTCTATCTCTTTTTTTGATTTCTCTCTCTCTCTCTCTCTTTTTTTCTCTCTCTCTCTCTCTCTGCCTCTAATCAACCGCCCCCTCTTCGCTCCTTCTCTCCTGGCGTTTTCCCTTTTCCATCGTCCCTCCCCATCCCTTCCTCCCCCGTTCCCTCGTTCTCCCCCCCTCTATTCGCAGGGCCCACACCAATCCCAATGGCTGTCACATGTACGCCCACGAAGGATTATCCGCCCGTTCAGGTTTGCCCGCCTGTCTAAGCCCGCCGCCCCCCGCAAAGGGAAAGTATCCCGGCAAAGCAACCTAACAGCGATGTGTAGAAGCATATCTGAAAGCATTCCCCTTAAGATTCAGATGAAAATCCAGTTGTCGAATTCTGCTGTTCTCGCAGTCGTAGTCGCACTCGCGATGACAGTCGCAGCGGCAACGGCAGTCGCAGTCACAGCCTCAGCCTCAGCCTCAGTCTGCCTTCAGCCTCGGCCTCAGCCTCAGCCTGCCTCAGCCTCAGCCTGCATCAGCCTCCGCCTCAGCCTCAGCCTGCCTCAGCATCAGCCTGCTTCAGCCTCAGCCTCAGCATGCCTCAGCCTCAGCCTCAGTCTGCTTCAGCCTCAGCCTCAGTCTGCCTTCAGCCTCGGCCTCAGCCTCAGCCTGCCTCAGCCTCAGCCTGCTTCGGCCGCAGCATCAGCCTGCCTCAGCATTCAAAATGTGGCCCAGGAATGGAGTTCTGGGAACTAGAAAAACACGAAGTGGCCTACAGTTGGCTCCGGGCATTCAAAATCATGCCCAGGAATATAGTTCTGGGAACTAGAAGAGCACGAAGTGGCCGACAGTTGGTCCCGGGCATCCAAAATGTGGCCCGGGAATGGAGTTCTTGGAAATCGAAGAGCACGAAGTGGCCTACAGTTGGCTCCGGGCATCCAAAATGTGGCCCGGGAATGGAGTTCTGGGAAGTCGAAGAGCACGAAGTGGCCTACAGTTGGTTCCGGGCATCCAAAATGTGGCCCTGGAATGGAGTTCTGGGAGCACCAAAAGCGATTTCGCGAGGATGTCCGAAGTGATTTCGGCTTCGGCGGCAGCCTCCCGGCAGCCTCCCCGGGTCCCGCCCAGACCCCCTTGAGGAGTCATGGTGCTTTCTTTTGAGACCACTAGAAACCTATCAGCAAGAGCTGTTAGGTAAAAAATCCCCCAAAGGCAGTGTGATCGAAGACAAAGAGGGCGGGCATCGAGGGTGTGGGGGGAACTCGTTTTGAATGACGCGCGGGTAAGTAAGAGCGAACAGTCTTAGGCTGATTGTTGTTGGTGCTGTTGCTGTTGCTGTTGCTGCTGTTGCTGCTGTTGCTGTTGTTGTTGAATTTGCATTTCTGAAGAATAAATATTGTTGGTCCCCCCCGTCCAGTGCATTTTGTTCTTTCGATTCAAGTGCCCTTCCCGGGGCTTGCACCTTGTTGTTTTTTGTTCCATTGAAAATCTTGAGGGTAAAACTGTGTTGTTGGCCCTCGGTTTACAACAACAGCGGCTCCCGCCTGATACTTCCTCACAATGTATTGAAGAATCGCGGCTCCCGCTTGATACTTCCTCACAATGTATTGAAGAATCGCGCTGTCACTTGGGGCTTCCGCGTTCCTCTCGACACCTCTGCAGTTCTCACTGTCCTCCCGCCCCACTCTCCCAACATCCCGCTTCTGTTTTGGGTTCCACGAAATTTGTTTCTGACACCAGTTCACACCTGTACGTGTACGTCCCCCCGTGGGGGTATCCACGATGTGTTCTTTCAAGGGGGTGGTACGTGGCGCTGTTTATGGCGCGACCCATGGCGAAACTTATTGTTAACCTGTGTTGGAGTGGCTGGCGCAAGCCATGGCGCAAACTGAATCGCCACTCGCAGCGCAAATCATCGTCCTCCCTCCTTCTTGCCCCTCCCCTCCCTTCGTCCGATCCCTTCGTCCTCACTATCCCCCGTTATTTGTTACCCTTCGTTTTCAAGGGCTTCACCAACCACGCCCCCCAAAAGGGGGTACGATCGAAAACGAAGAAGGCGGGTATCCAGGGTTTGGGATATGCATAATGAATGACACGCGAGCATGTAAGAGCGAACATTATTAAAATGATTGTTGTTGTTGTTGCTGTTGTTGTTGTTGTTGTGCGTGTTGAACATTATTTCTTCTTAAGAATAATTATTGTTGGGACCCCTGGTGCGCGACCCCCCCGCCGCGCCTAGGCCGCAGCCTCATTTTCATAATTTTCGTGAGGAAGTCTCAGGCAAAACGATTGTTACCGGATCCGGTTTTTTGTTGACGCTCGTTTTCCCTTGCAAAAAACACTATAAAATGAAAATTCCTGTTCTTACTTGATCAAATTGCAAGAATCCCTTGCAAAAAATAAGGTAAAGTGGACACTCGTGCGCGCAAGACGAAATCCTTCCAAAACCTTAGGTTTCGTAACGATTTTAACATAAAAACATCAAAAACCCAATGGTTGTTTAAGAAAAAATTGTCAAAATGTCCTTCCGCGCGCGCTGTCCGAATCCCACAAAACCAATGGTTTTTCAACATTTATGTTACATGAGCTCGCGCGAGCTACTTTTTCTTGTTCTAACATAATCAAATTTCAATAATCCCTTGCAAAAAATAAGGTAAAGTGGACATTCGCGCGCGCAAGACGAAATCCTTCCAGAACCTTAGGTTTCGTAACGATTTCAACATAAAAACATCAAAAACCCAATGGTTTTTCAAAAAAAAATGTCCAAATTTCATCCCGCGCGCGCTGTCCGACTCCCACAAAACCAATGGTTTTTCAACATTTATGTTACATGAGCTCGCGCGAGCTACTTTTTCTTGTTCTAACATAATCAAATTTCAATACTCCCTTGCAAAAAAAAGTAAAGTGGACATTCGCGCGCGCAAGACCAACAAAAAACACGACGATCTCAGGAACTTGCCCCAAAAATGTGACCAACTCCGCTCTCTCTGTCTCTCTCTCTGTCTGCTCTCTGTCTCTCTCTCTCTGTCTGTCTGTGTCATGTATTGTATGTCACAATTGCAGGATGCTGGGCACACGCGCGCCCCGAATAAGTGACCAAGTTCTGTGGGTGTGTACCCCACGCCAGTGTAGTAGCCACGGTCGTCCGCACGCCACGAAGTGAAGTGTCCCAACGTCATAGGGCGGGAAGCTGGGTTTGGGTGGTCGCGAAGAGTCGTTTGGATATTTGGTAGAGCTTGAACTGCCCCCCCACGAAGTGGGGGTATTGTCTCGCGTCGCATGAAAACCCTGGCACTGGTGAGAACACTGAGCGTTCGGGTAAAATGATTGGTGTTGTTGTTGTTGTTGATGTTGTTATTGTTGTTGTTGTTGTTGTTGTTGTTGTTGTTGTTGTTGTTGTTGTTGTTGAATTATCACTTCTAGAGAATAAGTGTGGCTGATATCCGGAAACGGTTCCGGGCGCTCTCGCCTCGACGCCGGCTACATTGTTTCTGGAAACGAGCCCCCCGCTCGAGCGTTGGCTTGACCATAAAAATGCGCCCTTGGAGGCCCAGTTGCGACGACAACGGCTCCCGCTCGATACTTCTTCACAATTTATTGCTAGACACCCTGGCCAGAGAGGCTTCCGAACTCAGGAACGGCGCTCTTGCTCGAGACATCCTTGCAATTCAATCAAGTTGGCGGGGGCCCAGCCACGATGACAAAGGCTCCTGCTCCTGCTCGATATTTCCTCACGATTTACTCCGAGAGCCCCTGACCAGGAAGGCCCCCGAACTCAAGAACGGCGCTCTCGCTCGAGATTTTCTCCTGATTCAGTCAAACTGATGGAGGCCCACATGCGACGACAAGGGCTCCCGTTCGATATTTCGTCCAGATGTATTCGCAAAGGCCCTTGCCCACCGGGTTCCTGGCGCGCTGCCCACTGAGGCCCCCCAACACACAACCCACTGAGGCCCAGAGTAAGCCCACAGGGACCGTAGCATGCTGCCCGCAGGCCCTCCGGCACAGCCCACAAAGGCCCCAAGCGCGCCCACAGAGGCTCTCCCGCGCTGCCCACAGAGGCCCCACGCGCGCCCGCAGAGGGCCCAGCGCGCTGCCAACTGAGGCCCCCGACACAGCCCACCAGCCCACAGAGGCCCCAAGCGCGCCCACAGAGGCCCCAGCGCGTTGTCCAATGAGGCTTTCTGGCACAGCCCACAGAGGCCCACCCCCCCGCCCCAAGCGTGCCCACGGAGGCCCCAACGCGCCGCCCACTGAGGCCCCCCGTTTCGCAAGAGGCCCCCGACACAGCCCACAGAGGCCCAAAGCGCGCCCACAGAGGCCTTAGCCCGCAGAGGCCCCAAGCGCGCCCACAGAGGCCCCAGCGCGCTGCCCATTGAGGCCCCCGACGCAGCCCACAAAGGCTCCAGCCCACAGAGGCCCCACACGTGCCCACAGAGGTCCCAGCGCGCTGCCCACTGAGGCCCCCCAGCGCAGCCCACTGAGGCCCAAAGCGCGCCCACAGAGGCCCCAGCCCGCATAGGCCCCGAGCGCGCCCACAGAGGTCCCCGCGCGCTGCCCACTGAGGCCCCAGCGCGCTGCCCACTGAGGCCCCGAACGCGCCCATAGAGGCCCTAGCCCGCAGAGGCCCCAAGCGCGCCCGCAGAGGCTCCCCCCCGCGCTGCCCACAAAGGCCCCCGACGCAGCCCGCAGAGGCCCCGAGCGCGCCCACAGATCCTTCGCGCGCTGCCCACTGAGGCCCCCGACGCAACCCACAGAGGCCCCAAACGCGCCCACAGAGGCCCCAGCCCGCAAAGGCCCCAAGCGCGCTCACATAGGCCCCGGCGCGCTGTCCATTGAGGCCCCCGACGCAGCCTACAGAGGCCCCAGCCCGCAGAGGCCCCAAGCGCACCCACTGAGGCCCCAGCGCGCTGCCCACTGAAGCCCCCCGACACAGCCAACAGAAGCCCCAAACGCGCCCACAGAGGCCCCAGCCCGCAGAGGCCCCAAGCGCGCCCGCAGAGGCTCTCTCGCGCTGTGCCCACTGAGACTCCCCAGCGCAGCCCAGAGAGGCCCCAAGCGCGCCCACAGAGGCCCCCGCCCGCAGAGGTCCCAGGAACGGCGCTCTCGCATGATACTTCTTCGCAATTCAATCAAGTTCGCGGATGCCCAGCCGCGACGACAAGGCTCCCGCTCGATATTTCCTCGCGATCTGGGAGGCCCAGGCCAGAGGTTCCCGAACTCAGGAACAGCGCTCTCGCTGTGGACATCCTCGCAACTCAGTCAAATTAGTGGGGACGCAGCCGCTATGACAAGGGCTCCCGCTCGATGTTTTCTCGCGACTTGCTCCGAGAGGCCCTCTCGCGTGGTCCATCCTTCTCTTCCCCCGTCCGTCCTCGCTTCCCCTGTCTTAGGGGTTGCGCTAAATGTGCGTGGCAGGTAAGGAAGATATACCCCTCCGGGGGTACGGTCGAAGACAAGAGGGCGGTATCAAGGGTTATCAAAAAAGAACCATACGTCTTAAACTGATTGGTGTAAGTGTTGTTGTTGGTGGTGGTGGTGTTGTTGTTGTTATTGTTATTGCTGTTGTTGTTATTGAATAGGGACGCGCGTCGTGCCCCGGGCTGCCCCCCCAACAACAACAACAACAACAACGCCGAGGGCTCCCGCCTGAGATTTTCTCACAATCCATCGTCCCTGTAGGATTCGCATATGATTTGTATACGATTCATAGGGTTCCTATAGGATGCCTAGAGGACTCGTTCAGGATTCATCGGGCTCCTATGGGACTCCTATAGGATTCGTATAGGATTCATAGAATGCCTCCTTAGGGTTCCTATAGGATTCGTATCGGATTCCGTAGGGTCCCTATAGGGTTCCTATAGGATTCCTACAGGATCCATATAGGACCTATCGGATTCCTGTAGGATTCGTATCGGATTCATAAGATTCCTCTATGATTCCTGTAGGATTCGCTTAGGATTCATATAATTCCCAAAGGATTCCCATAGGATTCGTATAGGATTTATAGGATCCCTATAGCGTTCCCATAGGATTCTTACAGGGTTCATATAGGATGCATCGGATTCTTTTAGGAATCCTAAAGGGTTCGTATAGGATTGAAAGGAATCCTCTGGGATTCCTTTTTGGATTCTCCGGATGTCTATAGGATTCCTTTGGGATTCGTGCAGGATTCATGGGATTCTTTTAGGTTTCCCATCGGATTCCTGCAGGATTCATATAGGATTCATAATATTCCTATAGGATTCTTATAGGATTCGAATAGGGCTCCTATAGGATTCTTATGGGACTCGTACAGGATTCATTAGATTCCTATGAGAGTCCTATAGGATTCATCGAATCCCTATAGAATTCCCATAGGATTCCCATTGGATTCGTATCGGATTCATAAAATCTTCACAGGGTTCATATAGGATTCCTAGAGGATTCATGTAGGACCTATCGGCTTCCTATAGGATTCGCATAGGATTCGTATCGGATTCCTATAGGACCCCCACCGGATTCGCATAGGATTCGCACTTGATTATAGAATGCCCATGGGATTCCCATAGGGTTCGTATAGGAATCATGGGATCGTTACAGGGTTCCTATAGGATTCCAACATGATTCATATAGGATTCATGGGACTCTTATGAGATTCCCAAACTAGAGGATTCTTTTGGAACCCGTGCAGAATTCATTTGATTCTCAAAGGATTCAGATAGGATCCATTTGATTCCTATGGGATTCCGAGGGGAGTCGTATAGGATTCATATGATTCCTTTCGGCTTCCTATAGACTTCCGATGGGATTCATATAGGATTCATTTGATTACATTAGGATTCGTGTCTGATCCATAAGATTCCTATGGGGTGCATATAGGGTTCATAGAATTCCCATGGGATTCTAAAACGTATTCGTCTAGGATTCATCGGGTCCCTATAAGGTTCTTATGGGATTCCTACAGGCTTCAGATCGCATTCGTAGGATCCCTATAGGAATCCTAAGGATTCGTATAGGATTCATTGGACTCTTATTGTATTCCGTGAAGATCTCTCTGGTTCCTATCTGATTTGTTTGCGATTCGTGTAGGGTTCATAGGATTCCTGTAGGCTTCCTGTAGGGTCCCTACAGGATTTATATAGGATTCACATCGTTTCCATAGGATTCCTACAGGGTTCGTGTAGGATTCATTTAGGATTCCCATAGGAATCCTACAGGTTTCCTAGGACTCTTAGGGCTCCTAGAAGATTCGTAGGATACGATTCTTCGAAGCTTCTTAGGATTCACATCGGAATCCTACAGGTTTCCTAAGAATAATATAGGATTTGTTCGGCTTCCTATATGATAACTAAAAGGTTTCCTCGGATTCCTATAGGATTCCCATTCGAATCCTATGGGATTCGTAAGAATCCTATAGGATTCTTACAGGCTTCCCATAGGATTCCCAAAGGCTTCTCAGGATTCCCATAGGTCTCCTGCGGGATCCGTAAGACTTCGATCGGATTCCTGAGGCTTCCTATCGGATCCCCAAAGGCTTCTTAGGATTCCCATCCGATTCCTAATGGCTTCCCATAGGATTCCCAAAGGCTTCTTAGGATTCCCATCGGATTCCTAAAGGCTTCCTAGAGGATGCCCAAAGGCTTCTTAGGATTCCTATAGGATTCCTAGACGCTTCCTATAGGATTCCCAACGGTTTCTTCGGATTCCCATCGGACTCCTACGGGAATCGTAAGACTCCCATAGGATTCCTACAGGCTTCCTATAGGATTCCCATATAGTTCCTATAGGATTCCTGTAGGATATTGGGAATCCCAGAGGCTTCCTAGGATTCCTACGGGATTCCTAGAGGCTTCCTCTAGGATGCCTATAGTATTCTTAAAGGCTTCTTAGGATTCGTAGGATTCCCATAGGAATCCTAGAGGCTTCTTGTTGGATGCTCATAGGAATCCTAGAGGCTTCCTGTAGGATTCCCATCGGAATCCCATAGGACTCGCAGGAATCCCATCGGAATCCCATAGGAATCCCATAGGACTCGTAGGATTCCCATAGGAATCCCAGAGGATTCATAAGATTCCCATCGGATTCCCATCGAATTCGTCGGAGTCCCGTAGGATTCCCATAGGATTCATAAGATTCCCACAGGATTCCCATAGGATTCCCATAGGATTCCCATGGGATTCTTAGGATTCCCATAGGATTCCTACATGATCCATATAGGACTTATAGAGGGTTCATATAGGATTCCTGCAGGATCCATATAGGACTTATAACGGATTCCTATAGGATTCGTATAGGATTCAGGAATCCGGTCGGATTCCCATAGGATTCGTAGGATTCCCATCGGAGTCCCATCGGATTCCCATAGGATTCCAGAGTTTCGCTGGTGCAGACATTGCAACATGGCATGAAGGATGGATCCACCTCTGATAGAGGTGGAGTTTTTACCTAACAGCTTGTGCTGATAGGTTTCTAGTAGGGTCAAAAGAGAGCATCATGACACTCCAGGGGGGTCCGGGCGGAAGCCGGCAGAAAGCAGGAAAATCCGGCGGAGCTCATTCCGTGCGTGCAGGTACGCACGGGAGCCACGTCGGCGCCATCGGAGGTGCGTTCCGTGCGTGCAGGCACGCACGGGGGCCACCTCGGCGCCATCGGAGGTGCGTTCCGTGCGTGCAGGTACGCACGGGAGCCACCTCGGCGCCATCGGAGGTGCGTTCCGTGCGTGCAGGTACGCACGGGAACCACCTCGGCGCCATCGGAGAAGCGTTCCGTGCGCGCAGGTACGCACGGGAGC
>CAUYUJ010022515.1:260265-275265 GCA_963575745.1 Prorocentrum cordatum
AATTTCCCCTCTGCCTCTGATAGCCGTCTTTGGTCCAGAACGTGTCTCCGAGATTCCAATGCCCCTCGCCACAAGGTGCCTGTCCTGCGCAGTCCACATTGCAATGGCCTTCGCCTCGCCGCGAGACTCGTCCCCATCTTCGGCCTCCCGCGGTGCTTCTCAGCCTGCGGGGAGGGACCGAGGCGCGTCTGCGGCCGCGCCTGCTCGCGCTACTCCTCAGCCTGAGTCTTCCACGGTCGCTTCCTTTAACTTCGGGTTCGAGCAGCCAATGATGTCCGGAAAGAGGTCCAGCACCCACTGCGCCAACTTTGGGCGGGCGTGCGCCACGATCGTCGAGGACGCTGATGCTGACCTTTTCTTTGCGTGCGAAGTCGGCGCGTTTCGTCGGGGCCTGGGCAAAGGAAAATCCACGTGGGTGAGACATCCTGAAGAAGCCGTTCGGCGACAGCGTTCGCTTCTCCGAGGTCGACAACTACTTGAGCTTGTGGGGCTTCTGCGGTGCTTCTCAGCCTGCCGTTGTGTCCCTGCGCGGCGACGCACGGATCTACAACGCCCCCGTCGGACGACAGGTGGACGCTGTAGTCGCACGGTTCAATGCGCAGACGAGCGGCCATAGCAAAGCGCACGTGATCACCAGCAATCTGCACATCGTTTGCGGGGGCCGGCCCCCGAGCACTGTCGCGCGACAGCGTGCAGTGAGGCTTCCCCGACTCCACTTGGACGGCCTCGAGGCGCCAGAGCTGGACACGCCAGTCGTGCGCATCGTGGTCGGCGACGACAACCTGAACTCCCAGCAGGCGCGCGAAGCTTTGCAGCGCCACAGTGACGACGAGGCATTGCGGGAGGTCTTCGCCTCGCCGGCGGACCGTATCGGCGACAATGTGGCCGTCTGTGGAGCTGTCGCGCGTGTCCGGCCCGTCGTTGTTGGCGCGTCGTGCCTGGGCCGCGGCATGCGCAACGACTCGCGCGATGCTGTCGCGGTCATCATCACCTTCCGCGGTGCTTCTCAGCCTGCGGAGAACAAGAAACGGAGGATTGTCTTCGGGGACTTTTCGGACTCCGACGTGTCGGCGTCTTGTGCGTCAGAAGCCGTTACCCGGGCCTACGACGAGGTCACCCAGCGCGCGCGCGACCTGCGCAATGAGATGCGACAGCATTGGGATCAAAGGTGCGACGCGCAGCACGACCCAAAACTCCTCCACCACTTGAGCCTATTGCTCTTCAAGAAGAGGAAGTCCGCGGAGCCTGCGGACGGATATTCAGACAACGACGCCGCCTTCGCGTCGCAGGAAGAGACGGCTCGAGCCATTGCGTCAGTCCTCCAGGTCCGACATGAGTTTTTGCGGAGCAAGAACATCGCCGACTTGCGCCACGTCCTCACCGACGCTGAGCGCGGAGAGCTCGTAAAACGTGCTCGAGAAGACTACGAGCAGTCCGACCGCCAGCTTGCGCTGCAGGAGCGAGATGCCGAGAAGGGGAAAGCGAAAGGCAAGACTCGCGGTGCTCCTCAGCCTGCGAGCAAGGGGGAAGGCCAATGGGGGCCTGAACAAGTTCCTGAAGGAGCAGCGGCGCGAGCGATGGTGCCGGCATCTGCAACGCGTTTGCGGTGCCAAGCAGATCTGGGAGGTGCTGGCCTTCTCCGGCCGCTTCGACGTTGACATGCTCCGCCAAGCCTTGCGCGCCCAGCCCGGCGATGAAGCCGCAGAGCCACCCGCTCGTGACGAAGTCTCCCAGGAACAGCGCCGCCGACTACACCGCGACAAAGCTGAAGCCACGGCAAGATGATGGAACCCATGACGCCGCTCTTCCAGTCCATGCTCGGCGGCGCGCAGCGTCTGGGACAGCAGGAGAAGGGGGGGCAGGAGGAGGAGGCCCGCAAGGTGCTCAGTGAGGGCGGCGCTGACGGCGAGGACCAGACGCTGGCCAAGCGGCGCCGGGCGACCGAGGACCTCGCTCGCCGCGCTCGGCGAGTCTGTATCCGGCTGGCCTCGATGGCGAACCGGTGCTTCTGGCTCTCCACGACGGAGGTGGCGCTGCACATCCTCACAGGCGGCGACTGCCTCCAGTCGCGCCACAATGTGCGCCTCTTCGCGAGACAGCTGCAGTGGGCCTGCCAGCAGTGCAAGCGCTTGCTGAACCACGAATGCGCGGGCGAGATGCAGCAGAATGAACAGGTGCCAATACAGGCAGTCCGCATCCAGATCCCAGTCGCCGAGGACGAGGAAGAGCATTCCGCAGATGGGACCAGCGGTGCTCCTCAGCCTCCTGGAGAGACCCCTGCTGGCGATGAGCAGGCTGGCGGCGCGGAGTGCGAGGATATGCAGGCGTGCACCGCCAGCGCGAACACTGCCGACGACTGCGCCCGCAGGGGCCCTCGCCTGCAGACCATGCCGCACTACATCTGCAGGATGTACGTCCGCCGAGTCCTGAAGCCGAGCCGTGTGGAAGCTTCTTGGCCGAGATTCTTCGTCTTCGAGAACCATTGCGCCATGGCTCCTCGGTGCGTGCAGGAGGTCCAATTGACGCGGATGGACGCCCCCGCCATCGACGGCTTCCAGTGCCCGACCTGGGCACAGGACCCAGAGCAGAACTCGCTCTTCAAGGCCCTCCTCTTCGCGCCTTGGGCGTGCGAGGGCCCCCTCACTTGTGGCGGCGTTATCCAGTACAGCCATATGTTGAAGAATTGCGACTGCCCCGCCGTGCGCCCGCGCTCGTTCGAGCGGGCGCGGCGACTTCGGCGCGCGGAGATCCACGTGCCGGCGGCGCGCGCGGACTCCAGGTGCCGCCTGGCCCGCAAGAGGCTCGTGCTCGCGGGCGCGACCCTCTTCTCCGAGCCGAAAGAACCCCGGGCGAACCTCGAGGAGGGCGAGCTGGTGCTCCTCAGCCTAGCGAACTTCGCAAGAGCCCAGCTGGCGCGGCGTATGCCTGCGGAGGCGGCCCGGCGCATCCTCGCCTTCAGCAACCACCGCTGCCGATGGCACGAGGAGCAGTGCACTTTGGCGGAGTTCTGCGCGTACGTGGCGCGAGACGTGCTGGCGCACGTGGACCTCGCGGCGGAGGCGCGGGTTAAGCCTCGGCCGGCAGCGGCTGCGCACCTGGAGGCGGAGGGCTCAAGGGCCGGGTCCCGCTGGAGCTCGTTGACGTGGGCGGAGGCGGTGGCAGCGACGTAGAGGAGGAAGTTGAGGACGCCGAAATTACCGAGATCTCCATGTTTCCGCTGCGGGACCACACCAGAGCAACCGAGCTGGCTCTGCAGCAAGACCAACTGCAGCGCTTGAGCCAGAAGAGCCGCCTCAGCTACGCGGATAAGCAGCTGAAGAACCTGGGCCGAGCGTGCGGCGGCATGCTGCAGGCGAGCTTTGCGCAGCCAGCCAGCAGCGGCGCGCGAGAGCATCCGGGCACGCGGCTGGACGACAGCTTCTTTGACATGCTGGCCCTACAGCGGCAGAGCATTGCGCTCCAGAAGAAGCAAGCGAGTCCGGATGGAGAGACCTTGCCCGATGTTGGGGGCGACTGGCAACCCAGTGGTGCTCCTCAGCCTGCTGCTGAGGGCGCGCAGCCGGAGCTCGTGCCGCAGCTCTTGGCCATGCAGGGCCCGGCGGCTGTTGCGTGGAAGTTGGTCACTGATGCGGAGTGCGCGGAGGAGCAGATTGACGCGGCGGCGTTGTTCGCGCTGCCCCGGCAGAAACTTTTTGACGGCAGGCCAGACAAGACAACGCATCTGCTCCCCGTGGTGTCCGCGACGGGCAACCACAGAGCAATCTGGCTCGGAGGAGGCGGCGTCGGCAAGACACGCACCCTCTCCAGAGTGGTGGAGCCCATGGCCATCATCTACGTCGGCGAGCACGGCTACCTCGCCAAAGCACAGTCCAACCACGCGGCCCACAACCTCGGCCCGCGCGGGAGGACGCTGCACTCCTCCAACGGCATCCTCATGTCGGACTCCCTGCAGACCGCCAGGCTGCGCTTGACCTCGCAGACGCAGAAAAAGCTCGACCGCCTCACAAGCACACTCGGCGTCGACGTGATCGATGAGCTGGGTGCTGTGCCGGGGCCCTTGCTGCATGCGGATGCGCGGCGCACGACCTACGGCAGGGCGCTGCGCTGCAACCTCGATTCTACCAAGTACATGCTCCCGCAGGAGACGTGGGGGCGCATGCCGGCGAAGATCCTCTGCGGGGACTTCTACCAGTTACCGCCGGTCCCCGCCGGCGCCTCCCTGCTGGCACCTCACACGGGCCAGTCCTACGAGCACCAACAGGCTCGGAAGTTGCTCGCCGACTTCGAGTTCGTCGTCGACTTCGCGCAGATGCAGCGCTTCACAGACCCGCTGCAGGTCGAGGTCCTTCACGCCATGAGGACTCCAGGCGGCAAAAAGATATCTGACGAGAGCTGGCAAGCGATCCTCAAAACAGAGATCGTTAGCTCCAGCGGTGCTGGTCAGCCTGCTGCCAGCACCAGCGAAGCCGCTCAGCAACCCCAGTGGGGCCACCGGTTGCGTGCAGCCCGAGGCTGGTACAAGTCGGCATATGAGTGGCGCATCGTCTCTTACTCAGAGAGCATGAAGTATTGATATTGATAGTTTTCCAGATTTCCAGGTTTTTCTGTTCTTCCGCGCGGGCTCCGGGGACGAATGGTCGAGCGCATTCCGTCGCGCAGGTTCTTTGCGTGATGTTCGCGGTGCATTTTCGCGCACCGGAGCGCCCTCGAAGATTCCGAGCTGCATGCTGCGCTGGTCCTGGGGAGTCCGCGAGTCGCAGCTGCCGTGGCGCTGTTTTCGAAGTAGCCCCTTCGAGTACTGTTCGCGGGCGCAACGCGCGGCGCGCGGCGCGCCCAATCTCGCGCGGCGCGGCGCGTGAATCAGCTGGCCGCGCCCGTCGGACCGCCCGGACATTATTTTTGGATTGTAGAGTGTGTCAGAAAACGCTTCCGCTTTCTTTTGTGCGCAAGCGGTTCCGGAATTTTTCAAAAAGTAGCCCGGAAATTTTCAAGAAAAAAAAAGTTTTGAGGGGTGGAATGCGCCCGCCGCGCAGGACATCTGAGGAATTCTGAAATCCGGAATTTTTCAAAATGGATTCCAGAATTTTTCAAAATTGATCCCGGAAGTTTGCAAAAAACGGTTCTGGTATTTTTCAAAAAATAGGCCGGACATGTTCAAAAACGTTCCCGGATTTGTTCAAGTTTACCCTGGAGAAGCTTCCAGAGTCGCGCGTAATTCGCCTTGCCAGGTCTTTGGAAATCCGCCGGGGCGCGCGGTGCGCGGCGGCGGGCGATTGGACGGTGCACCATCGCCCCTCCCGCGCTCGGCAACGAGAAGGGGGGTCAGCAAATGCCAAGTAGCCCCTTACGGGCGACCACTCGATTGCGAATGGGTGGCCGACCAGCGGCGCCAGCCAGAGTAGACAATTCTCGACGCAAAGGGTACCCCGCGCGAAGGCTGTTAGAAATCTCGCAATTTCCGGAACGCATCAATAGCACGTTGTGTAAATCGATTTTTCTCGTCCTACGCCATGCGTGCGCAGGCCAAGCTTGATGCGCGCGATGCTGGCCAGCTGCTCTTCTACGCGCTGGCAGTCGACAGACCAGCTGCGCGCCTCGCGAAGCCTGACTTCGACAAGATGCGCGCGGAGCCCAACATCGGCGCTACTGGAACAATGCCGGGGCTGCTGCCGCTCTCCCTCGGCATGGAGGTCATCCTGACGGAGTCCGTCTTGCCGCCTAGGTATGTCCGCGGCACGCCGGGCACGGTGGTAGCCATAGAGCAGCACGCTCTGGAGCCTCCGGTGGAGGGTCGCGCGTCCGTTGTCTCGGATGGTGTTGCGGTACTCCGCTACATGCCCAAGGCCGTCTATGTCAAGATCGATGACAGCGATGAGCTCTTCTTGAAGGCCGCGCCGGTGACTGCTGGCAGTGCTTCTCAGCCTGCCGGCCCTGACCTGCGTGGAGTGCTCGCGATTGCCCCGCAGGCCCGTCCCTGGAAGTTCAAAGCAACGGCGGATGGCCCGGCCATCGCGGTCTCCAGGACACAGTTGACCGTGCTGCCCAAGAAGCAGGGCACTCTGCATGGCGTGCAGGGCAAGACGGCGGACCCAGGCTTCATCGTGCACTGGACGTTTCCGCCAGGACTCAAGAAAGAGTCCATTTGGCTGGCCTACTACGTCAGCCTGTCGCGGCCCCGGAGCTTCGGCCAGCTCTTGAGCCACGGCTTGCCTGACCGGGGCATCATCGAGTCAGGCCCCCCAGAACAGATTGCGAAGGCCTTCGACGAATTCTTCGCAGACAAGATTGCCGCGACAAAAATCGCCTGCGCGAAGGCCCGACAGGCGCTGGGCTGGCCTGCGCGAGCTTGATGAGCCCTGAGATGCAGCCTGCTTTGTGGCGGTGATGTTCAGCCTGGCCGTCTGCATTCGCATGGTTCTTCTCAGCCTGCATTCGCGTGGTGCTTCTCAACCTGCACTCGTGTGCAGCCGTGGATAGTGAGATACGGTGCTCCTCAGCACGTTTCGTTTGGGGCTGAATCCAGTGATAGCAGTGTCTCGTTTGGACTTACATCCATTGATAGCAGCGTCTCGTTTGGAATGAACACAAAACAATGCGCTGTCTCGTTGATAGCAGTGCCTCCTTTGCAGAGACATCCACTATTGATAGCGGCGTCTCGTTTCCAGGCGCATCCGCAGTAGTAAGTAGTAGTGTCTCATTCGAAATTAAATCTATTGATACTCGTGTCTCGTTCAGGGCGGAAGCCATTGATAGCAGCGTCTTGTTTGCACCTACACCCCTGCGTAGCAGCGTCTCGTTTGGAACGGGCACAAAAAGAATGTGCTGTCTCGTTGATAGTAGTGCTTCCTTTGCAGACACGTCCACTATTGATCGCAGCGTTTCGCTTCCAGTCAAATCCGAACATGAATCTAAAGAAGAATGCTTCCATATATGCTCATACACATGGCTGTTAGGTTGCTTTGCTGGAATAATTCGTCGTTTAATTAAACCCGGACCGTTGTTGTGTTGTGTTGTTCCGGGGGGGGGGGGGGGGGGGCGCGGACGCTCCGGGGCCTCGGAAGGGCCCTTGCCCCCCAAAGGAGGAGAGCGCTGGAAGAGCCCGAGCGCCGGGGCCCAGGGAATGTCCCTGTCCTTATGGTTGTTGTCGTCCTTTTGTTTTCGTCGTCGTCGTCCCCGCGACCCATCCGCCACCCACCCGCGACCCAATCCGCGACCCACCCGCCACTCACCCGCGACCCGCCCTGTACCCACCCCGCGCCCGCCCCTCTACTCTTATCCGCAATTGCGGGGTGCTGCGTTTCTTCTTCTCTTTCCAGTCTCCTTTTTTTTTTCCTCCCCCTTCTTCCCTTCCCCCTCCTCTTTCCCCTCCTCCTGCTCCTCACCCTTCCCCCTCCTCTTTCCCCTCCTCCTGCTCCTTAGAGGCTTCTGCCGGCTTCCTGCCCAACGTCCCGCCCACCGTGACCGGCGGTATGAGCAGATCCAGGCCGCGACCAGCGCAGCCTGGCGGCGCGGGGGAGGAGGGGAAGAAGGGGAAAAGGAGGACGAGAAGGAAAAGGAGGAAGAGGAAGGGGAGGAGGAAGAGGAGGAGGAGGAGGAGGAAAACGAGGAGGGAGGCGAATAGTCGTCGTCGTCCGTGCCCTGGGGTTTCGGCGTCTTGAACGGAACCCTCCAGACCGCCTCGGTGTGCTGGATCCGTCCCGGAAAGCTTGTGGGATTAGCTAATTCTCTGCAAAACGCAATCCGAGCGGAGTATTCGCTCCTTGGGCGACCCTTTCGACATGAGGAGGCAGACCAAGTGCTAGCTCTCGGGCGACTGTCGCCTGCCAAGCCTCCACTCGCCAAGGGATCCCGATCCCTGGGGCGGCAGGAAGAGGATGCGGACGATGATGAGGAGGATGAGGAGGAGGAAGAGGGACTAGGTGTTTTGGACCGCGTTGCTTCCCTGCCTCTTTCCCCCTCCCATCCTCCTCCTCCTCCTCTTCCTCCTCCTCCTCCGCCCCTCCCCCTGAATGTGGTGACGGTAACCTGGCAGGCCATTCTGCAGCACTTCCGTTGCGATGATGACCCCCTTTGAGGGGCAGCGGATCTTTCTATGATTCCGTTTCTTTATTGCTTGGGGCATGACGGGCGGCATGGCCCCCGCTCCCCCCCCTCCCCCCCCCTATGACGTAACGCTCCCCCCCCCCCCCAGTGCGCTCCAGGGGGCACGGCCGCCGTGCGCATTGGGATCCGCGTAGGTGTCCGCGTAGGAATCCGCATAGGTGTCTGGTCCGCAGGCGTCGTCGTCGTCGTCGTCGTCGTCGTCGTCGTCCGTCGTCGTCGCTCGTGGTTCGTCGCTCGTCGCTTATCGTCGTCGTGCGCGCGGACGCGGTTGGAGCCTGTTTTTAAGTCTGGGCCGATGACGGCAATCATTTGGGGGGGGGGGTCGATGATGTCACGTTTCGCGCCGGCGGCGTCTGGGAATGCTCAGGAATGGCGGAGGACGGGTAGCACGAACATGTAGGTGGCGATATGCACCACAACCCTTGTGTACATCACAGTGCCCGCGTGCACCGCAGCGCCTGTTTACACCACACCGCCGATGTGCACCACAGCGGCCGCGTGCAACACAGCGTCAGTTTGTGCCACCGTGCCTGCGGGCACAGCAGCTCCTGTTTACACCACAGCGTCTCCGTACACCACATCAGCCGTGCGCAACACAGCACCAGTGTACACCACAATGCCTGCGTGCATTGCAGTGCCTGTGTACGCCACGGCGCCTGTGTGCACCACATCAGCCGTGTGCAACACAGCACCATTGTTGTGTATAGAATTTCAGAAGGAATCCTTGTGACAAAATGGAGCGCGTGTGGGTTCGAGAGAAAACAATGGAAAACAAATCATCATGGACGAAGGAGCGCCGCTGGAATCTACGAGTCCCCCCCAGTTCGCCCGCATCACCCTAACTCCCACTTGCGTCCAGGAGGCTCCAGCTAAACTGGCCGTCCGAGAACCAAGTGGACCGATTCAATCGACCATTCTGCGGTGCACGCTGAGATGCGCACGTGCGTTGTAACGCCAAGCCGCACGACAGGGGGTAAGGAAGAGGAGGAGGAGGAGGAGGAGGAGGTGGAGGAGGAGGGAGGAGGGAAAAACGTCGCATTCGATTATCAGAACTTTCCTGGCGTGGCGTTTAGTTGTCCGCAGCAGATCCTGACGTACATGCTCCTTCTACCTGTCCTATGCACGCAGGCACTGTGGTGTACACCAGCGCTGCGTTGCACGCGGATGCTGTGGTGTAGACAGGCGCTGTGGCGTGCACAGGCGCTGCGGCGCACGCAAGCACAGTGGTGTACACAGGCGTTGTGCTGCACATGGCTGCTGCGGCGTATGTACACCAGCGCTGTAGTGCTCCCAAGTATTATGGTATACGCGGGCGGTGCGTTGCACACGGCTGTTGCGGTGTACGCAGGCGCTGTGGTGCACACGCGCGGTGTGGTGCACGCGAGCGTTGTGCGTTGTGGTGCACAAAGGCGCAATGGGCAGATCGCCACTTACATGCTGCTCGCGTCGTCGTCGTCGCTCGTTGCTCGTCGCTCGTCGCGTCGTGCGCGCGGGCGCGGCTGTGTTGCCGGAACCACACGGCGGGGGGGGGCGTCACGTCATACCCCCTCCCGCCCTCCCTCCCCCCCCCATGACGCCCGTCATCGCCGAACATAAAGAAACGCGCTCTATGTCCGCTCCCATCTTCTTCTTCCGAAGAAGGGGAGGACAAGGGAGAATAGGTGCGAGAAGGATCGGTGGCTTGGTCTGGCAGGTTGGCTGCGGGAGCTTGACATCGGGCGGCTCCGGTTCTGCATGCCTTTTTAGGGATCGGGGCCCTGGGAGCACCTACACCGCCGGGGCCGAGCTTTGGCTTGGAGGGAGGTCCGCGTTTCCTATCCTCTCCGGTGGTCCGACGTGTGACACCGCGGTTGTGTAGCACCACACGTAGTCATCTGACCCCCCAAACGAGCGACTGAAGTTACGCAGTTGCATTTGTCAGACAACCTGGGCGAGCATACCACATGCGACGTTCATGGGATGTGTCATGCGGCCGGCGGCTGTTTCCCCACTCAGTGTACAGAGTGAGTTGCAGATGCACATTAGTACATGTCCGCTTCCGAATCCGACTTCGCAAACACACGCGCGTCTATTTGTTTACAGTTGCTCCTACACATGCACATACACCCACTGGACTTCGCCGCCCAGAGCTGAAACATGATTCGAATCAGTTGTGGGGGATATTTGAATCACTCAGGTCTGTAGGACCCAACCCCACCATTCGGATCAGGGTTATTTGTGGGTTTGATGAGCAATATGATCAGTCCTGATATGATCGTTGAGTCCTTAGACACGTTCAAGGGGGATCTGTCTGGTGTCGGGAGCAGTTTCAAGTTTCTTCGCCCAGAGTGTGCCAACCAGCAAGGCCCCATGCAACCCGACATCACTGGCTCCGACGACCATTGTAGAACTCAGCTGAAAACGACCGAGTATCAGGACTGCAGGACGGGGGGGGGATGAGGAGGGGGAGGAGGCGGAGGCGAAGGGGGAGGCGGAGGAAACCGAGCCGGAGGAGCGGGAAGATTACGGAGGCCCCCAGCCCGCGGAGGCCCGATTCGGAGGCATCCGCCCGGAGGCCTCGTGGAGGCCACCAGGAAGGGGTCAGACACGCCCACAAGCCTGGACCCTCACCCCTCCTCCTCTTTTTGCTCCTCTCCTCACCCTCCTCGTCCTCAACCTCTGCCCCCTTCTGCACCCTGCGTGCTCGAGGTCCTTGAGAGCCCTCGCGAGACCCAGCCAGAGTGGGTGCAAAGGTGCTCCTACCAATTCCTGCCATTGGAGGCCTGGCAGGAGACTTTTTCAGGAACAACCTCCACAGGCCAATCCCTCTAGCTCGTTTGAAGTGCAAGTGTTACACTACTGGCGGCCGAGCTCGCATCCCTTTGAGAAGATGAGTGGATCCCCCCACTAGTTCTAAGAGCGACAACGGCCGCCGTGATGCATTATCGCAGATCTTGTCAGGCTTCCATCCCAAGACGTGTGCGTTGCTCGTCTCGAGCCCGTGGCTTGATGATTCCCCCTCTACCCCCGAAGAGGAGGATGCTAGATCGGAGCTCGTCGTGTGGCGGCCGCCTTCAGATTGGAGGCGGCTGTCACGGCAGCTCAAGCAGCCAGCTCGTCAAGTGCATCCGCAGAGCATTCAGCATCCCGAACCTTCGTGGGTTCGAATTCATTATTACTACCCCATGTCGGGCTAAGTTGCCCTTACTTTCGTGGGTCCGCCAGTGGCTTGTTTCGAGCGCCATGCCTGTGCAAAGCCCTCGTTGGCCCCCTGGGCCTCCCACTCACAGTGTCCAGTGCATTCCAAGGCGCGGTGCTGGCTCCTCCCCCGAGCTAGTTTTGCAATCTGAGCGGGGCCGTTGTGGGGAGTGGGCTTCCCCGCGCCGCTGCGGCCGAAGGTGCGCACCTAGGGGCGCGCCGGTGCGGCCTCATGATGTGCACTTCGGCCGCAGTCTTCCTCGCGAGTATACGCCAGCATTCCACACCTCTCCCTGAAGCAAACTGTCTGTGCGTCCGCACTGGACTTGGGCGACTGCCCAGTTGGCCCCCTCGGGTGGTTGGGTCCACTTCTCGGCTCGTGCCTTGCAGGCCGCTGGTGCCTCGCCGGGCCACCCTCACCGTCCCTGTCTCAGGGTTGGCCGCAGAGGGCCCCACCTGCTCGCAGATGGCGTGACTTTTTGGCGGGGCACCCGCTCCCTCGGGGGTCCCCCCGTGCGTGCTCTGAACCCTGCGGCTGGCCAGCGACCTGGAGGAAGGGGGAGGAGGAGGACGAGGAGGAGGACGAGGAGGAGGAGGGGAGGGAGGAGGAGGAGGAGGAGGAGGAGAGGAGGAGGAGGAGAGGAGGAGAGGAGGAGGAGAGGAGAGGAGGAGGGGGAGGAGGAGGAGGAGGCGGAGGAGGAGGAGGAGGAGGAGGAGGAGGAAGAGGAGGGGGAGGACTGCAGTCCGACCGCTCCGCTCTGGCGCTGGGACCCGGCCCTGGGTCCCGCGGTCCTCCGCCGATGTGGCCGCCGCGGGCCCAGCGGTGCCCAGGGCCCGAAGCCTCCGGAGCTCCAGAGGCCGAGAGGGGCGAAACAGCAAACAGCAACAGGCATGGTCGGCGCCTCACAGCGGTCGCTTCTTCGTGTTCTCCCTCGAGGCCTTCCCCTGCACTTGTGGGGGACGATCAATGGGGAGGAGGCGTGTTGCCAAATAATTTCCAGATGTCTAAAACATGTCTTTAACATGATTTAACCATGTTTGAAACATTGCCAGAACATGTTTAGAACTTGTTTACTACATTGTAAACACATTTAAATTTCAACGATTGGATTGCTAGGGTGTCCATTGTCATGGCATCCACATCCTTACACTGGCCGGCTACTTTCCGAGCCGCAGTTTGCCATCCAGTGCCTCGTCATGGTTTACCTCACCATCGTGGTCTCCGACTCCTTTTGCCGAGTTGCAGCTTGGGCATCCTGAGCCGCTTCAAGGCCTACCTCATCAAGCTGACCCCGGCCGCTGCTCCGCAGCTCGCTTGCAAATTCTTCCACGGCACCCCCGCGCCGGCTTTCATGGTCTGAGCGGGCTCCTTCCTTTATCTCCCTCGCGCCCCGTCCTGTTTGCCTTAGTGCCCCTATTCGCTCCCGATGCATCGCACCGCTTGTTGACCGGCGTCTGACTGTCCTTGACCACTTGACGCCCGCGGAGTTAAAAAGTTCGACACCTCAGCCATCAGGGAGATCCGACGCCTCGATTTTGTTTCAGCATGGGGTTCTCGGAAGTTCTGGCCCTTTTCCCAGGGCCAGCTTGTCATCCCGAGCTCTTCTGTTTGCGGTCCCGGGGCCCAGTGAGCGCCCCCAGAGGCCGAATTCTGCGAACAAAAGTCCCTGTGGATTTTTCCCCAGTCGAGCTTTGCCTAAGGGGCTCTTGCTTGCAATGTTTGTGATACCAGTTGGTGGGCGTGGGGCCCTTCGTTGGAGGCGGCTCCCCAGCGTTGCCTGGGTTTTCCTCGGACTTGCTCGGGGTTGTCCAGGGTTGCCCAGGGCTGCCCAGGGTTGGCCCGGGGTCGCCCTGGCACCCCCTTGCAGTGCTCGGGATTGCCAGGGGTCCCCCGTGCAATGGAAGTGCCGAGCAACGCCAAGCAATGCAAAGCAATGCCAAGCAGTTCCAAACAGGGCAAAGCAGTTCCAAGCAACCGCAATTCCAAGCAATGCCAAACGACGCAAAGCAACGCCATTCAATGCAAAACCAATACCATGCCAAACGATGTCAAACAGCGCAAAGGCTATGTAAACATCTTCTCAATAACCACCATCTGCATATTTTAATATTGAGTTGTTATCCAACATCGGTTCGTACATGTAAAGCGCATCTCCCGTCGCTGTGAGAGAACATGTAGAGTTGTTTCTTAGCTGTTGATTTTCAAAACAACGCCAAGCAATGTCAAACATTGCTGAGCGGAACAGCAGTACCAAACAGTGCCAAGCAATGTTGCACAACGGTTCACACTCAATACCAAGCAACTCTTTGCATTGCATTGATTTGCGTTGCTCAGAGCTGCTTTGCATTTTTGGAAACAAGCCGCCCCTGTTTAGGATCGCGTCGGGTTCATGTTCAGTGCGTTGGAGGTCTGGGCTCCAGTCGTCGAACCAAGACATTCGCCTCGGCCGAATCCTCGATCCTCGAATCCAGACTTCGCCTCTAGCCGAACGGCTTCGAATCCTCAGATCCTCGACCCTGGAGCCCTCGATCCTAGAGTCCTCGATCCTCGAGCCCTCGAGTCCTCGATCCCTCGGCACTCGAACCCTCGATCACTCGATCGTTCGGGCCCTCGACTGCTTCAGCCCTGGGTCCCTCGAAATCTCGGGCCGTCGAGTCTTCGATCGCTGCGAACATTCGACGCATCGAACCCTCGAGCGCCTTTTCGGAAAGATGGGGAGGGGAGGAGGAGGAGGAGGAGGAGGAGGAGGAGGAGGAGGCGGAGGTGGAGGCGGAGGAGGAGAGGGACCAGTATAAACCCAAGGCGCAATAACGATGATAGCGATAAGCCCTCCCTCCAAGTTCCCTCTTCAGCAGCCCCTACAAGAATATAGCTTCATCGCGGGAAGTTTCCCATTGAATGACAGTTGCGTGAGAGCCATGGAACCTGCCAAAATGCCATTCGTAGGATTTCAACGCCGCGAATCAACCAGACTGTTACGTCCTGACAAGTGTCGATCGTGCCAGAACGCCATTCATGGGATTTCAACGCCGCGAACCAACGTGACTGTTCCGTCCTGACATCCCTGAACCGTGCCAGGACGCCATTCCTGGGACTTCAACCCTACGACTCCTTGAAACGGCTGTGAACTGTTGAAGACGAGTGCGCACGGCGCTAAGGCGAGAGCCACATGTTGAAAAGGAACCGGCCGCCGTCTCTGAAGTTGCTGCAAACGTTCAAGACGAATGTACGTGGCGCTATGGCGAGAACTACATGTTGAGAACGACTTGCGTTCCATCGTCGAAAATGATGCAGATACCAAGCTTCAGGATCCCATTCGGCGAAGAAGTCTCAGGAGAAGCGCCCGACCTGGCCTGCCGACACAGCTGGTGGCGCGACGAGGAGAAGTTATGTGTAAGGAACGGGGATGGAGGGGTAGGATGGGGGGTGCAGGAGGAGGAGGTGGAGGAGGTGGAGGAGCATGGGGGTGGGGGTGGAGGAGGAGGAGGAGGAGGACCAGTGGAAACCCGAGAGTCATCAACGATGTTGGAATTCATCCTCCCTCCAAGCTCCCTCTTCATAGGGCCCTACAACGGTTCATTTCCATTGAGGGAGTTGCCTCGTTGGAAAACAACAGTTTGAAGATCTTGAAACGTGCGAAAACATTGTTCTCGGGATGTCAACGCCACGTGTCAACCTGACTGCTGCGCCTTGACGATGCAGAATCGTGCCAGAACGCC
>CAUYUJ010022515.1:280265-287765 GCA_963575745.1 Prorocentrum cordatum
GAACTCTGCCTGGGTCCGAGACGCATGACGAGAGCAAACACTGCCTGCAGTGCCTCCTGCCAAGCACAGGGACGAAGGACGCCCCGCGCGCCTTGTCCCTGAAATTGCGCAATATCACGCGCAGCTTTGGCCTACGAGCACGTCTTACGACGAGGAGCTCGAAACAGCGGAGACGCTACTGGCGGACAAGCACGTAGACGACATCAACATGACTGGAAAGGAGGAAACCATTGATCGCTACGTGAAATGCGTCGGAAACACGTTTGGTGCATGCAAACTCAACAAACATACTTACACGAAGTGTGCCGTCAGATGCACAAGCAATGAGCATGGCGATGTAACGCTGGATCAGGCCGAGTATATCAAACAACTTCGTCCTATCCAATACCCAGAGCTCACGGGTTGAGGCTAAGGAAAAAGCCGCGCAACTTGTCGCGGACATGTTCGTGGGCCTCCGTGGATCATTCGCTGATGCCCTCATAACCCAAGTCTGGTCGATGGTATGCGTCGTTTCACTCCAACGGGTGCAAAAACTTACGAACGCCCAGGTACGGCGGTTAAACGCCACGGCGGCGACTCTGGCTACCGACGGTTGACCAGGGACGCTGAAGACGAGATGAACGGGTACATATGGCATCAGAGGCGCTAACCTACTCCAGCGTGGATACACGCGTCATGGCAAACCCGTCGTACACCTCATATATGCCTGTTGCGAGTTGCATCGGCCGCAGGTAAGGTCAAACTATTCCGCGGAAGCGCTAGCAGCAGCCCGCAATTTAGAGGACTGATACCCGACAGATGTTACCTACACGAACTTTAAGTGGGACCGATAACACCAACACAATTCTTTACGCTTCGCGTATCCCCACCAGCCCATCTCAAAACAGCAACTCTTGCGAAGCATGCCGACAGTCGTGTTTTTCAGGCGTGTTTCCGCCTGCCCCCGCATATCTCCCCTGTTCCTCCTTCCTCCCGCCTCCTTGTACATCCTCCTTGTGGTGGGAGCGGGAGAAGGACGAGGCGGAGGAGGAGGGAGAGAAAGCGCTCCTCGTGGTTTGAGTCGTTTGGGGTTTCTTGTCCTGGTGTGAGTCGTTCGGGCCCTTCTTCCTGGTGTGAGTCGTTCGGGCTCTTCGTGATGTGAGTCGTTCGGGCTCTTCGTCCTGGTGTGAGTCGTTCGGGCTTCTCGTGGTGTGAGTTGTTCGGGCCCCTCGTCCTCGTGTGAGTCGTTCGGGCCCCTCCTCCTGGTGTGACTCGTTCGGGCTCCTCGTGGTGTGAGTCGTTCGGGGCCCTCGTCGTGGTGTGAGTCGTTCGGGCTCCTCGTGGTGTGAGTCGTTCGGGCGCTTCGTCCTGGTGTGAGTCGTTCGGGCCCCTCCTTCTGGTGTGAGTCGTTCGGGCTCTTCGTGGTGTGAGTCGTTCGGGCCCCTCGTCCTGGTGTGAGTCGTTCGGGCTCCTCGTGGCGTGAGGCGTTCGGGCACCTCTTCTAGGAGCGTCTTGGGTGCCTTGGGGGAGCCTCTTCGGGCCTCTTGGGAGCCTCTTGGAGGCCGTTTGGGGCGTCTTGGGGGCCTCTTGGCGGCTCCAGGGGCTTCCAGGAACGTCTTGGGTGCCTCGGGGGAGCCTCTTGGGGCCTCTTGGGGGCCTCTTGGGGGCATCTTGGGGGCCTCTTGGAGGCCTCTTGGGGCCTCTTGGGGCTCTTTGGGAGGGGTCTGGGAGGAATCTTGGGGCCATCTGTCGGGCGATCGATCACAGATGGGGCGAGCACTTTTCTCCCCCCCCCTGTCGGGGCCAGAATCCTCGTGAGGGGTGTCGAATTTTAGCCCTCCCAGGAGTTGAAAAAGACCCCTCCAACGACCCGCGGAACGCCCTCTCCAGGCCCAGGGGGAGGGGGTAGGGGGAGGGGTAAACCCCTCCCCGAAGGGGAAGAAGGGGGGTTGAGAACAGAGAGAGCTCGCTAAACCACTCACGCCCAAAGGGCTGGTGGGACTCACGAACAGATTTCAAATGGGTGGTCTAGGCATTCAAGTCACTCTTACCATTGGCGCTGAGTCTGTGTTTAAGTCACTATCCAGTAATGATTAAGACAAAAAACTGAGTGTACACTGTTCGGTCATATTAGCTGGATCTGACAGGCGATGGATAGGTGCATTTTACACAGCATACAGGTGCGACAGACGAGATATGACTGCCGACGGCCATACCAAAGGCAGCACATAACGTGACTTACTACTAAAGGTAATGTCTCGTAGGCAATCCTTCATACACGAGCTGAAGACGCACACGCCTTGCAGGGCTCCGACCTCGAAGGTTCAGCCCGCCTCTTGACGAGCCGGCGGAGTACATACGCAGTGCGTGGGGACATTTCTATAAGGACGAGCTTGTCTTCATATCCGCGTTTATTTGGCCGTCTTCGTTGCTTGGTCTTCTGGGTCTGCTTTAACATGACCCCGTGGACCCGTCGCTGGCGCTTGGCCAGATCGGGTACTGCTAACACCCAGCCTGCAGCATTTGATTTTGCAGGCCCGTCACTGGCACTTGGCTAGGTTGAGATCTGCCGTCGCTTTGCAGACTCAGCCTGGCGTTGGCCAGGCTGGGTACGGTTCGTCTGGATACGAACCGCATGGCCCCTTGCCGTTTGCATTCGCTCCGCAGTAAAATGAACCTTGATGCTCGCTGTCGCTCGTCTCCTCCCCTCTCGATTCCGAAACAGATCAGACGGCTGGGATATACATATAGCGAGCGTAGCGAGCATCCCGCTAGCGTCTGGCTCAAGACGCCGGCGTCCTACATGCTTGGGCCGCTGGTTTTACCAGCGGCCGATGCACTGTCGCATCGGATGCACCATCCTACTTCTTACATCCAACCTACCATCCAACGGTCCTCATCCTGCTTTTTGCTCTCTCTCTCTCTCTCTCTCGGAGTGCCCTCCGGTGCCGTTTCGGGGCTCTTAGGGGGCTCGGGGAACTCGGGGACCCTGCCAACCCCTCCAGTTTTTTGACTAGATATATGCTCTCCCTCAGAGGATTCGATATGGATATATGGATATATGATTTGAACCGTTGCTGCTGCTCGTCCTGGGGGGCCCTCGTCGCCACGGCCCGATTCTCGTCGGAATTCTAATCAGAATGCGCCGCGGGAGAGGTACGGGGAGTAGCGGTATCGATTTCCTGTTGTCCTACCAGTTCTGGCGCTTTTCTTTCAGATCCCAGCTTGCCCCAGCGCGCAGCTCAGGCCAGGTAAGAAGAAACGCAGCAAGGTCAGAGAGAAGGAGCCCGAACCCTATCTCCACGAGGCCGCCAGCCGGGCGGGTGGGGTGCTTCTGTGTCCTGCGGAGTGGGCGAGAGGTAGCGAACGACGGGGGAGGAACGCATGGGTGGAGGGGGGGGCGAGTGACGGGGAGCGGAGTGAAGGGGTGCGAGGAGCGGTAGGGATGGATGGAAGAAGGGAGGGAGGCAGGGAGTCTGGGAGTGAGCGACACTGAGCTATTGTCAATGGAGGGAAAGGAGGGAGGCGTTGGGAAGGAGCAGCAGTGAGTCAGATGGCTTGGGAGGGGAAGGGAGGCGGGAAGAGAAAAGGAGGAAGAGGAGGAAGACGAGGGGGAAGAAGAGGATTGTCAAGGCTGTCGTCTAGGACGTGGGTAAAATTCCCTGGCCCAACGGGCCAGAGGCGTGCTAAGATCTCCAGTATTGGTTCACAAAACATATGTTTATTCTAATTCGCGCGCGGGGCGGCCCTTGGGGGTCCCCGGACGAAAAGTACCCCAGCCGACTCCCGGCAAGGTCCCGGCAAAGCCCCCGCAAGTTCCCAGCAAGATCCCAGCAAGATCCCAGCAAGGTCCGCTCAAGGATGCCAGAATTCCCGGGGGTGGTTTTCGGGGCCTTCCAGATCGCCCCAGGACCGGCCCAAGAAACTTCCAGGCAGCTCCAAAAGGGCCCACGAATCGGAGTCACGGACCAAGAGCGCTCCAAGACGCCCAGGATGGCCCTAAGACGGCCCAAGAGGCCCCAAAGAAGCCCCAAAAAAGCGCCCCAAGAGGACCCCCAAGGGGGCCAAAAGAAGCACACATCATGAATTTTCATAATGTGTTTAAAGATGTTTCGCGTTCTCGCATTTTCGGGCTTCCGACGCTCCAAGATGGCCCCAGAGGCCCCCAAGATCGCCCCAAGACGGCCCGAGAGGCCCCCAAGAGGGCCCCAAGACGGTCCAAGAGGGCGCCAAAACGGCCCCGGAGGTGCCCAAGATCGCCTAAGAGGGCCCCAAGACGGCCCCAAGAGGGGGAACACGAACCACCAATTCGAGCCTTCTGCACCAAGAGGCGCCCAGGAGGCCCCAAGAGGCCGCCCCCAAGAGGCCCAAAAAGAGGCCCCAAGAGGCTCCCGACCGGCCACCAAGAAGCCCCAAGAGGCCACGAACGTGCAGGCAAACGCCTGCGATGGCACAATACAGTCAGGGCAGGTGGAATGAGCGAAACGAGTAAATATGTCCATGTTCGTGTCCTAGCTCCCCACACCATGTTCCCTAACAGCCTGCCAGGATAAAAACACGAGAGTCCCAAGCAGCGCTACCTGCCGTCACGCTTGGAAACGCGTCAGGCTCCGAAGCCTCCGGAGGCGCCCAACAACACCCCGACAAATCATGTTCCCAGGAAGTCTTACTGTCAGTGCCGCCGACGTTGAAGGAGGACGGTCCAGGACACCCAGAAATCTCCCAACCAGGCTTCCAAGAGGGCGCCGAGACAGCCCAGGGTTGCCCCAAGACGGCCCAAGAAAGCCCCAACACAGACGAAAAGGGCAGCAAAAGGCCCCCAGGAGGCCCCGAAACGAGGACATATCGAACACGCCCAAGATGGCCTCCAGACGGCCCACAAGGCTTCCAACACGGCCCAAATAGACGCCCAAATCATTGATTGTCCTTCGATTTCTGATGTATTTCAGACACCCCTCGAGGGCGCCGAGACGGCCCATGAGGGCGCCGAGACGGCCCAGGGACGCCCTGCCGCGGTCACGAGGTGGGCCCGGGATGGGGCCCTCGCACCGGGAGGCCTCGGGGCCCTGCCGTGGCGCTGGGGGCTTTGTAAAGTCGCAGAAGACGGCCCTGGATTGCCAGAAATGGCGTTTCCAGACAACGAACACGACCAATGACCGCCCGAGATCACCCCAGAATTAGTCCCTGACTGTCCAAGAGGCCTCCAAGACGCCCCAGGAGGTCTCCAAGATGGCTCCCAAGGAGCCCCAGGAGGCACAACTAATTTGTTTTCCCTTGGTTTTTGATCGATTTTCGAGTTCTCGCCTTTTGAGTTTCCTGACGCTCCACGACGGCCCAAGAGGCTTCAATTTCCGCTCCAAGGCATCCCCAGAGGCCGAGGGGGACCACGACTGCAAAATTCGACCCTCCCGCTTGAAGCGTGCCCCAGGAGGCTTCAAGGAGCCCCCAAGAGGCCCCAGGAGGCCCCCAAGAGGCACCCAGGAGGCCCAAACGAGGCCTAAAGAGGCCACAAAACAGCCCCGAGGAGGCCCCACAACGGTCCCAAAACGGCTACCGAGAAGCTGCGAAACTGCCTTCACGACGTCCCCGACAGGCCAATCACGAGATCCAAACCAACACCCATGAGGCCTCTGACCCACCACCCAGGGCACGGTGGCGGGAGCAGTGACAGCACTTGTGCACAGCATGTTCTGGCGGGAGCCTTCCGGAACACGCTGCAGGAGGAGGAGCAGGAAGATCAGGAGGAGAGAGGGCCGGAGTGGGAGGAGGAGGAGGAGGGGGACGAGGAGGAGGAAGAGGCCTCCCAGACAGCTCCAAGATAGCCGAAGAGGCTTCCAAGAGGGCCCTGGGCGGCCCACGAGGGCCCCAAGGCGGTGCCTGAGGCGCCCAAGACGGCCCGAGAGGGCCCCAAGAGAGGCCCAAGAAGGGAAACACGAACCGAGAATCCGAGCTTTCTACCCCGAGAGGTTCTCGGGAAGCTCTGACCCACCACCCAGGGCACGGTGGCGGGAGCAGTGACAGCACTTGTGCACAGCATGTTCCGGCGGGAGCCTTCTGGAACACGCTGCAGGAGGAGGAGCAGGAAGATCAGGAGGATAGAGAGCTGGAGTGGGAGGAGGAGGAGGAGGGGGACGAGGAGGAGGAAGAGGCCTCCCAGACAGCTCCAAGATAGCCGAAGAGGCTTCCAAGAGGGCCCTGGGCGGCCCACGAGGGCCCCAAGGCGGTGCCTGAGGCGCCCAAGACGGCCCGAGAGGGCCCCAAGACGGCCCCAAGAGAGGCCCAAGAAGGGAAACACGAACCGAGAATCCGAGCTTTCTACCCCGAGAGGTTCTCGGGAAGTCCCAAGAGGCCCCCAATCGGATCCAAGAGGCCCCCGAGAAGCTCCCAAGAGGGCCGACGAGGTTCCAAGAGATCTCCCAAGGTGGCCCCAAGAGGCACAACTCATTGTTTTGCGATTGGGCTTTGACGGGTTTTAATTTTTTCGGCCTTCTGGCATCCCGATGCTCCAAGACGGCCCAAGAGGCTTCCAATACCGCTCCCACAGAGGAAGAGACCTCCAAGAGGGCCCCAAGACGGTGCTTGAGGCGCCCAAGACGGCCCGAGAGGGCCCCAAGAGCCCCAAGAGAGGCCCAAGAAGGGGAACGCGACCCAACAGCAGAGCGGTCCCCCCACAAGGCCCACAGGAGGCTGCAAGAGGCCCCCAAGTGATCCGACGAGGACCCCAAAAGCTTCCCTAGGGCCTGAAAGGCCCCTAGGAGACGTCCAAGAGGTTTAAATTAGCCCAGGAGTGCCCTCGATGCGTTAAAACTGTTTCCAGGAGGCCGGGAGGCTTCCGGATTGCCTCAATCGGGAGCCTTGAGACGGGGGTCAAAGCAAACGGGGGTCAGCCAGGGCGCCAGATCCTGCAGGATCCTGCGAGGACCCCCTCTGGCTGACCCGGGTCAGGGAGCCGCTCGTGGCCGCGGGGCGGCCGCGCCTATTGGCTGACCCGGGTTTGCGAAGATCTGCGTTGCAGTTTTTTTTTCCTGCATTGCAGTTTTTGGTTTCCTGCTGACCCGGGTCTGGATTGACCCGGGTCAGGAGATCCCCGACTCAATCTGGCCGCAGGTGGCCTCAAGTCGGGCCTCCACGCAGCCAAGACGGTCAATGACGGCTTCAGATTGCAGAACCGATGCCCCCAAGGGACCCTCAGACGCCCCCCCAAGAAGCACCCAAGAGGTGCCTCCAACAGCCAGTTGACGAAGCATGCGGAACACCCCAGAAGCTCCTCAGATGCCGTCGCGCGCCTGTGCTTGATAGCGTTGTCCAAGATCGTCCAGCGCCCCCCCGGCCTGGGCTAGAACCTGAGCGCGCGCGAAGCGCGCGTGATGGTTCTAGCATATGTATATATATATATATATATATATATATATATATATTCTGGGGGACGAGGCCCCCTGGCCGCGCCCAGGGACCACGGCGGCGCATGGGAGGACCGGGGCTTCCGAAGGTTTTCACGAGGCGTCCAAGAGGTCTCTGGCC
>CAUYUJ010022515.1:292765-302765 GCA_963575745.1 Prorocentrum cordatum
ACTGCCGTCCGGTTGCCGGGCAACGTCTCCCATCAGGACCAGTTGTCTGTACGCCAGCAGAGAGCTCAACTTTTTGCACCCGCATGTACCAAGCACGGTCTCGTTGGTGATGTGGCTCACGTACGAATGCCCTATGCCGGCAACTTTTCGCAGGCACCGTGCTTGGAATGCGTTCAACTTGTTGTTCTCGGCCTTGCTGAGCCACACGGTGTGCAAACAGTACATGAGTTTGGATACGACGCATGCTTCAAATATGCGCACCTTCTTTGACAACGGTATATTACAATGATTCCAAACACGGCATAGCGTACTGAAGTCTGCCGCTGCCATGCCCAAGCGTCTGCTCAGCTCGGGGCCGCTTCCTCACCTGGCAGTCAGGAGGCCGCCCAGATAGACCATGCTCTCCTTGCACGGCACTGCTGCGCCGCCCGGTCTCGTCAACGTGGTCTGGCACCGAATTGGCACAGCTTCTATCTTGCTCCAATTGAATGCCAGGCCGTAGTGCTTCCCCGCTTCCTGGATGCACATCATGAGCGCTAGATAGAGTCGGGCTCCAACTTTGCCTCCCGCTTCTCCCAGCGCACGGTGGTGGCTAGGAAGGTGACGTTTGGCTCCAGCATTGCTTCCATCTTCTCGCAGCGGCTTGCCAAGATCCCAATGCTGTAGCAGACGACGTCGGGCTCTGCCTTCGCCTCCCACTTCTCGCAGGATGGCGCTCTTCTCGCACACACTGTTCCCAGAGATGTTAGCTCTGCCTTCGCCTCCCACTTCTCGCAGGGTGGCGCTCTTCTCGCACACGCTGTTCCCAGAGGTGTTAGCTATACGACGTGTGGCTCCAGCTTTGCCTCCCTCTTCTCGCAGCGGCTTGCCCCGATCCCAACGCTGTAGCTGTCGACATCGGGCTCTGCCTTCGCCTCCCACTTCTCGCAGGATGGCCGCGGCAGAACATTGCTCGCTTTTCTCGCACGCACTGTTCCCAGAGGCGTTAGCTAGAAGAGACACTCGGGCTCCAGCTTCGCCTCCCTCTTTTCGCAGCGGCTTGCCCCGATCCCAACGCTGTAGCTGTCGACATCGGGCTCTGCCTTCGCCTCCCACTTCTCGCATGATGGCCGCGGCAGAACATTTCTCGCTTTTCTCGCACGCACTGTTCCCAGGGGCGTTAGCTAGTAGAGACACTCGGGCTCCAGCTTCGCCTCCCTCTTTTCGCAGCGGCTTGCCCCGATCCCAACGCTGTAGCTGTCGACATCGGGCTCTGCCTTCGCCTCCCGCTTCTCGCAGGATGGCCGCGGCAGAACATTGCTCGCTTTTCTCACCCGCGCTGTTCCCAGAGGCGTTAGCTAGAAGAGACACTCGGGCTCCAGCTTCGCCTCCCGCTTCTCGCAGGCCCTCCTTCTCGCACGGACGACTCCCAGCGTTGCAGCTGATCGTGGCCTACCAGCGCATTTTGCACAGCGCCAGCGTCCGCTGCCACTGCGCGCTCCCTTTCTCGCACGGATTGCTCCCAGCGTTGTAGCTGATCGTGGCCCACCCGCGCCTTCGTCCCTGTCGCAGCGCCAGCTCTGGCTGCCATTGCTTGCTTTCTCGCAGCGTCAGCTCTGCCTGCCACTGCTGGTCTTCTCTCACGGCCTGATCCCTACGCTGTAGCTGATCACGACTCTGTTGTCCCCGCACTCTGCCCGCGGCGCCGCATCGGCTGGCGCCCCAGTCTGCCAGGAGGTGGAGGAGGGTGGAAACGGAGAGGAGGAGGAGGAGGGGGCGGGATGGGGCGGGCATCCTGGCAGCTGCGCGTTCGCCTGATCTCAGCGTTGTAGCTGATGACGTGGGGTTCCGCGCTGCTTCTTCATGACTCGGGCGCGCAGCGCCACTTTGAAGTTTGCGCGCCGCATCGTCCAAGGGACCCGGTGCAGGGGGGGCCGCTCGGACGCGAAATGGCTGAGGAGGAGGAGGAGGAGGAGGAGGAGGAGGAGGAGGAGGAGGAGGAGGAGGGAGGAGGAGGAGGAGGAGGAGGAGGAGGGAGGAGGAGGAGGAGGAGGAGGAGAGGAGGAGGAGGAGGAGGAGGAGGAGGAGGAGGAGGAGGATCATGATGGTGGTGACGATGGCGGGAGTGGTGGTGGTGAGGAAGAAGGGGCGGGGAGCACGGAGCCGGGATGATGGTGGTGATGATGATGGTGGTTGTGGTGTTTGTATTGGTGGTGATGATTGATGATGATTTTGATGTTGATGATGATTCGGAGGAGGAGGAGGAGGAAGAGGAGAAGGGTGATGGGTAGGAGGAGGCGGAATGATAAGGATAATGGAGGAGGGCGAGGACGAAGAACGGGAGTGGAGAAGGAGGAGGAGGGGGGAAGGGGAGGCCTGGGTCTGGTGAGTGAGAAGCCGGAGGCATGCCGTGGCAGACCTAGGACGTGCGCAGTACGTGAGGCAGCCTTTCGTCACCCAGCAAGCGATGTGCTACAGGGCTGGACCTAAACATTGTTTTGGCGGTTTCGTGGGCCGTTTGCGGTAGAGGTGGATTGAAGACAACGAGGGAAAACGAAAACGAGAATCACCGTTTAGGTTCAGCCCTGATGTGCTACTGCTGGGCCTAGGACAGGAGAACACCCTTCAAGAACGCGAGACCCTGCGCCAGCCAAACTGAAGAACATTCGAAGGTACCCGCCCCCAGGATGCACAGGAACACCCGAGAGACACGAAGAACATCAGGGCACCCTACCCGAGCCGGCCTCGATCCTATTCCTCGATCCGACCGTACACATGCGCTTGGCCTAGCCAGCTGAGGCCTGCAGTTCGATCACGAAGGCAATCGGGCGAATCACGCGCCCAACACTTGCAGCGCTCGGCCGAGCGCTCCCGCCAGCTCCTGACCGTGCACGGGCGCGAGCCCGTCCACGCCGCAGCGCCGGAGGCGCTGTAGCCTCCCGGGGACGGAAGCTGCGCGCTCGGCTCGGGATCCGCAGCTGGGAGGGCTCGCGCTCCTTCCGCGCGCGGCACCCGTGGGCCCGTCCGCGGGGCACCCCAGCCGAGCGATCGCCCCCCCGAGCGCTCCAAGCGCCCAAAGACCTTCTATCCTCGATCCTCCTCGCTCCTCCCCAGTGCTCGACCCTCTACAGTCAGCCCGCAAAGTAAGGATGGGCAACCTGCCCAAGGGCACCCTTGCATCCTGGCCTCCTCGGTCCATCCTTGGCCACTGTCGTTGGTCACGCCCCGCTCGAAAGGCTCTGGAATGGGCGTCCAAGGCCCTTGCATCCTCATCGCGCATCCTTGCTCCACGGGTTGACTGTATCCTCGATCTTCGATCCTCCTCGATCCTCTATCCTCGACCCTGGATCCTCCTCGCTCCTCCCCAGTACTCGACCCTCTATCCTCGATCTTCGACCCTCCTCCATCTTCGGCCCTCGAGGGGCTCCTCTGCAGCGGTCCTGGCGCCCGCGGGAGCACCGCGGGAGCCACGAGAGCGGGCGTGGCGCGGGGCGACCCGCGGGAGCTGCTGGGCACGTGGGGCTGGGCGCACAGAGAGGCGCGGCCGTGCACGGTGCCTGGCGCCGGGTGGCGCTGCCGCTGCAGGCAGCGCAGGCTCGACCCACGAGAGGTCGAGCGGGGATCTCCGGAGGCTTCAGGGGGCCTCCGAAGCTCAGGGCCGAGCCTGAACGGTGCTTCTCGTTTTCGTGCTGTGTTCGTCTTCCCTCGTTTCGTCTTCCGTCCGCCTCTACCGCAGGACGAGGTCGAAACGAAGACGGCCCACGAAATCGCCCAAACACCGTTTGGGTCCAGCCCTGCCGGAGCTCGCCCAGAGAGCTCGATCCAAGAGCCTCGGCCCTCGATCCTCTAGGGTCCTTCTCGGTGCTCGGCCCCCGACCCTCGGTCCCTCGAGGTCCTTGATCGTCTCGGTCCTCCTGGATTCGCCTCGATCCTCCTCGACCCTCCTGTATCCCGATCCTCGAGGTCCTCGACTTGGAATCCCGACCTTCCCCGATCCTCCTCGATCCTCCTCCTCGATCCCTCCCCGATCCTCCTCGATCCTCCCCGATCCCTCGAGGTCCTCCTGGATCCTCCTCGATCCTCCTGCATCCCTCCCCGATCCTCCCCGAGCCTCGGCCCCCCTCCTCCTCGACCCTGGGCCCTCCTCGGCCTTCGATCCTCGGTCCTCCTCCTCCTCCCCCTCCTCCCCCTCCTCCCTCCCCCTCCTTCGCCTCCTCCTCCTCCTCGGGCCCTCCCCCTCGTGCCCTCCTCCTCCCTCCCCCTCGGGCCCTCCTCCTCCTCCTCCTCCTCCTCCTCCTCCTCCTCCTCCTCCCTCCCCCTCCTTCGCCTCCTCCCTCTGCTGCTTCTCGTGGGGCGGCCTGCATTCGGGAGGAAAAAAACGCAGAGACACAATTCGTCGTCGATCCCCCAGAAAGATGGGAAAACATGGGAAGTGAGGGGGAAGACAAAAGCCCAGAAGATAGGGGAAAACATTGGGAACCCCTGTTATTTGTGTCTATTTATTTGTGTGTCCCAGGGCCCCTTCATGCAACAGCGGCAGACGCGGCATGGCGGAACTCATTCGAGAGTGCCTTCGTCGCGACACGTAGCCGTCTGTTAGTACAAATTTTCTCATGCCCGCACGGCAGTAGCGCTGGCAGAGCCGCTGTGACCACACGCACCGACCGCAGGCAACCAAGCGCTACAGAATCGATTGCCAATGCCTTGCGCCCGCACCGAGACCAGGCCCAGCACAAACCACCAGCACCGACCAGCAACATTAGCAGCACACGCCAAATCAACCACCAAAGACTAGCCACCACCAACGCCGACCACCATATATTGACAGTACCAGTGCCAACAAGCAGTGGCGAACACACGCACACACGCATCCAGCGACACGGTATCACCACACGACGACACCGACTGCTAGGATTCTCCGCCCTTCCCTCCTCTCGGCATCGCTCGGACGTGTGCATTTTTCCTTCGGCGAGGACCATCGAGGAGCATCCTTGATCATTTGGCGAAAAATCCACGCACGAAACCGAAAAAAGCACAGGGAATGGACGTCCGAGCGATGGCGAGTCGTCTTTCGTCTCACACAACTACGTCACGTGTGAGATTTCTTTTGTGGTGTACGGGCAGACGTGCATGCGGGACATACAAAAAAGTCAGGTGAGGGCTCAAGACCTGTTCGGGCCGCCGGGAATCGTCGGACAGCGCTTCTGCCCTCTTGCCCCTTCTCCTCCTCCGCCACTCTCCCTCCTCCCGACTGTTGCGCGAGAGTGCCGGACGGCTCGCGCCGGGTTCGGTTTCGGCTGTCGGGCGAGAGTGCCGGGCGGCTTGCTGGTGCCGTCGAGTCGGCTGAGCTGCCAGAGCTCGCACGTGGGCTTCGTGCCAGTGGGGAACATACCATACAGCATCTGGAGGCTACGGCCTCGCTCACCTAGTCCCGAGCAGGCCCACGCACACTTGTCCACACCGGTGGTCGTTCGTTCGTTCGGTCCTGAGGTCGAGAGGAGGAGCGTGGGGTGGGCCGCCCTTTCTCCGCCCCCGGGGCGCCCCCGCAGTTGGTGAAGCTGGGCGCCTGCAAGCCGCCGCCGCGGCGGTCGGCCGAGTCGGAGGCCTCCAGCGACCAGGCGGCAGGCCGGCAGAGGGGCGGGGCCATCGAAGAGGAGGAGGAGGAGGAGGAGGCAGGGTGCGCGGGGGGGGGAGGAGTGGAGGAAGGGGGAGGAGGAAGAGGACGAGGAGGAGGACGAGGAGGACCAGTGTAAACCCAAGTGTTGAAACACACACACACACACCGCTCCAAGATCCCTCTCCATAGGCCACTACAAGCGGTCATTTCCACTGAGGGAATTGCCCCGTTGGGGGACAACTTGAAGCGCACCAAAACACCATTCTCAGGACGTCAACGCCACGAGCTAACCTGTCCTGTTACGTCTTGGCGATCCTGAATCTTGCCAGAACACCAGTCCTGGGACTTCAACACCGCGAGTCAACGTAATTGTTGCGCCCTGATAATCCTGAATGGTTCCAAAGCATCATTTCTGGTATGTTAACCGTGAGCATAAGTGAGACTCATGCAAGTTTAGGCGAGAGCCAACCACACTTTGAAAACGACCCGCCCTCAATCCGTGGAACTCTTGCAAATATTTAGGACGAATGTGCGCGGCGCTCAGGCGAGAGCCACATTTTGAAAACGAATCGCTTTCAATCAGTGGAACTCGTGCCATTGTTTAAACAGAGTGTGCGCAGCGCTAGGGCGAGAGCCTTATTTTGAAAACGACCCGCCCTCAATCCGTGGGGCTCTTGGAAATGTTAAGAACGAATGTGCGCGGCGCTAAGGCGAGAGCCACATTTTGAAAACCACCCGCACTCAATCCGTGAAGCTCTTGCGCATGTTTGAAACGAATGTGCGCGGCGCTAAGGCGAGAGCCACATTTTGAAAACGACCCGCCCTAATCCGTGAAACTCTTGCACATGTTCGAAACGAATGTGCAGGGCGCTCGGGCAAGAGCCACATTTTCAAAACCACCCGCCCTCCATCTGTGAAGCTTGACATTTGTTCAGCATCGCGGTCATAAATGGTGAGGAAGTCAGGCGAAACGCCCGGCCCGCCCTTTCGACCGGCCTGGGGGAGCGACAGGGACGAGTTATCTATAAGGAAAATGAATGGAGGAGGGGGGGAGAAGGAGGAGGAGGATGGGGAGGAGGAGGAGGAGGAGGAGGAAGAAGAGGAGGGGGGAGGACAGGATGATGATGATGATGATGATGATGATGATGATGATGATGATGATGATGATGATGATGATGGTGGTGGTGGTGGTGGTGGTGGTGGTGATGATGATGACGACGACGATGATGATGATGATAACGGTGATGATGATGATCAATATGATCAGTGATGATGAGGATGAGGATGAGGATGGTGATGGGGATGATGGTGATGTTGACGGTGGTGATGCTGGTTTTGATGATGATGATGATGATGGTGATGAAAAGGATGATGGTGATGATGAAGCTGACGATGATGGTGGTGGCGATGGTGGTGAAGTTGATGATGGTGATGGTGAGGATGATGATGATAATGATGGTCAGGATGATGGGTATGATGAAAATGATGAGCATGGTGGTGGTGAGGATGATGATTGTGTTGATGATGATGACGATTGTGATGATGATGTTGATGGTGATGCTGCTGTTTTTAACGATGATGATCACAATGTTGGTGATATTGAGGATGATGATGGTGACGATCATGATGATGGTGATGATGCTGATGATGAGGATGACGATGATGATGATGATGTTAATGGTGGCGGTGGTGGTGATGATGGTGCGGATGATGGTGCTGATGAGGATTATGATGATGATGATGATGATGATGGAGGTGTATGTGATTATGATGACGATGGTGGTGGTTATGATGAGGAAGATGGTGGTGATGATGGTGATGATGATGTTGGATGGTGATTATGGTGGTGGTTGGGGTGATGATGATGACAATGTTCATAAGGATGATGTTTATGGTGATGAAAGATGATGACTAACATGACGATAGCAATGGTTATGGTGATAATTAGATTCCTGGTACTGATGATGGTGGTGATGGTGATGCTGCCGATGATGATGAGGATGATGATCATTGTGTTGCTGTTGGTGATGATGACGTTGATGGTGGTGATGGTGGTGATGATGATGATTGTAATGATGGGGATTATGATGAGGATGATGATGGGTGTAATGGTGATGCGGCTTCTATTAGTGATGGTGCGGGTAATGAGTAGGGTGGTGGTGGGGATGCTGATGAAGATGATGGTGTTGATGATGGTGACTATGATGATGGTGATGATGAGGATGGTGCTGCTGCTGATGATGATGATGCTGATCGTGATGATGGGGTTGCTGAGGATGAAGATAAGAATGGTGAGGATAAGGATGAGGATGCTAATGCTGGTGTTGATGGTTATGATGCTGATGCTTATGGTGGCGATGTTGGTGATGATGGTGATGGCGGTGGGGATGAGGAGTATGATGATGATGATGGAGATGTTGATGGTAGTGAAAATGATGGGTGGTGATGATGTTGATGATGATGATGAGGGTGATGATGAAGGTGATGATGATGATGTTGGCGATGATGCAGATGATGATTATGGTTGTGGTGGGGATGACAAGAATGCTGATTTTGATCATGATGACCGTCATGATGACGATGATGATAGTACTGATGATGACGATGTTGCTGATGATGAAGATGGCCGTGATGACGCTGATAATGATGATGATGATGCTGATGTTGATGTTGATGAAGATAGAGGTGATAATGATGATGAAGATGCTGATGATTATGATGATGATGATGGTGTTGCTGATGATGACTATGCTCATCATCATCATGATGCTGATGATTGTGATGATGTGGGTGATGATGCGTGTGGTGGCGATGATGATGATGATGATGCTGATGATGATGATGATGATGATGATGATGATGATGATGTTGCTGGTGGTGATGATAAGATTGGAGATGAGTATGAAGATGATGATGCTGATGGCGGTGAGTGCGATTATGATGACGATGGTGGTGGTTATGGTGATGATGAGGATGGTAGTGGTGATGATGATGATGGTCATGATGAGGATAATGATTATGGTGATGGTGGGGAGGATGATGATGACGATGTCGATGATTACGAGGGTGATTGTAATACTGATCATTATGAGGACGCTGATAATGATGATGATGATGATGATTGAGGCGATCGTGATTGTGATGATGGTGATGATCAGGATTCTGATTATGGTGCTGATGGGGATGATGTTGATGTTGATGATGATGTTGATGATGATGCTGTTGATGATTATGGCTTTGATTATGTCGGTGATGATGCTGCTGGTGATTATGATGATGCGGATGATGCTGACTCTAGTGATGCTGATGATGATGTTGCTGATGATGATGTTGATAGTGGTGATGGTCATGATGCTTCGGACGATGGGGATCATGATGAGCATGAAGATCATCATGGTAATGCTGCTGATGATGAATGATGGTGATGGTGATGGTGGTGATGATGATGGTAATGATGATGCTGATGCTGAGGAGGTACTTGATGTTTATTATGATGGTGCTGGTGATGCTGTTGATGATGATGATGATGATGATGAGGAGGAGGAGGAGGAGGATATTGATGACGACGCAGACGAGGAGGATGGTGAGGTCGATGACGAGGTGGATGAGGGCAAGAAGGACGAGGAAGAGGATGATGCTTATGATGAGGAGGAGGAGGTGGAGGAGGAGGAGGACCAGGAGGAGGACCAAAAGGAGGACGGGAAGGACTACGACGAAGAGGGGGATGAGGACGAGGAGGAGGAGGAGGACGACGAGGACGAGGAGAGAGGATGCCCAGGCATCCGAATTGCTGTCCTTGCTCACTCCTGGCGGGCTTTTTCCCCCTCGGCCTCCGGGGGGGCCGCTTTCGTGACTCGAGGGAAGCGGGTTGGGAGCCGCGGGCCGAAAAGTTCACAGTGTTTTCGGGAGGTTTGGCATTACTCGGACGTGTGAATGTTTCAAGGGCGCCCTCGAGCGCGCGAAGTTATTCGCGCTTCGCGGTTCGGCTCAGATTCCTCCTCACCCTCCACTTGTCCCCTGGGAGGCGGCGCGAGAGCGCGAAGTTATTCGCACTTCGCGCTTCGCGCGGCGCGAAGCGCGAAGTTGGGAGCCCTTGATTTTTTCGGCAAGGGCCATCGAGGAGCGTTGTGGATCATCTCGCGAAAGAAAAACGCCCGCGAAGCCGAGACATGCACGGGGTAGGACCTCCGAGCGATGGCGAGGAGGACGACAGGCCGCAGGACGACGACGTAAGGGCTTGACGCCTCTTCTCCAATCGACTTGTTTGGACGGAGCAAGGTTAGTCGAGGTAAGTCCAGGTAAGCCGAGGTACATCCAGACAGATCAGAGCAAGTCCAGAAACTTCCAGGTCAACCTGGAGCAAGTCGTGGACGCCCCCGCGCGAGTCGAGGGACGGCAGAAGTT
>CAUYUJ010022515.1:307765-500928 GCA_963575745.1 Prorocentrum cordatum
CCCTGGTGTGCTCCGCCTACGGCCGCGCCCACCCGCAGGCGCAGGGGGAACGCCTGCTGTGGGCGGAGGTGTCGCCCGCGCGGGTGGCGTGAACAGGAGGCCGCGTGGTGGTGCTCTTGCGGGAGAGAAAAATCAAATGATGGCGCTGATGACGTTCATGATGAGGGCGACGACGATGACGATGCTGTTGTTGATGGTGGTGGTGATGATGATGATGGTGATGGTGATGGGGATGGTGACGATGATGGTGATGCTGATGCTGATGACGAAATTGTTATTCTTCTCTCCCTGTTCGCTCCCCCCCGCCCTTTCGCATTCCTCCGCCGCCGTAGCTGCTTGTGGATAAGATCAAGGATACCGCGTGCCTTACGCGCGAGATTAAGCGAGGGTTGGGGTCGTTGCTTCGTCGCCGTCCCATCCTCATTTGTTTTTTTTTTCTCTCGTCCTATCATATCATCTTAACGGGTTTTTGAACATTGGTATACACGTACGATAAATTGATCATAGGTGACGATACCCATATGTTGACATCACCATTACACCCACTGTCGCCAGAAATCAAATTCCTCTGGCGAGTGGCTGGCTATCAGCCGAAAACTCTAATGATCTGTCGGACATGCAAGTGGCCGCAGTCTGTGATAGCAGTACGCTTGCTCCATGGGAGACCGTTCAATATCCGTCGAATATCCAACCTAATAGTGCATTCGGCCATATCCTTCCAGGCGCTCCTATCATGTCGTTGTGTGCGCCATGACTCTTGTGTTCCGACGGAAGACAGCGAACTGCCGTTAGTTCAACCAGCTAAGGGCGACATGGACCTGGATCACGAACGTTCGGCTATGCTGGAAGATAAAAGTCTGGATTTTGACATGTCGTCCATCAAGAGTAAGAAAACTTCGGTCGCTCTCAGGCAACGCATGCAAGGGGCAGCGCGGGAGACACCTGAGGCCAAGCGTCCGAAGATGCTTGGGGACGTAAGCTTGGAACATGTTTTTCCCATGCTGACCTGTGGCTGAGCAGCGGACCCAGTCGACGCACAGTGGGGCCCAGCAATGAATGCGATCCCAGAGATACCCCTGGACCCCAGCGTTGCCTGCGCGAAATCTAGCTCGGAGATCCGTGCCCAGATCGCCGCTGCCATCCAGTGCGCGCCAGATCGAGGAGCAGTCAAGGATCTTGTGGGTCGTCATCCGGCGGTCTTTCGTTGACAATGGGTCGTTGGACCGGAGGGCCTCGATGTTGCCCGCTCGCCGAGAATAGGTGCCCGGAAAGGCACGCGGCATATAAGGTCCGCGTCGTCGACCCGTGCGCGGAGACTGCTCGCGCGTATGCCAATTTTGTAGTATTAGTTTGCTTTGCTCTGACTGCATCGACATAGAAGAACGCAGTTTTCCTCATCTTGCTCGTTTAGAATGGCAGCGGGCAGAGGCAGAGCAACGGCAAGCCAATGAAAAGACACTTCGCGAGGTGCTGGCTGCGCAAGTTCGTGTGGTTAAGGTTCAGAGAGATGAACAAATCGTGAGGGGTCATAGCGAGGAACCAACTCTTCTGCGCGCGACGCAACAAGCACATTTAGGTCAACAGGCGGCGCAGGAAACAGCTCTGTTGATTCGGACGGAAGCGGAGACATAAAGGAAGGAGCTGGATGAGCTACCAGAGCAGAAGGTAGCAGAAATTGGAAACCGAGAAGCGGGGGGCACGGCTACAATGGAAGCACCTATGCATCAGCTTCTGCAAGAGGTGGAGATGGAGGCAAGAGGTTTTCATCGGTCAGCGGAGGAAACGATGCGTGCGAGGGCCGAACAGTCGGCCGCCCTTGTCCATCGGACAAATATAGAGACAATGGCGATCGCGCAACATGCGGACTTTCGAGAGCACGCCGCTACTGATGAGGCAACGCAGATGAAAACAGACATGCGTACGATTGTTGAGGACCTTGCCAGGCAGAGAGAGGCACGCGATGAGTTGATTGCTCTTCGGGAATCTAATGACACCGCCAAATCAAGCGGTGGCGCGGTGACGTCTGCGCCGCGGACTCAGCCCGCAGGGCAGGCTGACCCCGCGACGGTCCCACTCGCTGCCAAGGCGCGAAGGAGAGCTAGTTCATCGGGTAGCGGTAGGTCGAGTGGACTGGCGTTCGGGACTCAGCCTTCGACGCCAGAAAGCTCAACGAGCCAGGCCCCGGAGAGGAAGCCGCAGCTGCGCGTCGATGCAGCCCCTGGAGATGCACAAATGTTGATTTGTACGCCAAAAATGTAGGGAAGTACACTTGTGCCCAACGTGCCTTGCCGCGCTGCGATGCCCGCATGGACTCCGCGACAAATCGGCGCGAATGACGCGCCCGGGACAAGTCGGAAGCCTAAGCGGGAACTGCCCGACAACGTCGGCGGGGGGGGGCGTCGGCGTCCTCAGCGATGGGAAGAGCAGGCGCTCAGAGCCAATCTGTTTCACAAGCAAGAGAGCATTCTCATGGATATACGCAAGGAACGAGAGGAACTCGAGAAAGCGAAGGGATATGATATCAAGGAAGACAAGACGGAACTCTCTGTTTTAACAGACGTTGGTTCTACTTCGGAAGAATAATTTGCGCAACGTTTTCGAAAAAAGAAGGAACATACTCCGACGTTTTCCGAAGTTCTCAAGCCGCCCGAAGACCCCTTGCCTGATTCGCCTGGCGATCCTGAGGGGCCGCCCGACCAGCTGCCGCCTGCTGACGGCTCAGCCAGAGGTGGAGGCGGCGGGGGACTGCCCCCCCCCGCCGCCTCCACCTCTGGGAAGGCTTCGGGGATGTTTGGAAATAAGTAGGGAAGTCTTCGGATATCAAGTTAATGCCGATGCCCGACGCGACCGGGCTCAGTGAGTGGAAACTCCATGCAGCGAGGGTGATATTGTCGGCGCCATCTGACTCGGATCACCCATGCGGTAGATCCGACAATATTCAAAACTTCTACGAAACTCAGGGAACTACGGAAGCGTTGATATGATGATTGCTTCGGACCTCACGGAGACACTTTCCCAGATGGGACAGAAGAAGGATCTCCCGCCTCCACATATTCATCTCATCGCGCAGACTTCGCGCATGGGGCATGACGCGCGAAGTGAGTCCCGCTTGCTCACGGGACGCGAGCTTATGCGCCAGGGAAGAGGGGGTGCGCCCTCCCTCCCTCCCTCCCTCCCCCTCCCCTCTTCCTCCCATTCCCACTACTCCTCCCCCATCCTCCCTCTTCCCCCCTCCCTCCTTCCCACATCTCCCCCGCCTGCCCCTCCCTCCCTCCCCCATACCCCTCCCCGCTCCTCCCAACTTCCTCCCCTCTCCCCACTCCTCCCCGCTCCTCCGCATTCCTCTCTCCCCCATGCCTCCCCCATATCCCTCCCACCTGCCCCGCTGCTCCCCCGCCCCCCTCCTCCCCTCCTCCGCCCCCTCCCTCCCACCTTCAGGCCCAGCCCGGGGCTCTGACCAAGCCGTGCAGTCTTCCGGTGCCCCAGGCCAGGCGCGAGCCGCTCTGCCGCGATCTGCTCCCGAAGCGCTGCGCGACACGTCTCTTGCACCACTTCGGCCATCCTCCGATCTGTTCCTTATCTCAGGAGGGAAAGAAACACACCGACACAACTAATCGACGACTCCCAGGAAAATAGGGGAAAATATGGGAAGTGGGGGGAAGACAAAAACCCAGAAAATACGAGAAAACATCTGAGATCCTGTTATTTGTGTGAATTTATTTGTGTGTCCCAGGGCCCCTTCACTATCCGCGGGCTCGGAGCTCCCGACCCCTTCCCTGGGGCCAGCTTGTTCGGCCGGGATCCATGCCTGACGGTCCTGAAAAGAGGGCCCCAGGCCTCGACTCTGGATCCGAAGCCGAGGAAAAACGCTGGGACTGGAGAGATCAGATCGCCGGAGATCGGGGACAGCATGGTGGCGGGCATCCCAGAACTCTCCTCCCCCCCTCCCCCCGGAGGCAGGGGGAAGCGGCGCCGCCACCGCCGCCGCTGCGGGCCACGCTCGAGCCGGGGGGCCCACCGTGCTTCCCCGGGGCCGAAGGCCGGCGAGCGTGCCCCGAGCGGGGCGCCGCGGAACAGGGGGGGGGACCACACCACCAGGAGGATCCCCCTGGGCTCCCAGACCTCCGACGATGTTTCTTGTTTCGTTGTCTTGCAGTCCTGGCGCCTTCTTCATCTCGAGGGGCCGCTATCGGGCTGCGGGGGCCATCAGACACGGATCCTTGACCAAAATGCCCCCGGGGAACGGGCCAGGGCCTCCTTGGGGCCGCACATTGGACACATCACATCCTCGGATGCCTGGGCTCCCCACGACGGTGATGGTGGTGGTGGTGGTGGTGGTGGTGGTGGTGGTGCAGATTTCCTCGTTGCGCTTGCCTCCTGGCCTCCTTCCTATTGCGCCTTGCCGCGCGCGCCCGTGCTCCCGGCGGGGACTGCCCGGCGGGGACTGCCCGCCCCCTGCTGAACAAAGATCACGCCAGGGGCGGCGGGAGCCCGTCGCCCGCCTGCCTCTTCGCCCACCTCCAAGACATCCCGAGGCTGTCTTTTTCTCGATGCGCGGCCCCATGGAAGGTCCCGACCCCTGCCCCTTCGGGGAAGGTACCCCAATGTTCTTCTCGCTTGTCGGGTGTTCTCGTGCATCCTGGGGGAGGGTACCCTCGGATTGATTTTGAGGCTTGGGGTGCTTTGGCCGGCGGAGGGCCTCATGTTCTTGAGGGATACTCTTCTGTCTCAGGTCCGACTGCAGCCCTTCGCCCTGGATCCGCTCTTTCAGAAGGGAAAAAACACAGACACAACTAGTCGTCGACTCCCGGGACAATATGGGAAAATATGGGAAGTGGGGGGGAAGACGAAGACCCAGAAAATAAGGGAAAATATTGGGAAATCCTATTATTTGTGTGTATTTACTTGTGTGTCCCAGGGCCCCTTCACTCTCGATGGCCGCGATCGCGGAGGCACGCCCAGCCTGCCGAGAACACCCCGTCGGAGAGCTGGCCTCGCCGCCCGCCTCCGATCGCCCCGCCTCCGCCCCCGCCCCGCCTCCGCCCCTCTCGGGTCGCCCGCCTCCCCGCCCTCGGCTCGCCCCGCCCCCCCTCCCCGCCCCCTCGCCTCCTCGCCTCGCCTCCTCGCCCCCTCGCCTCCTCGCCTCCTCGCCTCCTCGGCTCGCCCTGCCCCGCCTCGCCCTCCTCGCCTCCTCGCCTCCGCTCGCCCCCTCGAACACCACTCGGCTCGCGGGAGGGCGGCGGCAGCCGTGGCGGGAGGCGGCGGGAGGCCGCAGGGCGGGGGCAGGGCGGCGAGCACGGCGGCCGCCCGCCCAGGATCTCTCCTGCGACGTGTGTGCTTCCCGTCGGCGGCTTGTCTGGAAGGGTGCTGCGGAACGCATCCTCGAGCCCTCGAGCCTCGATGCGCTCCTCGAGCCTTCGAGCCTTCGAGCCCTGGGACGTCCCCGAGACGTCCTGGCGGCTGAGCTTCTGCGAGCCGGGAGTTTTCCCTCCACTTCGGGCCCCCGGGGCCTTCGCAACTCGATCCGGCTCGAGAGACGACGCAGAAGCATGGGGTCTGGTTTTTGTTCGTGATGTCGCGCGTGTATTACAGCGTCAGATCTCAGGTGTCGTCGAAGCCGACGCCGGCGCCCCGTCGCCCCGAGGGGGGGGGCCGGGGCCCCGGAGCTCAGTGCCCCACCGTGGCCCCCAGCAGTGGCGTCCCCGTATCGTGGCCCCCCAACACCGTGGCCTAATTCGGATGTCGCCAAATTCGGGGAGGCGAAATGATGGGCCTGTTTTCCACCACCACCACCATAAGTTGGGGGGGGAAGGGGGTCCTCCTCCTTTTCCTCCTCCTCCTCCTCCACCTCCTCCTCCTCCTCCTCTCCGTAGCCATTTTGGCTCAAGGCTCTTTTAGAACCCGCTTGGGCTTTAAGGGGGCTGAGAGCCCCGCAGCTTGGACTCAAAGCCCCCGTGCTCTTCAGCAATCATTTCACGTCCGCTTGGGTCAGCCTGCCAAGGCGTCCGAGGCTTGTGCGCTCGTCCTACGAAGCCCTGCGATGGCCATCAGTGCCCGCCATGGCGCCAGCTCCGTGGTGGAAGCAGCCTCCCCAGTCCGCAGGTGGTGCAGATTGGGGGGGTCGGGCAGACTCCTGGTCTGTCGCGGCAGCGGGTAACAAGGCGGGCAAATCTAAGAAGAAAAACTCCCCCTACACACTGTGCACTTGCGGCCATTGGAGTTATGACCGTCTTCTTGCACGTCGCCTCTACTGTGTTGGGTGTGGTGAGCCTTTGCAGCCAGGCTCGGGCGCGCGAGGCGCTGCCGCTGGAGGTCCCTGCGGGGTCGGCAATGGTCAAGGATCTCCTGTGGTCGTCGTCGAGGACGCCAGCGCGGTGGCCATCAGGAAGGCTGCTGGTCTCCTCCCCCCAGACGAAGCTACTGCGCTGCTCAAGGATACTGGAGTCGAGTCGGTTCCTCCGAAGGCGCCCGAGTTGCCGGCCTTGCCGGAGTCGGAAATCACGGCTGCGGAGGCTGCCAAGCGCTGGGCCAACAAGGCGCTCGACAAGGCCTTGCACGAGCAGCTCAAGGCGGAGCAGTACCTCCAGGAGGCCCAGCAGAAGGTCGACGAATGTCTCCGCAAGGAGCGGCAGGCTCAGCGTGACCTGGAGGAGGCCACCAAGCGCCACGCCAAGAAGGTGCTCCCTGCAGGCATTGAGGAGAAGGCGCCTACCGCCTCGAGCAAGTCGGTGGTCCACATCGAAGCCTTGCTCGCTGACCCCGAGTCCTTGGAGCTCGATGTTGGGGAGGCGGTGGACCTCTCTGGCCCAGAGTTCTCGGATCATGACCGCGAGCAGTTCGAGAGTTGGGTCACCTCGCACAAGCAGAACCGCGCCAAACTCCTCAAGCAGGCCTTCGAGAGCATCCAAGAGGAGGCCAGGAAGGCCCAAGCATAATATAATAAGCAGACTGAGATGTTATCTAAGAAGCGTAAGGTCGGAGAGGCAGGCGAGGCTGCCCCACCGGCTGCCCCTGCTGCGCCAGCCTCCTCTGGGCAGGCAGCGGCAGGCGGCGGACGCGCCCCTGCGGCGGGCGCCCCAGCGGCGTCGCAGGAGAGTGCGGGCGAGGCGCGCAGAGTGCCGGTGCCAGCCTCTGGTGATGAGGGCCTTGACGAGATGCAGAAGCGCAAGGCCGCTGCACTTGAGGCTGCCAAGGCCAGGGCGGCCAGTGCTGAGGCCAAAATCGAAGGAGCTGCTGCTGCCAAAGGGGCCTGTTCCTGACGGGCTTGCCCTCGTCTATGGCAAACATCAGTGCTTGGGGTCCCCAGGCTGAGAAGTGGTTGAAGGAATGTCGAGCAGACATCGTGGTGTTCGTGGAGACGCGCACTCGTGACTCCAAATTTCGTGACATGCTCAAGTGCGTGGGCAAACTAGGCTGGCGCTCGGTTGGCGGAGAGGCCGACACCACGGAAGCTGACGACTCCAGTGCAGGAGTTCTGATTTTGGCCAAGAAGAACCTTGGGCTGTCTTCTCTGTTCTTGGAGGCCTCGGGCCGTTGGCGCTCCAGCAAGTGTGCGAGGTGGTGTGTCGCCACGGTCAGGCTCAAGCATGTGGCCCTGACGATCGCCCCCATCTACTTGATCTCAGGTGTGAGGTCTACATGTGTGTCCCGCAACCTTAGCCTCTTGTCCGAGATTGGCTCCAGGCTCTCGCAGGTTGCGGGGCCGCTTCTGCTGGTGGGCGACTGGCAGATGGAAATTTCCGACCTCGCGTCCACGGGCTTCATGAAGGAGCTCGGGTTGGTCGAGGTGCCCAGCCCAGACGTCTCTGTAACATGCACTGGGGGGCGAGGAGCCGCGAGTAAGATCGACTTTTCCCTCGTGAATGCGGGCTTCGCCCAGGCTGTCAAGTTCGTCGGCGTGGACCAGAGTGCTCATTGGGGCACGCACTTGGCGCTGCAGTATTGGATTGCATCGCGTCCTCGATCCATTCATGGCTGGAAGCTGGTTGCCCCCCGTGCCCTGGACGTCGCGGCCAGGCCCGACAGTATTATCGACTTGGGCTGGGACGACGCGCGGGGGCAGGCCAGGCTTCTGCGGTGTGAGAGGCTGGCCCGTTGTCAGTCAAATTTTAAGGCTGCCAGAGATGCCCTGGCACAGCGCGACACTCCGAAGGTATCCTTGCAGCTCGGCCAAGAGCTCAGCGAATGGGCCTCGGCGCTTGAGCTAGTGCATTGTGGGGGAAAGGGCATCCCAGGCGCTGATTGGGAACGGTACCTCGGCCGTTGTCAGCAGCCTCGCATCCGTTGGATGCCGATCGTTCCCAAGAGTTCCGAAGGGCCCCCTCTGGCCGACCGGCGCGCGCGTTTCTGGGCGGCTGTTTCAGCCCAGCTTCTTCATTTAATGCGGCTGATCGATCCCGATTGTGATCCCAATGAAGCGGCTGCCCCCCTTCAGAAGCATTCTGGCCAGTTTTGGGCTCTGGCGAAGGGGCTTCGTGACCTGACCCCTCCGAGGCTCTCGATCCGGGGGGCGCTGGGGAGGCGGCCGCCTTGGGAAGGTGGGCCACGCGGCCCACATCTATCTCTACCCTGGACCCTCCGAGTTTTCAGCAACTCCAGGAGGGCGCCCAGGAGCGGGCCAATAAGGCGGCCAGGCGAGCCGCCTTCGGAAGCGCGGGCCCGTTGGAAAGTCTGGCTGTCTGAGGCCCTTGCGGGGTCAGCGCCGGCGGCGCATAGGCTGCTCAAGCCCAACGTGGGCCCCGAGGTGCCGAAAACGGAACCCATTTTTCAAGGTCACCCGGCTACCGCGGCCAGCGAGATGCTGGAAGTCGAGTCGGAGGCCTGGGGCAAGATTTGGAGTAGGCACTCTCGGAAGGAGGCTTTGGAAGCTTTGGCTACCTGGAGGGTAGCGGCTCGAGCGTCTCCTTTGTCCGACCCCATTTCGTCCCAGCAGGTGTTAGCAGCTCTTAAGACGATGCCTGACCGTCGCGGCGAGGGAGCCGATGGGATGCCGCCGCGTCTGGTCAAGGATGCGCCTCCTGAGGCTATTGCTGCCTTGGCCAGCCTTCTGACTAGAATCGAGCATGAAGTGACTTTATCCTTTCAGGAACTGTTTGATCTTATCGCCCTCCTGGACAAGGAGGACGGAGGCCTGCGCCCGATTGCCCTCCTTGATTTGTGTTACGTGATTCTGCGTAGGATTCGCAAGCCTGTGATTGGAGCTTGGGATCACGAAGCCCACGGGTCCTGGGGCAAGACTGTGGGCTCGTCGGCCGAACATGCGGGCTGGCTCGATGAACTGGAGACCGAGTTGGCTCTTCTAGGAGGTTTCTGTATTGCCGGGGGCTTGCTTGCTATGCGCAAGTTCTATGACCTGGTCTGTTTGCCTGACCTCGCCCAAGCTTCTCGCGACCTCCACTATCCTCTCTGCCTCCTCGTCCTGGCCCTGGATGTGTATCTTGGGCCCAGGATGTTGACGCTCCAGCAGCAGGTCCACCCAGGACTTCTTCCTGGGGGTGGGATCTTGGCGGGGTGTGGCCAGGCGGTCTCCCAGGCCCCGTCGTATTTATATGAGCCTTTGGAGGCTACTAACAAGTCGGCTCCGGGGCTCAGGCTTCGGGAATGGGTGGGCGACATCTCTTTCCGCCTCCATGGTTCGGAATATTCCGTTGGTATTTCTTTTCCGATAGTCTTGCGTGCTCTTCTTCAGGGCCTTCGCAGACGTAAGTGTGTTCTAGCGCTCCCGAAGTGCTATTTGATGGCCTCCTCGGCCAGCCTCCGCCGCAAGCTAGCCGGCTGGGCGGGGGAAGCTGGGGGAGAAACTCCTCAGCTAGGCCAGGCCACCGCGGCCCGAGATTTGGGCCGCGACACGACCATGGGCGCCTCCAGGTCGGTCAAGGTTAGGAAAGCCCGATGTTTGAAGGGCAGGCGTGCGGCTCTCAAGATTTGCTGGTCTAGTTAGGACCTCTCCTAAGTCCTCGAAGCTGTACCTTTTCAACGCTTTTCCGAAAGCTGTCTGGGCCCCTGAAGTCCATGGGCCGGCACCCAGCATGGCCAAGCAGCTCCGTGGACAGGCGCGGCTGAGCAGTAAGTGCCCGCAGAGAGGCTCTTGCGCCACCACGGCTATTCGAATCAGTCTGGGCTCTAGCCGTGACCCTGCTATAATGTGCATCAGGCGTCTCGTCGGAGCTTGGTTCGCTAGAGTTTTTCGGTCCCCTGAGCTAGTTGCACGTATCGATGCGGTGTGGTCGGAATCTCTCGAGCGTGTGAAAAAAAGACTGGAATTTAGTTCGGGGGCCCCTAGGTGCTTTTCAAGCCTCAATTTTGGACCTCGGCTGGAGCTGCCCGTCGATCACGAGCTTGGTGGAGCCCAACGGTGACGAATGGGCCCTTCAAGATGCCGGCCTTGCTCCCCCCTCCTGCCTTCTTGATGCTTTCGAGGCCTCTGTGGAAGCTTCGATTTGGGAGCGAGCGGCGAAGCACCTTGATGGAGCTGGCTCTGAAGCTGGGGTCTGGTGGCAGCATGTAGTCCCCCTTGCCTCCAGGCTGGAAGCCGATGATAACCGCGCGATGGCGAGTATGGTCCGTCTCATTGCCTGCGGAGGCTATTGGACTGAGCAGCGTAGGTTCGAGGCAGGCTACCGCTCGGATCCGGACTGCCAGAGGTGCAAGGCGGCTCCAGAGACCAGCTCCCATAGGTTTTGGAGCTGCCAGTGCAGCACGCATGATGAGGCTTGGGCTCTCCAAGTAGGCAGTCAGCCCCCCCCGCCCGAAGTCGTGGCCACCAACCAGCTGATCCCCGAAGCCCTCCAGGAGGTTGGTAGTTGCCCAGTGTTCTGGTACCGTGGACTGGTCCCCCTTGCTTGGTTGGAGCTCCCTACTCCTCCCTCGTCCAAGGACCGTGTCTGGATTCGGCGGCCTGAGGGCACGCACCTCCCTGGGGGCATTTATGGGGTCGATGGCTCAGGGGGCATTTGGTCAAAGAGCTCACTTCTTCGGCGGGTGTCTTGGGCCTTTGCACGCCTGGATCCTGAAGGTCTGGATGGCCTAGGTTGGGACTCGGGGTGCACCAGTGTGGTCGACAGCCCTAAGCAGTCTGTGCCGAGGGCCGAGTTGTGTGCTATTGTCGAGTGCGTTAGGGCTGTCGACCATTCAGCGGATCTTTTTATTTGGTGTGATCACATCAATCATGATCGATCCCTCAGCAAAGGGAGACACCACTGTTTCAAATTAGAGCACGCGGATTTGTGGCGTGAGCTGCATGCTCTCCTGCACGTGCGTTCAGGCAGTTTTGAGCTGCAGCATGTGCCGTCCCACTTGGCCGAAGATGAGACTAAGTTTCAGAGGCTGGCTGCAGGTGCCCCCCCTGGGGCTATCTTCATCAACTCAGTAGCGGACGGCCTTGCGGACTCTAGGTGCGAGCTTTGCCAGATCGCCCCTGATGTTTGCAAGAGAGCTCTCGACCTCGTCGCCAAGGCTGAGTCGGTTCTTCTCCGCAGTGCGAGTTTGTCAATTGCTGCTGCCTCATGTCTTCGTGTGCCGCTCCGAGAGGTCAAGCCCGTGCCAGTCCCTCCCGGTGAGAGGCGGACTAAGAGGCGCGAGGCGGCAGCGGCAGCCTCCTCCCACCGTTTTCAGGCCATTGGTGCGGGCTGGCGTTGTTTCAGGTGTGGCAAGCTGGTCCTCTCCAGCAGCTCATCCGTCATGGCCTACCTGAGGACTGCCTGCCCCGCCCGCCCCCCCGGCCCCGCCCAAGAGCCTCCTGCTGCAGAAGCTGGGGTTGAAGGACCCGCGGGGGAGTTGAAGGCCTTGACTGGTGGAGGTGGAGGAAGAAGGCCAGGAGCTGTTGTGCTCTCGGATAAGTTTTTAAGGCTTCCGCCCATAGATGAGGTTTTTTTCAGGACTGTCTGTGGATCGCACCCGCCGAGGCGTCTTGAAGGCAGGGGATTTCTTGGCAATATGCTTCACACCTCCCACGACTTGTGGGAGAAAGGCTCGTATTGCTTTTGTAGTAAATGCGGACGGTACATGTCCTCTGCGAATCCTGGTTTTCTGGTAGGTTTGTGTGAAGTCGACCAATATGGTCGACATGATCTTGTCAAGGCGCAGTGCACTTCGCTGCAGCGCCTCAGGAAGGGATTGCCTCCCAGGTGCGGAATCAGCTCCTGGGGTGAAGGGTACAGTGGGCACAGTGCCCCTACACCCTCAACCTCCTCTTGCAGTGGGGGTGGTCGGATCTCTTCGTGATCCGTGTCTGTTTCACCAGGCGTTCAATCTCAGGTTTCCTGATGCTTGTGCTGCCTGCAGCTCCTAGCAAAAGCTCCTCCTCCTCCTCCTGGCTGTAGAGCTGCTTCTATAACCCAGTACCCCTTTGGGTCATGAAGCAAGTCACGACGGGAGGCTTCGTTTTCCCCCTATGTTCGGCCTCCCTGGACCCTTGGCCGGGCCACGGGGCCGTGACAGAACAGCTCAAAATGAGAAGCTGGTCCAGGTGAGTGGGTCGAGACCTCTGGGAGGGGCAGGGGCAGGGGGAAGGGGGATGGGGGAAGGGGAGGGGGAGGGGGAGGAGGAGGAGGAAGAGGAGGAGGAGGAGGAGGAGGAGGAGGAGGAGATGGAGATGGAGGAGGAGGGAGGAGGAGGAGACGGAGGAGCAGGAGGAGAAGGAGGAGGACGAAGAGGAGGAGGAGGAGGAGGAGGAGGAGGGAGGAGGAGGGAGGAGGAGGAGGAGGAGGAGGAGGAGGAGAGGAGGAGGAGGAGAGAGGAGGAGGAGGAGGAGGGAGGGAGGAGGAGGAGGAGCAGGAGGAGGAGGAGCAGGAGCAGGAGGAGGAGGAGGAGGAGGAGGACGAGACGGCAGACGGCAGACGAAAGACGGCAGAAGGCAGACGGAGGCAGAGAACGAGGATGATAATTAGGATGCGGGTGAGTATGACAATAAGGACGACAAAAGGAGGAGGAAGAGGAGGAAGAGGAGGAGGAGGATGAGGAGGAGGAGGAGGAGGGCGGACGGAATTAGGAGGCCGAGGACGAGGAAGGAATCACAACCCATACTCAGCCGCTGCTCCTTCCTCTCGTCCTTCCCAGATCGCGCAAAGACGGGCTGAGAAGCCTCCAAGAGGGCCCCTAACAGGGACCAAACCATCACGTTCCTGGAACGCTTTCTGGGAACATGCTTGTCGCCGCCAGTCTGAGGAGAACGAGGAAGAGAGGGAGACGGAGGGCGGATGCCGATGACAAAAAGGAGGGGAGGAGGAGGAGGAGGAGGAGGAGGAGGAGGAAGAGGAGGAGGAGGAGGAGGAGGAGGAGGAGGACGAGGACGAGGACGAGGACGAGGACGAGGAGGACGAGGAGGACAAGGATGACGAGGATGAGGAGCACGAGGGGTAGGTAGGATGATGATGATGCTGATGATGATGATGAGGAGGAGGAGGAGGAGGAGGAGGAGGAGGAGGCGGAGGAGGAGGAGGACAAGGACGAGGATGAGCACGAGGAGGAGAAGACGGGGGGGAGAAGATGAGGAGGAGGATCAGGAGAAGGAGGAGGGCGAACGGAATGAAGAGCCTGGGAGTGCGATCCTAATTGAGGAGCGGCTTATTGGTTCCCTCTTTCCGCCCACTTCCCACATCGTTCAAAGACGCCGAAAGGCATCCAAGAGGGCCCCAGCACGGCCCAAACCATCATGTTCACGATGAGCTTTCGTGGAACATGGTTGTCGCCGCCAGTCCGAGGAGGGGGGCGACGAGGAGAATGAGGAGGAGGGAGGCGGAGGAGGAGGGGGAGTAGGAGGAAGGAGGAGGAGGAGGATGAGGAAAAAGGGGGTAGAATAAGAAAGGGAAACGGATACGGAGTGCGGAGGCAGGGGATGAGGGTCGAATGTGTGGAATCGTGCCGCAGAGGGGCTGGCTTCCTGTAGGGCGATGGTGGAGGTGCTGGGGTGGCCACGGAGTTTGGTGAGGACGTTCCAGTTTGCGTCGGGACGGGTGACGTTGGCACTGACCAAGTGGGCCATCTGGGGGCCGTCTCCATCGGTGGGGCTGAGATCGTTCCTAGCGTTGCGGTTCCTCCTTGCCTTTAGTTCTGGGGCAGGTTCGGGACTTCCCGGAGGTTGTTCGTGCCCACGGTTTGGATACCCCTTGGAATTATAGACAACATGAACCGCAGGAGAGGACTGCGATTATGTTAATGATGAGGAGGCGGATGGGGAGGAACAGAAGGATTGGGTCGGATTGGGCTCGTGGAGTCAAGGGGCGGACAGTGGAGAAGTGGATATAGTGTTGCGCGTGAGATCCGTCGGAGCTTCACAATCCTAATTCACAGCTGGCCCGAGCAACCCAGCCGCGAAACACTACGCAACGCCCCGCAACACTGCTCAACACCGCGCATTTTATTGAGCTGCGTTGAGCGGCGTTGCGCGGTGTACGTCGGTTTCCAGGTCGCTTCCTGAGGCTCTTGTCGATCGGGCACGTGTGCAACGAAAAGGGGAACATGGTGGAGGAGGAGGAGGAGGCCATGCGGGAGGGACACGTGCTGCAGAGGACCAGGGCGGCGGCGGCGGCGGCTGCGAACGTGCCGTGCACCATCCGCGTTGACGTCATGCGCGCCACGGCTCGAAAACCGTGCTCAGGATTGCGTCTCTCCCTTCCGCTCTCTGCCCCCTCGGCTCGGCGCGCGTAGTGCTGCCCGACGCTCTGTGTCCGTCCCGCCCCGTATTCGTCTCCGTCGGTCTGCTCCTCTGCCCGTGCGTCCGGCCGCCACTCCTCCCGCCGTTTTTTTTTTGAATGTTTTTGTTCGTGTTCTCCCCCTCTCTCTCATTATGTGTTCTCTCTATATGTTTCACTCCCTCGCTCTCTTGCTCTCTTTCTCTCCCTCTCTTTCTGTCTTGCTCTCTCTCTCTCTCACACACTCTCTCTCTTTATCTTGTACTGCCATTCGTTTCATTATTATTTGTTGATAATCTTATTGTCAGTAGCATCGTTATACCTCTCTTCTGTCTCTCGCTTACGCTCGAGACCGCGTGTTCTCTTTCGGATGTGCACATCTACACGCATATATTGTTCCTCTCTCTCTTTCTGTTTCTCCTTCTCTCTCGCTTTGTATACAGTGCATTCTGGATTGATTCAGTTTTGAAGGGCCGATGGGTTCGGCATCCCTTCCTGGGGGGGCAGGCGGTGGCACGCCGGCGGGAGGCTGGCAGATCTTGGGCGGCGAAGGTTCTGCCGAGGGAGGCCCGTGGAAGCGAGCGGTTCAGCTCGACAGGCTTGCAGGGCGGACCGTCTGCGTGTGCAAAGCACAAGTGCAGTCAGCCCGCACAGTAAGGATGGGCAACCTTCCCAAGGGCATGCTTGCATCCTTGCCCCGTCGGCCCATCCTCAGCGACTCTCGCTGGCCAACCTCGTTCGAAAAACGTCAACTTTGCCCTCCAAGGCCCTTGCAGACTTACCGCGCATCCTTGTGAGACGGGCTGGCTGTATCCACGCACGTGTATGTGCAAGTTTGGGTACACTGCTTTCACCCTGCTTACCTCCCCCTGCCTCAGACCTCTTATGTCTCCCCACCCAACCTGCAGCATTCACACAGGTCCCCATCGATCTATTTCCGTACCTTCGACACTGGTGGGAAACTGGTGGGCATTTGCAAAAATAAACAAACACCGTTTTGGGAACCTCAAGCAACTATCCAGAATTCTCCTTAGCGCTGCTTCTTCACCTGTTTCTCCTCCTCCTCCTTCTGCTTCTTCACACCCCCCCTCTCATCCCCTGCCCCCCGTCTTCCCCGTCCACCCTCATTCTCTCATTCCTCTCCTCCCCTCTCCTTCCTTCTCCACTCCCCCATCCCTTCTCCCTGCCCCCCTCCTTCCCATCCTTTCCCCCTCTTCCCTCCTCCCTTCCTCCGCCTTGCCCCCCTTGTCGTCGTCGTCCTCCTCTTCCTTCTTCTTCCTCTTCCTTCTCCTTCTCCATAACTTTTTCCCGAAAGATAACTCATCGCTGTAACCCCCCCAAACGTGTTGATAGGGTTGGCCGGGCGTTTTGCCTGAGACGTCCTCACCGCTCACGATCTTGAAGTTTGGAGCTCGCTTCAGTTGCCCGGATCGAACGAAGTCGTTTCCAAGACGGAGTTCTCGCACTGACGCCGGGCGCACCCGTTTCAAGCCATTGTGTCAGTTACAAGGATGGGGGCGGATGGTATTGGAAATCTGGCTCTCACCTTTCTGGACGCCCGAAATGGGTACCGAAAGAATGGGTGCAATGCCCAACAGCAGTACCTGTTCATTTTGAACAGGATTCGCTGTCCACGCCGCCGCGGCCTGTGTCCATTCGAGACAGAAGGCCGCCTGCCCAACAGCGGCCGCTGTTGGTTTGGGACAACATTTGTTGTTGGGCACTGTACCCATTCTTTCCGTACCCATTTCGGGCGTCCAAAACCTTAGCGCCGTGCGCATTCGTCTAAACAGCTTGCAACATCTACAGCGATCGAGCAGAGGACGTTTTCAACATGTGGCTCCCGCCCTGCGCCTGGCGCGTTCGATGCGCGAGCTTGCAAGAGCTACAGGGGTGGAGGGCGGCGCCTTATCAGAATGGGGCTCTCGCCTCAGCGCCCCTCACCTGTTTTACAAATCCCCATCATCGCTTTGCTCGGCATCGCTCGGACGTGTGTATTTTTTTCTCAGCGAGGACCCTTGAGGAACATCCTTGATCATTTGGCAGAAAACCACGCACGAAACCGAAAAAGGCACACGGAGTGGACGTCCGAGCGATGGCGAGTTTGCGCCAGAGGGGGTATGGCACCAGAGGGGGACCACAGAAGAGCCCCACAGGGGGGACGCGGAGCCCGTGCCCGTCCCGCTGCCGGCAGTCGTTTCACCGGAGACCTGTTCCATCACTTTCCACGAATCGTGTTTCTCACCTCGGTGCTGACCACATGTTTAGCCAGGGCGGCCACGATCCCAGGTAACGAGTGCACCAAGCTGTACATGGCCGTGCTCCCACCCTCCGAAAACGTAGGAACGCAAGTTTTCACAAGCCGACCTCCCTTTCCTCGAACCGCCTCCTCACCCTTGCTGCTATGAGCGTGTTCTGTTGGGGTAAGATTTCCAGTGTTGTCAAGGATGGAGGACTGCTCGGGTCTCTCATTTAAGATTTGTTTCTAGACGAGAAGATTCAACCTGTGTAGGAGCTGCGCGAATGGAGGGCGGTGGCTCCTCAAAGTCGTGATCTCGCTTGAGACTGCACCGAGGGGAGATGTAAGTTTGCGTAGGAGTTCCACGGATGGGAGCGGTCCCTTGTCAAAACGGGGTCTCGTTGGACACGTCGCTGGACAGTCTGATGATGCCCTTTCCAATCTCCGACTACGCGCTCGAAGGCTGCAAATGAGTTCAGTTTCAAAGCGGGGCTCGCGCCTGAATGCCAAGCCCATGCCGTGCTGGTCTTTCAAGGGCGGGTTTCTTGCAGTGAGAAGGAAGGCTGGTAGGGACTGATGGGGAGGGGACTTGGAACGGGAGCGTGTGTTGCAGCATCGCTGGTGCTTCTCGAGTTTACTTTGGTCCTCCTCCCTTTCCTGCTCCTCCTCCTTTTCCTCCTCCTCCTCCTCCTCCTCCTCCTCCTCCTCCTCCCCCCCTTTCTTCCGAGCCGTTCTGGCACAAGCAGCTTGTGTTTGCGATCACCGATCTTCAGAACCGCTGCGTGTTCGCGAGCCGGAGTGGCTCGCAGTCTACCCTATCTTACTCACACGGCGGCGCTTCGATGGTTACTGGTGATAAGCCTCGTGGCGTTCAGTCCAACACGCGGTGGACGTGTGGCCACTGTCGGTGCAACAAGAACGCGTTCAGCCTCAACTGGTAGCATTGTGGAAAACATTGGAAGGGACCTGTACCAGACGTGCCCGCTGATGGAGGAGGTCTTTCTGGAGGAGAAGGCGGTGTGGACGTACGCCGCGCGGCCGCAGACGCAGCTTCAGGAAAGCCTCCACTCGCGCGCACATCAGCAGCGACCAAGAGCGAGCTCAAGCAGTTGGTTGGGCTCAGTGCCAAGGTCGGCGACGCGTCGCTGCTCTCCATGGCCCAGGCGAAGGTCGCCGAGCTCGAGGCAGCCCCGCTGCCTCCTCAGGCGGGGGCCGACGCCGCTTGGTTCGAATAGAAGTTTTGCCATGTTTTGCCGCGACTTGGAGAGCGCGCGCGCACTCGAGATCAAGCTGGCCCAGCAGCGCTTTGATCTTGACAGCACACTTCAATAATTTGAGTGGTGTTATGCAGAATACAAGGCGGCGATCTTGGAGCTTCACTTGCCAGTGCACAGGCAGGCCCGAGCGGACGCAGCGGCACATTCACCACAGCCGACGCTCCGCCTGCAGGACATCCTGGACGGCAAGCTCACGCCCATCCTGGTGGACGACGGTGACATGTTCGGCCTTAGCGAGTTCCAGGAGCTCTCCGCCGAGGATGTCAAGAAAGCCGAGAACCGCAAGGAGCAGCTGTCCGAGCAGACCACGTCGCTTGCGACGAGGTTGTTCGGCGAAGCCCAGACCAAATGCACCGCGCTCAAGCAGGGCCACCAGGAGCAGAACCATATATTGACGCAGAAGAAGCGCAAAGCTGCACTTGGTGATGCAGCTGAGCCTGTTCGACCCCGTTCTGCTGAGCCCGCGCCTGGCTCTGCTTCTGCAGCCTCAGTGCCCGTGGGTAAGGCGCCGCCAGCTCGGCCAGCGACCCCTGCGCAGCAGCTCGCGAACGTTCGCGAGTAGGCTCGCTTGGCAGTGTCGCGGGCGGCGGTGCCTCCCAAGACGGCGGCTGCAGCACTGGCAGCAGGCCTGCCCGCCAAGAGTGGGCCGTCATCCTAGCCACCCCTGTGCCAGCCAGTCTCCACCCCCCGACCCTGCACTTCCGACCTCCTGCCCATTTTTTGATGCCCCGCGGAGATTTTGATACATCAGAATCGATTGCTTTGGGGATAGTGGCGGCTAACGGCACATCCTGGTCGTCTATCACGAGGTTTTTGAAGATCACCTCGGCGCGCACTGTGCTTGTCCAGGAACACGAGCTGGCGCGCGGCGAGGAGCTCAGGAAACCCTCGGCTTGGTGCGTCCGAAGTGGTTCGGAAGCTTTTCGCGAACCTGGCGCGAAGGGCCCAGGAGGAGGCCCGACGGCCGGTGCCGGGGTCCTGGCCCGAAACTTCCTTGGGGTGCACCGCCCAGATCTTGGTTTCACGATGAAAAAACATCGGGCTGCGGGTGCCCTGGTCCACCTCCCAGGTCGAGCCTCATTGTCTCGCGCTTGCGCCTGCCTGCAGGGTTGCGTCGGCCTAAATCCCATCAGCCAGGAGATTCTGGCAGCGTTGGCGGGGCGCGTCGCAGCAAAGGGGGCGCGAAGACGCACGGTCACTTCCTGCGTTGCTCTCGCCTTGCGATGGCCATCAAGAGCGTGGAGATAGTTAGCGATTCGGAGTTGGCGACCCACGGCCCCGTCTTCCTTGCTTTCTACCCCTCGTTGGCCCCCCTCAAGCCTTGCACCTTTCGTCGACCTCCCCCCCTTCCGATCCAGCGACCTCGTGGGCCCTGCCCCGAACCCCCCAGCGACTGGGGGTTCGCTGGGGGCCCGGCGCCCCGAGCCTATGCGACGGCCGAGAACGGTGACCTTTATCAGGCCCAATATAATCTTGATGCCCTCTACAAAGCGTGGGCCAACACGGCCGAGAAGGAGCTCGAAGGCGCATGCCAGCGCAGTCTCTCGCACCGCGGCAGCCGTGGACGACGGGCGCAGTTTCGTTGGATCAATGTTTTGCGGCCCGACCAGCCTCCACGAACGGCGTCGCTTCGACGCCCCGCTTGATTTCGCAGCTCCGCTGGCTCAGCAATCGTTTCAGACTGCGGCGTCAGCTGTGCGCCATTGGCGAGCAGCCCGAGCAGCAGCCCCCCTCTCCCCCCCCGTTTTGTCCGCATCGGCATTGAGAAAACGCTTGGCAACGCCGGGCTCGGCTGGGCGAGGAGCAGCCATTTATCTAGGACGGCCGCTGAGTTGTTTGACCCTCCTGTCAGGCTTGGCGAGCGGAGTGGCGAGGCCCGCAGCTTGCCTGCGCGATGTCCCGGGCACGCGGCGGCCTCGGTTGAGCGGCTCATGTTGGCAACTTCCAGCACCTCTCGGATCACGCGTTGATCGCGCTTCCCAGGTTGATCTCGACGATCGAATGATCTGGTTTGCTTCCGATGTAGATGAGGGTGTTGCCCCTGATCGTGCTCGCCAAACCTGACGGCGGCCATCGGCCGAACGGCATGCTTATTTTGCTTATTTCGGTTAATTGGTTTTGGGCGCGCGCCTGACGGGATCGCGCTCGTAGGTGGCAAGTTGCTAACAGTAGGGAATCTGTTGCAGCAGGCTCTTTCGCCTCGAGTGTGGATGCAGTCTGGCGGCAGTGCGTGAGGGGCGAGCAGGCGGCCTCCTCCGACTTGTGCTCCAGCTCTGTACCATGGGACCTCCTGGAGTTTTACGAGTCGGTTGACCTTGACTTATTTCTTCAGCTCTGCCGCCATCACGGTTTCCCGATGCAGATTGCCGGAGTTTGCGGTGCAGCGTGCCGCCCGCGCCTGCCGCTCTTCGGCCATGAGTCGCAGGGTCGTGGGCCCCAAGTACGCATGGCGAGGCATTGTGGCGGGCAGCGGGTTCGTGACCACGCTTACCCGAGTCTTCAATTTAGGAGCCCGAGATAGTTTCAGCTTGCCAAGATCAGTCTCCCTTCATATTTATATTGGTGACTATGCCTCATCCTGCCAGAGGTGTGCCAGCGTTGTCATCGATGGCCTCTTTGAGGGGCTTTTAGATTGCAAGCGGTCATCGAGTCTGATCTTGGTTGTGCGATCGCTGTCAAGAAGGCGGTCATCATCGCCTCGGCGCCCGCTGCTGCTAAGGCCGTGCGCCAATGCCTTGGCACCGTGGGAGGCACGCCGTGCGACTCCGCTGCGAACCTCGGCATCGACGACGCGGCTGGCAAGCCCCGTCGGGTCGCCCGCCGGGGAGGCGATCTGAAGGTTCGGAGGATCCAATTCTAGAAGACAGGGAGCGTCTTGGTCGTCACAAGTCGTCTCTCGGCCGTCACGCCAAACGCGCGTTCGTTTCAGGTGCCATGGCCAGCCTCACTTACGGTTGCGAGGTGCACGGCGCCTCGGACTACGAACTCGCCGCGCTCTTTAGAGCTATGGGGAGATTTGTGCCGCCCTCCGTTGGAGGGGGATCTCTCATTGCAGATTTATTTGACGCCGACCCCACGCGGCGCGCGTTGGTCGCCCCGAGTTTAAGATGGTCCAAGGAGATTTGGGCCAGCCTGGTGGGGGCCAACGAGTGTGTACTTTATTTGGCCGCCCTCGGGGGCGCCTGGGTCGCCGGCTTCTCAGGGCCCACCCCGCCGTGGAGGAAGATCCGCAGGCCTGCGGGGGCCCTCGGCTCTCGGTGGAGCGTTTGGGATGGAAGTTGACGAGCTTCAGCATGCTTGTCGATGATTTCGGGGTCGAAGTTTCCCTCGCCCTGGTCTCGCCCTCCCTCCTTCAACGCTTTCTCCGCGCGGCCGTGCTTCGCAGTTATCGTGAGTCCCTGGGTCTTGAGTGCACGGTTTGTTTCGACTTGGCCCTGGCGGCCATGAGTTCACCCAAGTTGCCCCCCTTCGAGAAGGGCGCCATGCGCGGCCTCGTCTGCCAGGCCCCCTGGACCTAGACGCGTGCCGAGGCCCGCGGGCACATCCTGCCCGACCTGTTCTGCCCTCTGCGGCCTCGCGCACGACGCCATGTTCCACGGGCTCTGGTTTCGCGCGCGCGGGTCTGTCAGCATGATCCGAGACGAGATTCTCGGGGATTCCTTCAAGCTTCGAAGAGGCACCGCTGCGTGGGCCTCGCCTGCTCCGGCGGGGGCGATCGTGTCGGGGGCGGAGAAGGTTGCGTATGCGCTCGGGCTTTTTCTCCGCACCGTGGCGACTTCTTCCCGCCCCCGCCCCGCATTGAGCCTATGTTCCAGCACCTTGGTAATCCCGGGAAGGATGACTGCGGAGTCTCAGGCCACATACTCATGGACGGCTCGTGTCTGAGGTCGATCATCCGAGAGTTATCGCGCAAAGGGGTGGAACTATGTATCGGTGTCCGACTCTGGGCAGGAGTTATGTCATGTCTACGCTCCCCTTCCCCGCCCCTTCCCCCAGACGGCCCAGGCTGGAGACTTTGCTGCCTGCGCTGCTGCCTGCCAGAATTTGGTTGTCCCTGCTCTAGGGCACAGTGAATGTCAGAATGTTGTTACTCTGTTGGAGCCCCTAGGGCCGAACACCTTTCGTACAAACGCGTGCACGCGGGTATGTTCGCTTGGGCCGCAGACAGTCAGATGGGGGCGATCCACTAGGTGATAAACCACGTGTATGAGGAGCAAGCCGCGAGCGACGAATCACTGCGTTTCAGTAAGATTGGCAATGATTTAGCTGACCACTACGCGAAGCTTGGGGCCCTGGCGCACGAGAAGCCGAGCCCTGAGCAGAGCGAGTGGTTAGATACATGTACCCCGATTCCTCGTGAAGTGTACTTGTTGGCGGCAAGAATGCTGCCGCTCTGGCCTGCCTGCGACCTGTCCGAAGCCACCCGTGTGAAAGTCGAGTCGCCGCTGAAGCCAGCCTGGATCCCACGCCGATGGAAGCAAGTAGGCGGCTATTGGCAGAGTAACCTCTGTCTTTCGGTGTGTCGGGGCACATGGCCCCGAAATAGTTCGAGCTGTTCGAGGAAGCACAAGCTCCATATAGGCATCCTCGAGAATCTGGGGCACCGCTGCGTGGGCCTCGCCTGCTCCGGCGGAGGCATCATGGCTGTGTGTCTGCCATGCACAGCCTTTTCAAATGGCATTTGTGCGCGCTACCTGGCAAAAAAATGCCCAGGTAGACCCCACAATGAAACGAGTGCTAAGCACTACTGGGACCGGCTTTGCGCTGGTAAGCATGTCTGGTTTCACGCGGGGGCCAATAGCGTGATGCGTCTCTTCAATGTATCCTGATCCTGTCGGCTGGCCAGGCCTCTCGGTCTCGTGCCGCGGGGGCGCGGCCACTGCCTGCAGGAGCTCAGCTGGCATGTATGCATGCCTGTGCCAGCTTTTGAAGTGCCGTGCTCGACGGCCACCTCGTCCCTCACTGCCAGAGCCCAGGTCAGCACGAGAAGCCATGTAGAGCAGCGCAGCGGTAAATCCTCCCTTTCCTCCTCCTCCTCCTCCTCCTCCTCCTCCTCCTCCTCCTCCTTCTCCTTCTCTCCCTACCTCTGCTCCTCCTCTTCCTCTTCGTCCCACTCCTCCTGCCCCCCTCCTTCAACCCCGCCGGGCGGGCATGTCGGCATCGGTGCCCACAAGCTCCTCCGGCTGCTGCGAACCGGACCCGACGGTGCAGGCGTTTGCACGGTGGCTCACCGAGCTGAAGGCCCACGCCGCGGTTGTCGTCGTAGGCGTCGGAGATGTCGTCAACGTCGGCGTCGTCATCGGCGTCGGCTTCGTGAGCGTCGTCGTCGTTGCCGTCGTCGGTATGTGGTATTGAACGATGTTTGGAGGAGGCTTTCCGGGGGAGGAGCGGGTGTCTTTGGAGGAGGAGGAGGAAAAGGAGAAGGAGGAAGAGGAGGACGAGGAGGTGGTTGATGCTTTCGGAGGAGGAGGAGGAAGAGGAGGAGGGAGAGGATGTTCTCGGAGGCTTTCGGATATTCTGAGGTTCTGCGGATTCTGGAGGGTCTTACGAAGGTCCGAGGGAACCCCACGAGGGAGGAGTGAAATCACGCTGCGCAGGCTTCAGGCTGAAAACTACCCACATGCACCAGAGCGCATCCGCACCCTCGTCCTCACCCTCCTGGTACTTTTTTCGGGGGAAGGAATTCCGCCGCCGCGTGTGCCGCACGCCTCCAGACAGGCGCCCACTGGATCGCCACTCCGACCGTCTGCGACCCTGGCTGGTAGCCTTCCGGGGTGCCGACTTGGAGCGCCGGCCGACCTGGCCCTGCGGAGGCCACCTCCCGCGCTCGCAGCCCTCGCGGCTCTGTCGTGCGGGCCAGGCTCGGGCCCCGGCTCCTGCCCATGCTGCTGGTGCTCCTGGCTCCTGGCTCCTGGCTCCTGCTCCTCCTCCTCCTCCTCCTCCTCCTCCTCCTCCTCCTCCTCCTCCTGCTCCTCCTCCTCGTCCTCCTGCTCGGCCTCCTCCTCCTCCTCCTCCTCCTCCTCCTCCTCCTCCTGCTCAGCCTCCTCCTCCTGCTCAGCCTCCTCTTCCCTTCTGGCCTCCCTCCCCAAAGCCTTCGGGCTCGGGCTCGGGCTGCGGCTGCGGCTGCGGGCTCTCTCCCGACCCGCCCCTCTGCCTGGAGCCGTGGACCCGCGCTGGCCCCCTTCGACCCTGGTCTCCTCGCTCCTAAGGAAGGGAGGAAAGGAGGAGGAGGAGGAGGAGGAGGAGGAGGAGGAGGAGGAGGAGGAGGATGAGGAGGGGGCGGAGGAGGAGGAGAAGGAGGAGGCAGAGGAGAAGGAGGAGGAGGCCCCGCTTCGAGACCTCTGGCCCCTTGGAATCCCTCGGAGTCGTTTTCAAAGTCTGTGCTCGTGGCGTCCTTGGATTCCCGACGCAGGACCTCGCACCCTTCTGGGATCCCCTGGAGCCCCCTGGCCTCCCCCTCGCGTGAGCTTCCAGAGCCCCGCAGCACCTCCAGGAACCTTGCCCTCCCCCTCCGCCCTTGCCTCTGTAGGCATCCACAGACTTTGGAGCATGTCCGAAAGAATCTGGAACACGAATTCCAGGGTCTTCCTCTTTCTCATACTTCTCGTCCTTACCCTTTTCCTCAGCCCTCTCCGTTTTCCCCTCATCCTCGTTCTGTTACTCTTCCCCTTGGCTCGGGCACGCGGCACGTCCGTCTGTAAAGCTTGTCCTGGTGGAGGGCGGCCCTTATCAGACTCCAGCTATCGCGCGATGCCTCCTTGCGCCCGTATGACCGCGACGTTCGACGATCCGGACGGCTCGGAGGGGTGGGTGATCGGGACGATCGAGATGGGTACGGAAAGAATGGGTACCATGCCCAACAGCAGTTCCTGCTCATTTTGAACAGGGCTGGCTGTCCGCGCCGCCGCGGCCTGTGTCCATTTGAGACAGATGGCCGCCTGCCCAACAGCGGCTGCTGTTGGTTTGGGACCGAATTTGTTGTTGGGCATTGTGCCCATCTTTTCCGTACCGATTTCGGGCGTCCAGAGGTGAGATTCTTTTTTCGGAGCCGAGCTGGCGCCCGAGGCGTTCTCCAGCACCAGCACCGCGGCCACGGCGCGCCAGAGCCTCTGGCAGCTCTCTGCCGATGGAGAATGCTGCCTCTCTCCGTCGGGGCCGTGTGTGGGCCCTGCGGTCAGGACGTCGAAACAGGGCCCACCCCGGGCTCAGGTCGACTAACACGCAAGAGCGACCCTTCGCCGGAGTGACCTTTGGTGCGGGCTCATCGGGGTCCCCCCGACCGCTGATCGCGATGCGATACAGGCGGCCCGGGTTAGTAGGTCGACCTTGCCAAGTCAAGGGTACTTTTGTGTCCTGAGCATCGCGCGTCCAAGGTATCCTTGCGTCCTCTTGCCCTTTGGACTTGGCCACCTTTCCTTGCGCCTTTGGATTTGGCCACCTTGCGCCCCCTCAGTCCACGCACTACAGGTCTCTCTCTTATCTAGGGTCACTCTTTCGCGTCGCCGACTAGGAGGGGCTCTGGCTGTCGGGCCGTTCCATGCAGCCTGCTCATGGACGCCGTGGCCGGGAGGGCCCCTCCGCTCCCGATTCCAGACTCCTCGCGCGCAACCCCACTGGCCCATGCAGAAACGATGCCCAGGCGAGTCGCCCTGATCAGGCATGTGGGGGAGCACGCAGTGGACTCAAGGCTGGGAAGCCGTCGTCCTCCAAGATGGGGAGGATGGAGGAGGAACCATAATAGGAGGAGGAGGAGGAGGAGGAAGAAGAGGAGGAGGAGGGGGAGGAGGAGGAGGAGGGAGGAGGAGGAGGAGGGAGGGAGAGGGAGGAGGGGGGAGGGAAGAGGGAGGAGGGAGGAGGGAAGAGGGAGGAGGGAGGAGGGAAGAGGGAGGAGGGAGGGAGGAGGGAGGGAGGAGGGGGGGAGGGGGGGAGGGGGGGCGGGCGGGACAGTGGCATGAGCGCGGACGCTGTGCTCCGACGATGTGGGGTAAAACGGGCGGCCTATTCCTCTAAGGCTGCAAGCGGTAGTCGGCAGTGAGGACGGGGGCCGGCCTCGCACACGCCCTCGAAGGTCAGGGTGCCCTGCCACGGCGCCCGCCGCCGGTGGTCCGAGGCGCGTCTGGCCTCGCGGCGGCGTCTGGCCTCCGCCCTGCTGGAAGCGATGCGGCTCAGCTGCGCGGGGGTGAGGGGAGGGGGGGAGGAGGCCGCGGAGGCGAAGGAGGAGGAGGGAGGGGGCCCAAGAAGTCCTCAGCCTCGCGTGCTCCGCCCAGGTCCAGTGAAGCCAGGGAGGGAGTGCCCTCAGGAGCCGGGGTCGGTTCGCAGGCCGGAGTCGGTTCGCGAGCCGGAGTAGGAGTCGGAGTCGGAGTCGGATCCGACGTCCTAAATCTGTGGTGTTCTGGGTCACGGCCCATTCCCTTTTTATTCGTAATCGCAAAGTCCTGGTGCCGCGGTGGGTTCGTCACGCACTTCTTTGACGTAGAAATCCCTCATTCCAGGCTTCCTGGTAAAAGCCACATGCCCGAGACGAGTCGGCGTAGGCGCTGTAGGTAAAACCGCAGCAGCAGCAGCCGCAGCTTTTTGTTCTGCCCGTCCGTCTCTCCCTCTCTCTCCCTCCCCCCCTGTCGTTCCTCGAGGCCGTGCAGGGATCCGCTGACGTCCGTAGGATGGAGAACGGGCAGAACCGAGCTTGCTGCATTGAGAGGGTCCTAAGTGCAGCAAGATGTTCTGGTCTCTTGGCCAGAGGATGAAAAATGTCAATCCGTGCCAGCCCCCAAAAAACAAGGTCGGGGACACATATCGTCATGCTGTGCTGTTGCAGGTTCTGAGATAGCTCCAGCGATGTGTCTACACATGTTGGGTGGGTACGTTTTTTTTCTGACGTGTTTTGGACTCCCCCTGGGAAGTATTGCCTTTGAAGACCATGTGGGAGCCCTTGGGGTGACAGCACTTCCCGTTGTTACCGGCGCTGAGAATGCGAGCAGCAAGCGTGCGCATCGTTAGACCGATGAGCCGTGTAGGCGCCTTCCCTATCTCACTCGGGTCCAGATGGTGGTGCACGCACTGGTCAAAGTTGGCCGTGAAACATACCGGGCCGGAGCGTATTGCCTCTAGGGGCTCCCAATAGAAGCTTCTTTGGGCCTGTGGGCGTCAGTGGGGAGGGAGGGTATGCTCCATCCATGCGCTTGTGCCTGCCACCATGTGGCAGACCATTGAATGTAGCATACTCCACAAAAGCTGGTGACCGACGCCAAGTTGTGTCGACTGTCGCTTTGTCACTTTCGGAATACCCCAGAACCATTTTCTCGGTGCACAGTGTGTGGGGGCCCCCGTCTAGCCATCTGGCGGCGCTCCACGTCTCACATGGGGGGCTCTCCCCTGTATTCCATACACGTCGTGCAAGAGTGTGTTCCCCTCAGGTCTCGAATGTGGCCATTTGTGTCAAGTCCCCCAGGTCACTGTCTATAGCGATGTCGACACTGAGCATCACTACCTGGAAGGTAGCTGAGGTGAACTCTCGCTCGATCCATGTCTGGATGGCTCCTTCCTTCTGCCGGAGAAAAAGTTCAGCAAACATCGTCGCTCTGTGTATCCTGCACAGCACAGCTGCTGCGGCAAGACCCTCGTAGTCATGGGAACGGTATTTCCAAAACGTGTCCGCGAATTGAGGACCTTCGTGAGCAGGAGGGGCGTCGGAGGACTGGAAGAGCTCGTTGTATTTCCGTAGTGCCTCTGGAAGCATCGGCCCGAGCCCGCTTTCCTCTGCCTGGCCAGGTCATCCATCTCCCGAAGTCGGAGTTCCTCGGCACGCTCCTGGAGCGTCGAAGGACAGGGGATCCCTCAGAGACCTCCTGCTAGCAAAGGCAACTGAGCAAGCCATGCAAATGGCCCTTACCCAATTAAACGCGATACGATGTTAACCTGACTGTAGTGTGACCCAGGTGTAGGGCATGCCCTAACAGCCTAACAGCACAAAGCTCCATCGTCAAACATACAAATGTGTAGTCCGCCCTGCATACGTTCGGGCTCTTCTTGGAGCAGCCCTGAGAGGCTGGAATAGAGGCATCTAGGGATCCAGATATCCAGATCCATTGCCCTGAGGCCCGCCTGGGCCTCTTTAGCGCAGGCCGACTTGAAGTAGTTAACAACGTCCTCAAGTTATTGCTCTGGAACCGCCCCCGACAGCGTGAAAGCAACCCCAATGCCCTCTGGGTAATAGCCAGAACCAGGAGTTGTGGTATTAGCTGTCCGCATCCAACGCACGCACATGCTGGGACACATCCGCCATTTCCAACAGTGTGCGATGGTTGGCAATGTGTTGCTTGAGATCCTCGATTGCTGCTTCTGGCAGTTCTGCTTTCCTTAGAATGAGGCGTAGGTCGTTGTCAGCACGAGTTCCCGTATGGCACGGTCGAAAGCAGAGATAGTATCGATCATGACGAAAAGAGCCGAAGCGTAAGCAGTAGCGCGAGTCAAGCAACGCAGGGCAAAAGCTGCTAGGTCAACTTCTCTGTCTTGAATTCCTACGTACTATGAGTCTCCTGCCTCATGGGGAAGAGCTTTCAATAGGGTTTCCTTGACCAGCTGTCAATATGTTTGCCGACCTGCGATGAAATCATGAGTGCACGATGATGCTTACATGCCGCAGGGTTCGCTTTGCGTTTCCTGATGGTCCAGTACTCACCCCCCTTCCACTGTAGCGGCTCCTCCAGTCGTAGTGCGCACTTCATCACCACAGGGTAGTAGTGAGAGGCACTGCTGGGGTCGAATTTGCGTAGCAGAGCGCCTGGTAAGCTGTCCATGCTTGCTGCCGATCTCTTGGCAGTCGTGCATGCCCAAGGAAAAATCGGCTAAGGGTGGCACGAGGAGATCTCCTGGCGGGATGTCCTTGCTGAGGTCATCTGGTAGGGGAGGGGGAGTGTTTGGAAAGCTGGCGGTTTCCTGCAGAGAAACAACAGCTCCTATTTCCTCGTCGGCGAAGTGGCGAAGCCAACGGTCCGCCGCCTCCACATGCGTGGTGGCCATCGTGCCGTCCTCCAGTTCAACCGTGGGGAGAGCCCTGCTGGAAAACTTCTTTTGGGACCCAATACCCATACCCTGGAGCTTTCAGAAAACCACGTCGTACTGATGTCTGGACCACGCGCACGTCACATCCTGAACCAAATTGGCACAGTGTGCAGGCGCCTCGTCCGCCGTATATTGTCGTATGAGTAGCGTGGTGTGGTGAAGTACGAGCTCCCTATGCGCCAGCAGGCAGGCCTGAGTGCCCTGCAGGAAGTCCCAAAGGCCCAGAAGCGGGCGCCAGAAGGAGCTCTTGGCGGGGACCTGCAGGGGATCCAAGTGACCGAGGTGGGCGAGCGTCCTGTAGGGACCCAGCTTGTGCTTTTTGCCCCTCTGGAGTCGCAGGTCGGCCTGCTTCCTTGGTAGTGCAGCCGTGGCCCGTGGTAAAATACTGGCAGCCGGAACTAAGACGGCAACTCGACGATGCAGGCGCGGGAGCGCCAGAAAGTTGGCATTCGCTCGCAGCCTGTAGTCAAATTCTGGTGAATCATATCGTGCAGGCGCTGCTGTCAGCCAGCCGCAGAGAGAAGATGCAATCAAGCCTTGCGCACCTTCCCCAGTAGGTGTCGCTGCAGGCGCATGTGCAGCGACCTCTCCTCCTGTAGGGCGAGAGTGGGATACCTGATCCAACCCTGTCTTGGCCTACGACCTGTGGGAGAGGCGCGAACAGGGAAGGCGGTCTCGATGGCATCTCGAATGTGCCAGTCGCACTTTCAAGTATGGTCCGTAGCGTGCTCGTCGAAATCAAGCGGTCGGAATTGCGTCAGCAGGTGTTGGAATAGCTGGGCCGACGTTGGATCTGAGTATAGCTCCGGGTCGTGGGGGATTTTGTAGGGTCTGGGTGCCTCAGGCACCGAAGTCGCCACAAACGCATGATCGGGCTGCGTCACTGTGAGGTCGATCTGCTAATACCTTGGTGGGTGACCTGCAGGGCTCTCGATACGCTTCGCTTTTTTTTTAGCCCCCGGAGCCACCCAGGTGCCCGCAGGCCCGAGAGGTCCTCGTAGAAAGGAGAAGGGGCCCATTGCTGTATGTGCTGTAGGTATTGCCTAAAGCATTCCCCCGGTAGGTTCTCTGTCTCAGCATGAATACCGCCAGTCGGGTCGTCCACTACTGTGCCTAGCACTGCCTTTGCATCAACCAAAGTGATGCGATGAATCTGTTCCTTGCACAGGTCGGTGAGATCTTGCCACCACTGTCGGATCTCGTGTGGCGGTCTGCGTGAATGTGGCGCGTGGGCAATGCATACACGGGTTGAGAGCATGAGCACGGATGGCAACCAAAATAATGCGTGGAGCGGCATGCGTCATATAGCATTGCGATGAGGTGATACGGGAACCTGGATCATAGTCCATTGCCGTGTTGATCCACAGACTTCCTTCCCCTCCAGATGGCAAGGCCGAGGCGTGTAGCACGTAGTAGTCCGCAACAGTGGTGACCCTCCGTTTTCTGCAGGCCTGTCTCCAACGTGCCAACCAGTAGGTACGGCTTAGCAGCGAACTGACCCGAGATGTGCATCATACGTACCGTAGCGCTTTAGTGTTCCACCGGTAAGCTTTGGGGTCTACGGTGCGTATGTGTCAATGGCCACCCAATCCATAGCTGCGCGAGACAGGCTGTCGTACCTGCTTGGTTCCAGGCAGGATCTGTCAAAGGCCAATAGTATTGTGGAGGGCGATCAATGGAGAGGAAGCATGTTGCCAAATACTTTCCAGATGTCTAGAAGCTGTGTCAAAACTGTTTTAAGAAGTTATCAAAACAGGCTTAAAACATGAACATGTTTTTCTACATTTTAAACACATGTTTTATTCGATGATAGGACTGTTAGTGTGTCCATTGTCGTGGCATCCACAACAATAGTGGGTCCCTTAGGGGGAGGAACGAGGTGGTTGGCTTCCGGGGGTAGGGCCCTTCGCACATGGTCGGTGGTGTACTTGCTCCACAGTCAGGGCATCGCGGAGGGGCATCGCTGCAAGGTGCTGTGGCTGCTCGACGAGCGTCCTCTAGACTGGCTCGAAAAGTATTGGCGGAACTCGCGCAGCGGATAGTTTGGCAAGCGTGTCTGCACGTTTGTTCCGACGATGCGCTACATGTCCATGTACATTCTGAAACGTCACGGCACACACACACACACACACTCACGTGCGTACACGTTGCGTAAGGCTATCCAGAAGTAGCTTAGCTGAGCGCAGCGCACCATGTACATACCCCCATTGATGAGTACGCAGCACGTCCATGCTGTCTTTGATAAATAAAGGCTGACTGGGCACGTGTGGAGACGCAGCATCTGCGTGATCCAAGCTGTGGCCCATATGGCCGCTTCCAGCTCGGCTCCGAGCGGTGCAAGCGGTTCGTTGGGGGCCCATCCTTCTAATGGGCCTGCCATGTATCCGAGCAGAGAAACGCCCAATGCCGATGTAGCCAGCACACAGAAAGTCCAAGTTGGCGCACATATCTCATCGTGGTGTTTGTATCCACTGGCCGTGGCATCCGTAAAAATCTGTAGGTGATCGTAGGTGGCCTCAGAGTCAGAGGGAATGAATCCTGGCAGCGCCTGAACAGTGGAGGAGTGCCAGTGGGGAGCCCACGACTGAAGGTCCCTAGAGGGTTGCACCAGCCACGAGCGCTCCAGAAGCTCCTGAGTGGCTCCGAGCTCAGGCAGGGGCGAGTGATTGGTGGCTTTGGAAGCCCAATTGGGACTCCCAGAGGCTGGGTGGTGATCTGAAGGATTGATCATGCAGCCCATGTTCGCAAATAGGTCGGTCCCCGGTGGTAGTTACTGGAGTTGGAGGCGGCAAAGGCAAATGAGGGGAGTGGAGGTGAACATGGACCTGAGGCGCCACGGGCAAATCCTGTGACCCACCTTTCACTGGTGTGGTCACCTCGGTGCTGGCGGGCACGGGGCAACGCGAAAAAGTAGCTGGGCATCAGATGGTGATGTAGCCGTTGACGTTTGCCGATGGTTCTGATGCTGGACTGGCTGGATCTCGGGCAGCTCCCGACAAGTCATCTTCATCAGTATCCTCAGCGGCAAGGTTGACTGCTTCCTGATCGGGTTTGTCATGTTTAGAGTCAACAGCGTTGTCCATGCTGATCTTGGTCTGCTTGGGCGGCGCCTGTCCTGTTTGGCGCCGTAGCGATATTGAACGTGCTGCGAGAAGGCCGCCTCCATGCTGTTACGACCTGAGGCACGAGCTTCCGACGGCGATGTTGGTGGCTTGTCTGGCTTCTTCTTGGGGTCCAAGATCTGCTGCTGCAGCTGATTCTCGTCCTCCTGTCGGCTATCGCTCACTTCAGTGATCTGTTTCTGGATGTTGGTCATGGTGTTCTTGAAGTCCAGGATCTGTGTGAGTAGCCGAGTCTGCGCATGCTGCATGGACGCAAGCAACCTTGCTGTGGTGAGTTCGGTTCCCGTGCCCGCTGAACCCATATTTGTCGGCGTAGCTCCAGGTGGTGCAGGGGCAGGCGGCGTCGGTTCTGGCTTCGGCGAGGTGGCGGTACCCTTGGGTTTGCCATGTGCCGAGGGCCGGGCTCTCTGCGGCCTGAAAGCGCCTTCTTTTGCGAGAGGCGCGTCATCTTCGGACTCACCATCATCGTCCTCATCCATGTGGTCTGAGGCCTTGGGGTGTCGACCGTGCGCGCGTTGGGCACGAGTGTCGGCTGACTTGCGCTCCTCCTCCTTTGTCTCATCGAGATTCTTGAAGTGCTCTAGCAAGGCTTCGGCATGGGCGAGCTCCTCGTGCAGGGTCTCCACTTGGCTGCCACAAGTCTCGAGGTACTGCTCAGCTTCATTTTGAAGATTCTGTGATAACGCTAGGCGTCGTCTGGCACGGTTGACAAAGCTTTGCTGCTTGGTGGTGCGCGCCGTAGCCAAGCGCGAGTACATGAGCTGATACACGACGGAGCTGTACTCGTGCCGCAACGCTTCCATTTGGTTCAGGTCCAGCTTGAGCTCCTGTGAACACTTCATTTGACGCTCCAGTCTCTCCAATGTAGATCCCAACGCCTTTCTGAAGTCTCCGAGCTCATGTGAAGCTTCCGGTGGGTCTTGCCACCTACGATGAGAAATTGTTTCCTCGGGAGAGCAGGGCGGAATGTTCATGATCTCATCCTCCTCATCGGTTACTGGCCGTGCTCCACTTTTGCTGGACTGTTTCTGCCATGGCGGTGCTTTTGGTTTGTCGATGCTCTTGACATTCGACTGGGACGGTGGATGGTACTTGATGCATTGCTTGACCTCCCACTTGTTGACATGATTGCACGCGGACATTCCCACAAACACTTGACTTGATTGTGTTGCCTGCTTTGCCATTCTCGACCTCTGCTGCGCGGGCGAGATGATTGGCGCCTGCCATCACGCTGACCACGCTGACTCTACGACATGGTATTGTGATGGTCTGCTAGCACCTCTGTGGCGGCCACAACCTGCAGTAAGGCTCTGGCCTTGCTGCGGTCCGCCTGCGAACTGCGAGCTGCGGGCCTCCGGTGCCCCCCGTTAGGCTGCGGCCCTCGCATATACCCCCGCCCCGGCCAAACGCTGGGGGGGGACGAGGAAAAACAAGCAGGCGCAATCCAGACATCCGACGTCGCGTTCAGCAGACCAAGTCAGCCCTAGAATCGATTGGGCTCGCAAGGGTTCACATGTGGCTGCGGTCCGCTCTGGCACGCCTGTGCCAAGTGGGCTCTGACGCACTTGCACGGATAGCCCTCCTGCCGCGCGCCGTTGCTGGGCGGTGCGCGCTGGGGGGCAGGCGTGAGTGAGGCCTGGCCGGCGGGAGAACTCGCAGGAACGCCAGCACCTGCGCCCGAAACGCCCTCGGGCCAGCGATGGCCTTGGGCTTGGTGTCGCTCGGACGTGTGCACCTTTTCTCGGCGGGGATCATTGAGGAGCCTCCTGGATCCTCCCGCGAACAAAAGCCACGCACGAAACCGAAAAGAGCACAGGGAATGGACGTCCGAGCGATGGCCAGCTCGGGAGGGGGGGAGGGAGAAGGGAGAAGGGGGAGGGGGCAGGGGGAGGGGCGAACCCCTCCCCGAAGGGGAAGCAGGGGGCCGGAGGAGGAAACTGCCAAGGGCCGGTGGCACGCGGCGCCCCACGCGGCAGCACGACGGCTGCGCCGGCTGCGTGGGGCCGCTTGGGGCGCGCGCCTCCTCTCGGGGCTCTCGTCGTGCGGCGTGCTGACCCAGGCGCACCGCAGGGCCCCCGCACTTTTTCGCGGTCGCCTTGGTGTCGCTCGGACGCGTGCACTGTTTCTCGGCGGGGACCATTGAGGAGCATCCTGGATCCTCCCGCGAAAAAAAGCCACGCGCGAAACCGAGAAGAAAGCACATGGAATGGACGTCCGAGCGATGGCCAGTCGCGGCCCAGGCCGCGAGGCGACCAGGCGGAGCAAGGTAGGCACGGCGGCCGCAGCCTGGGCCGGTGCCCGCGCAGGACAGATCGGAGGGGGGCGGCACAGGGCCATCCGGGCGCGGAGCAGGGCACACGCACACGTGTGTAGCTTTCCAGGAAGCAGGAGGGGAAACCCCACACACACAGGCACAATGAATCTCGTCGATGCCCAGGAGGATGTGGGAAGACAAAACCCTGAAAATATGGGAAAGACATGGGGGATCAGATTTGCGTGTCCCAGGGCCCCTTCAAGACAGAGCCTCGCCGTCGAGGCTCGGACGAGTGGGCGCCTCTTCCTCGGCGGAGGGCGGCGGAGGGTCGGCGGGAGCCGGCGGAAGTAGAGCGAGGGCGCCTCCGCCAGCGGGAGGCCGGCGGAAGAGAAAGGTGGAGGAGGAGGAGGAGGAGGAGGAGGAGGAGGAGGAGGAGGAGGAGGAGTCCCCACGAGATGGCAGCCGTTTGGGGTGCAGGGCTTCTGGGGGCCGCCCCACGGGGCTCTCCCGCCGTGCAGGCGTCTTCGGGGAGCCCTCGCCTTTCTCTGCTCCTCCTCCTCCTCGTCGTCCTCCTCCTCCTCTTCCTACTCCTCCTTCTCCTCCTCCTCGTCCTCCTTCTCCTCCTCCGCTTCCTCGTCCTCCTCCTCCTCCTCCTCCTTGTCCTCCTCCTCCTCCTCGTCCTCCTCCTCCTCCTCCTCCTCGTTCTCCGGCGGGCGCTCGCCGTGGTGACCAGTGGGGTTGCTGTGATGGCAGGTGGGGGAGCGGCCAATCTCCGACGATCTGATTGTTTCAATCCAGGCGTGTGCCCCCCATTTCGCCCCCTCGGGCGTGTTATGGGGCCCCAGGGCCATCGAACACGGATCCGGGACGAAAAGCTACCCGGGGGGAAGCGGTCGGGGCTTCTGGTGCCGCGGATGGAAAACTAGCCTGACGAAGGACCCAACCGTATGCAGCTGCGAGTGCAGCATTGTGGGTACCACTTTCGGTGGAGCTTCCTGTAGGGCCACGAAGCGTGCGAGGGGTGCGCCGAAATCGGTGGCGCGGACGCATGCGGACCCTGCCACTGGAGCCTTCGGTGGATTTCCCTATGGGGCCACGAACCGCTGTCCTGGGTCGCGGTGACGCATGCGGACGCACCCACTGGGGCCTTCGCAGGACTCCCTATGGGGCGACGAACCGTGCGAGGGGTGTGCCGTAGTGACGCATGCGGACCCTGCCAGTGGAGCCTTCGGTGGAGCTCCCTATGGGGCCACGAAACGCTGTCCTGGGTGGCGGTGACGCATGCGGACGCACCCACTGGGGCCTTCGGTGGAGCTCCCTATGGGGCCACGAACCGTGTGAGGGGTGTGCCGTAATGGGTGGCGGTGACGCATGCGGACACACCCACTGGGGCCTTCAGTGGAGCTCCCTATGGGGCCACGAACCGGGTGAGGGATGTGCCGTAATGGGTGGCGGTGGCGCATGCGGACCCTGCCATTGGAGCCTTCGGTGGAGCTCCCTATGGGGCCACGAAGCGCTGTCCTGGGTGGCGGTGACGCATGCGGACGCACCCACTGGGGCCTTCGGTGGAGCTCCCTATGGGGCCACGAACCGTGTAAGGGGTGCGCCGTAATGGGTGGCGCTGACGCATGCGGACCCTGCCACTGGAGCCTTCAGTGGAGCTCCCCATGGGGCCACGAAGCGCTGTCCTGGGTGGCGGTGACGCATGCGGACGCACCCACTGGGGCCTTCGGTGGAGCTCCCTATGGGGCCACGAACCGTGTGAAGGGTGTGCCGTAATGGGTGGCGCTGACGCATGCGGACCCTGCCACTGGAGCCTTCGGTGGAGCTCCATATGGGGCCACGAACCGTGTGAGGGGTGTGCCGTAATGAGTGGCGGTGACGCATGCGGACCCTGCCACTGGAGCCTTCGGTGGAGCTCCCTATGTGGCCACGAAGCGCTGTTCTGGGTGGCGGTGACGCATGCGGACTCGCTCACTGGGGCCTTCGGTGGAGCTCCCTATGGGGCCACGAACCGTGTGAGGGGTGTGCCGTAATGGGTGGCGGTGACGCATGCGGGCCCTGCCACTGGAGCCTTCGGTGGAGCTCCGTATGGGGCCACGAACCGCTGTCCTGTGTGGCGGTGACGCATGCTGACGCACCCACTGGGGCCTTCGGTGGAGTTCCCTACGTGGCCACGAACCGTGTGAGGGGTGTGCCGTAATGGGTGGCGCTGACGCATGCGGACCTTGCCACTGGAGCCTTCGGTGGAGCGCATGGGGCCACGAAGCGCTGTCCTGGGTGGCGGTGACGCATGCGGACGCGCCCACGAGGGCCTTCGGTGGAGCTCCCTATGGGGCCACGAACCGTGTGAGGGGTGCGCCGTGATGGGTGGCGCTGACGCATGCGGACCCTGCCACTGGAGCCTTCGGTGGGGCTCCCCATGGGGCCACGAAGCGCTGTCCTGGGTGGCGGTGACGCATGTGGATGCACCCATTGGGGCCTTCGGTGGAGCTCCCTATGTGGCCACGAACCGTGTGAGGGGTGTGCCGTAATGGGTGGCGGTGACGCATGCGGACCTTGCCACTGGAGCCTTCGGTGGAGCTCCCTATGGGGCCACGAAGCGCTGTCCTGGGTGGCGGTGACGCACGCGGGCGCACCCACTGGGGCTTTCGGTGGAGCTCCCTATGTGGCCACGAGCCGTGCGAGGGGTGTGCCGTAATGGGTGGCGGTGACGCATGCGGACCCTGCCACTGGAGCCTTCGGTGGAGCTCCCTATGGGGCCACGAAGCGTTGTCCTGGGTGGTGGTGACGCATGCGGACGCACCCACTGGGGCCTTCGGTGGAGCTCTCTATGGGGCCACGAACCGTGTGAGGGGGGTGCCGAACTAATGATGATCGTGATGATGATGACGATGCTGATGGTGACGTGGATGCTGATGATGGGGGCAGGGAGGGGGGGCAGCGGGAGGAGAAGGAAGGACGCGCGGCGCTGTCTTTTCAAAACGAGGACCCAACACCACAGGATGGTTGGGAAAAAACAGATCGGCGGAAAGCGCGGGCCTTCAAGGTTGAACGCCGCCAGTGTTCGCGAATCGGCCGATGATGAACGATCTGCGCCGTCGGCAAGCGCCGATCTTTTGAGGTTGAGACGTGCACTCGGTGTCAGGAACCGACTTCACGACATGAATTTGCCGTATGGTGGTTACTCTCACACACAGGCTCTGATACTTCACCTTGGACACGTCCGCAGTGATGCACTCAAAACAGGTAGACACTGCCACCCAATAAGAGGTACAATACTGTCATTCCAACCACATTGAGTCGGCATATACAGCGATACCCAAAACAAACTGTTCCATTCATAGGTAGACGTTGCCAACCAACTTCAAGGTAAGATACTGTCATCCCAACCACGTTGAGTCAGCATATGCAGTAATGCCCACACCATTTACAGTAATACCCCGTATGGTGGTTACTCTGGTCCTCCCTCCCTCCCTCCCTCCCAAGATGCTTCCGGGTGCCTCCAAGTTCGGAGGCCTCTTGGGGGAGGTCTCTGGAGGTTTCTGCTCCTGACTTCCTCCCTTCCCAGAGGATTCGGGATGCCTCTGGAGGTTTCTGGAGGCCAAGGCTTGGCAAAAGCATGCGGATCGGAAAACCTTGGTCTAGGGCCACCACGAGGGTGCGAAGTTCGTCGCGCTTCGCGGTCTGGGTGATGTCGATGCGAGGCGCGAGTCCCTCATCCTGTCCCAGGGGTGGGGTGGGGGGGGCGGCGCGAAAGAGCGGAGACAGTTGCGCTTCGCGTAGCGCGAAGCGCGAAGATAGTTGCCCTACAGTGGAAGCCCATGCCAAGGAACACCCTGCTTGCCTCCAGGGTGCCCTGGGTTTCCCGGGATTCGCTGGTTTCGTCATGGCAAGCGTGACGCCCCCACATCAGAAAGCAATGGATGTCCTGGGGTCTCCGAGTTGGGTTTCTTGTGGAACGTTTCTTGCGGTCGAGCTCCTGCTGTAGTTGCCCTGGTCGATCCTCTTCCTCCGCCTCCGCCTCTGGTAGCCACCCGGCAGCGAGGCCAGGAACGCGAGGGCGCTGGGCGAGACGCTGCGGGAGGCGGCCGACATCCGAGACGGATCGCCGTGGGGCGCGTGCGTGCGCAGGGCCCCGGAGGAGGCAGGACGTCAGAGGCGGAAAAGGTACCCATACCGCTACCTTTCGCCCATGATGTTCCAACCTACTTTAGCCTTGATCACCAGAAAGAATTTCGAGCGCCAGAAAAGCATCCAAAAACTCTAGGGTTTTCACGTGGCGGGCCCTGGGAGAAACTCGTCCGACACTGTTTCGACACTATTTCGACACTCTTTCGACACTTTTCCGGGTGCTCGAAATTATTTCTGGGATGTGGTCCTTAAGTACGATGGGAGCAACATAACCCTTAGCCCGTTTTTCAAATTTTCAGGCCTCTTGGGAGGCCCTCGTCGCCACCGTTGGACTCGCCCCCGAAATTCTTGTCAGAACGCACCCCGGGAGAGGTCCGGGGGGTAGCGGCATCGGTACCTTTTTGTCTCCACAGGAAGAGCGAGGGGAGTTCGAAGCCAGGGCCCCGGAATTGGCGGCGCGCACGAGGGGGTAGGGTGAGGGGGAACGCTTCGTAGAAGCACCCCCGAGACGCCCAAATAGGGGACGCGAGCATCACAACTAAATGTTAATACATCGAGTCTGGAGATGCTGCACCCTTTGGGGCGCTCCTGGCTGTGGATTCTCCCATTCTCCATCCTCACATTCAACTTTACTCTCTCCTTCCCTCCCGCCTTCATTCCTTCTCCTTATAGATAACTTCTCCCTGTCGCACCCCGAGGCCAGTTTTTAGGGCGGGCGGGGCGTTTCGCCTGAGACTTCCTCACCGTTGATGTTTCTTGAACTGAAAAGTGACAACAGCTTCACAGATGGAGGGCGGGTGGTTTTCAAAATGTGGCTCTCGCCTTAGCGCCGCGCACATTCGTTGTCAAAATTTGCAAGCGTTTCACGGATTGAGGGCGGGTGGTTTTCAAAATGTAGTTATTGTCTTAGCGCCGCGCACATTCTTATAAAACATTGCAAGGTATTCACGGATTGAGGGCGGGTGGTTTTCAAAATGTGGCTCTTGCCCTAGCGCGGCGCACATTCGTTTTTTCAAATAAAAACCATTGCAAGAGTTTCACGGATTGCGGGCGAGTCGTTTTCAACATGTGGTTCTCGCTTTAGCGCCGCGCACATTCGTGTTTTAATATAAATGCAAAATCTTTACGGATTGAGGGCGGGCCGTTTGTTGAATGTGGCTCTCGCCTTAGCGCCGCGTGCATTTGTTTTAAACATTTGCAAGAGCTTCACGGATTGAGGACGGGAGGATTACAAAATGTGGTTTTCGTTTTCGCGTCGCGCACATTCGTTTTTCCAGAACTAACAAGAGTTTCACGGGCTTCCAGGATCAGCGTACCAGACATGATGCTTTGGAAGGATCCAGTACTATGCGGGCGCAACAGTTATGTTGATTCGCGGTATTGAAATCCCAAAAATGGCGTTATGGCACGATTCCGGATCGTCAAAACGCAGCAGGCAGGTTGATACGTGGCGTTGAAATCCCGAGAACAATGTTTCGGCATGCTTCAGCATCTTCAAACGGTTGTTTTCCAACGAGGCAGTTCCCTCAATGGAAAAGAACCGTTGTAGGGGCCTCTGAAGAGGGAGCTTGGAGGGAGGGTTAATTCCAACATCGTTGATGACTCTTAGGTTTACACTGGTCCTCCTCCTCCTCCTCCTCCTCCTCCTCCTCCTCTCCCTCCGCCTCTTCCTCATCCTCCTCCTCTTCCTCCTCCTCCTCCTGTTCCTTCTCCTCCTCCTTCTCCTCCTCCTCCTCCTCCTCCTCCTCCTCTCCCTCCTCTCCCTCCTCCTGCTTCTCCTCCTGCTTCTCCTCCTCCTCCTCTTCCTGCTGCTTATCCCCCTCCTCCTCTTCCTATTACTTCTCCTCTCCCTCCGCCTCTACCTCCAGAGGAGAGGGAGGGGACTTGAGCGAGAAGCAGAGAAAACAGGAGGGGGAGAGGATGGAGGGAGGGAGGGAGAGAGGAAGATGCGGAGGATGAGGAGGGTGGTTTGGGGTGGAGGGGAGACGACGGGGGAGGGCGAGGGGAGAGACGTTCCAGAGAGCCTCGAACCTCCAAACTGGAGGTGTCGACTTCAGTCCAGATCGCCTCCCTAGGCAGATGCTTGTGCCGAGAGGGGCCCGCAACTGTCTCGGGAAGAAGAGGCGCTCCGTCACCGCCAGTGCCCCTGGCCCTGCCGCGAGCCGTCCTCCCGGTCCTGGTGCTCGCACTGCGTCTCTCCACCAATCTCGCCTGGCCAGCCTCGGTCCAGTGGGAGTATGGAAAGCATGACGCTCCCGCACCAAAGATCAGTGGACGTCCTAGGGTCTCAGGGTTGGGCTTCTTGCGGAAGGTCTCTTGTGGTCGAGCCTCTGCTGTACGTCGGAGGTTTTGGTCGGGGGCTGTTCTGGTGCTTCGCTAAGGCAGCCTTCGGGGGCAGCCCAGGCGGCAGGGCACGCAGCGCTTCCAAAGCAGGCCTGGCGGGGCCAGCGGCGCGCGCGCCCCACCCCAGTGCGGGCACTCCGCCACCGCCAGACCCCGTGGCTCGGCACCATCAGAGGGCTGGTGCTCGCCCAACCGCCGCCGCCCCGCGGCTAGCCAGTGCTAGCCACTACCCCCCTCTCGCGCTCGCCGTGGTGCTCCTGGGCAGCGCTGCTGAAGGCCCTGGCTGGCGCATCCCCTCCCTCCCCCCGGGAACGACCGCCGTTCGGGTCTGGTCCTAGCAGCGATTGCTCCTGGGGGTGGGGGGGGTGCACTGGCTCCCAGCCACGCTTCGCGCGGACGGAGACGGTGCCGCCAGCTTGCTTGCTTGCCTCTGGCCCCGTCCCCGACCAGCCCCGGCCCGACCGCTCTGTGGAAAACTTCCTTTTGGTTCGACCCCCAGCCACCCCGACCTGGCACCGATACCATGGGCCATCCTGGAAAACTGTTGTCGCCACGGCTGGGTTCTCTCCGAGTTCAGGTCAGAACGCTCTCCAAGACAGGCCCGCGGAGTAGCAGTATCAGTATTTTTCTGTTTCCCCAGATGAGCGGGCTGGACACTGAGAGGAGAGACGTGGGATGAGGGCATTTTCCCCCCACCCAGAGCCTGCCCCTCCTCCCTTGTACTTCCGCGTTGGCTTCCGGACCGGGCCTCCTCTCGCCCCTTCGCCCTCCCCTCCTCCTGCTTTCCTTCCTCCCCGCTCCTCCCCCTTTTGCTTTCCAGATGGGTTCCTCACGTAGGAACATATTCGCTCGTTCCCCATTGGGCGTCTGCACTCACTCCACTGGACCCCGCTGCTCATACCCCCCCCCTCCGCCGCAAAAAATAGGCACAGACACCCTCCAACGGATTGTTCCTGGGCCTCAGGGAGGGTGGCGGTGTATAGGTCACCGCTGGGAGCCAGCGACTTTATACACCGCCGCCCCCCCTGAAGGTACATGCAAAGTTTGTTCGTCGGAGAGTGTCTGTGTGTATGTGTGTATATATATATATATATATATATATAGTAGTGGCGAGTCCCCTTTCACGGGATTATTCCTCGCTCCTGTCTGTGTCCTACCATTCCGGATTGTTTCGCACGCCTCCCGCTCTTCCCCGCCCATCCTCCTCCTGCTCCGTCCCGTTCTTCCCCGCTCCTCTGCCCCAGCTCGGCCTTTCTCCCAACTCTGCCACGCTCTTTCGCCATGAGGAAACGGAGGTCGTTGATCCGTCGCCTGCGGATACGCAACTCTCTCGACCTCGTCTGGGCTTCCAGTCCTCGCCAGGGTGGCTCGGCGCACGGGCCAGCGGAGCGCCCAGACCTCCCCGCCGCTCGGATCTTTGCACAGTGGTCCGGCACGAGTCCCTGCGGATCTGCGCAGTGTGTCCGAGCTTTTCCGCTCGGGGGGGGCCTTGTGTCGCCGGTCCGGCTGCCGCTGGCATGCCTCTTTGCTGGTCAAGCTGGGCTCAAGTGCCTGGCAGCGGCGCCTCCCTTCGTCGGGTGTTCCCAGAGATGTCCCTATCACAGGGTGCCCCCAGGATTCCCACGGATGGCCTCCAGAGCATCCCCACGAGGCCCAGAGAGCCCCAGGGCTTCCGAAATGGCGCGAACAGCCGGGGACACCCTGGGCCAGGACCACTTCTAGCAACACCCGGCCGCATGCCATACCTAACACCAATGTAGTTATGCGTGCGGGGCAGGAATGGCCCCCATCGCTGGGAGGATGCGGCTGGCATGGCTAATCTCAGCCGTGCTGGTCCTGCCAACAAGTCCAGCAAGAGTAAAGACGACAGCGCACGGCTCGATATCGCTTCTCGCTGCCAGCGTGAACAGCAGTGCCGCTGCTGCTGCCGGGGCCTTTCGCGCAGCCGCGAGGAGCGCAAAGCCGAAGCTAAAGACCAGGATAAAGGCCAAGGGTCGCGCGAGAGGGCCAGTCAATGTCGGCTCTAAGGACGGGGCACGCCACGACGACGACGACTCGAATTACACGACTGTGCGCGAGTGCAACGCCCCCTTCTCGGCGACTGAGAAGGCCCACGTCTTGTGCCCAGCTCGGTGCCCACTCATGAGGTTCGACCCCGACCTGCTCTGTCACTGGCGCTGCATCCCAGAAGAGACGTGCCGCGCCTACCCAGGAGTCATCGATCGCGTTGCCGGGTACTGCTTTGTCTGCGCTGTGGCAGGCTGCCAGCGTTGTGCCTCAGACGAGCAGTCCTGCCACGAGTGCCACGCGGGCTTCAGGCTCGAGAATGGGGAGTGCATCAACGAAGGCCAGTGGAAGTGGATCGTGCTGCTGGCTGTCCTCGGGGTCGTTGTCGTTTCAGTCATGGCATACGTTGTGCTCGTTGCTTGGCGGCCAGTTGTAAGCCAGGAGATCCTGAGATGGGGCCTGGAGCAGCGCTCCAGATCGAAGGCCAGGAGGGACGACGGGAACCACGAGCTCTACGCCCTGAACCTCAGCCTCGCCGACGAGGTCACGTCTGCGGGAGGGATAGGAGCCGCGCTCCACTTCAGCTGGCAGCGGATGACGCTCTGGTGGTCCATCGCGGTGACTGTGGCGAGCGCGGCGGTGACGGCTTACCACGGCCGGCTTGTTGCCCAAGACGCGCTGATGTTGCCTCCATACCACGACGAGGTGGAGGGCATTTGCACGGATCGCCTCGACGTACACCGCGGCGCCGAGTTCGAGGCGATGCGCATCGGCGTCCTGTGGTTGACCGGCCTGGTGTACGTGTGCACCTCGTTGGGTGCAGTCTTCTGGTCGTGGTGGCAGCAGATGAAGTTCCTGCGCTTCCACAGGACCACAGCCAGCATGCAGGCCCGGGAAGGAAACGTACGATTGCCAATGCCGCCGCCTTTTGGTGGAATGCCCTCGTCGCTACGACTGGACTCGCCGCGGAGTCTTGGTCAGAGCCCACCTTGGGAGAAATCCGTGGAGTAGCGGTACCGTCTTTTCTCGTTGTTCCCGCATCAGGACTACGCGCTGATGTGCCGGGGCTTCCCACAGGAGTCGGGCAGACAGCACGAAGGCCCTGGCACCAGGCTCGAGGAGGAGTGCACGCGCTTCTTCCAGGCCGCGTGGGGCGAGAGCGTCATCGGGGTGTCCGTCGCCTGGAACATGAGCGGCCTGGAGGAGAACATCAAGGTGGCCGTGCACGACATCGTCTACGAGGTCGAGCGCGAAGTCCGCGCGGGCTCGGATGCAAACTGCGCGTTGGACCGCCAGGCCTCGTACATCAGCACCCCGCCCCTCACGCACCGGACTTCGTCCTTTCAGCCCCGGACGCGGTGCTTGTGCGCCCCGCTGGTAGACACCGTCGATAGCGTAGTGTGGGGCGAAGTCCCTCCGTGCTTCCTCCGATCGGGTGGGCTAAGTACACCTCGAGCACCTGACAATCGTTCAGAGGCGCTGCAGCTCATCGAGAGGATCCCGACTACGGGGACCTGCTTCGTCGTCTTCCGCACCAAGGCCGACATGAAGGCGAGCCTCTGCTTGCAGCTGCCTAAGTTTAGAGGTGTGTACGAGATTTCGGCCGAGATGGCGGAGGGTAACGCCGAGGTTGTGCTCTGGGATGGGTTCGGAACGACCGACGCAGAGAGAAGGTGGCTTAAGGTGAAAGGAATCGGCTGGATGCTGATGATCATCGCCATGTGGACTGCGTGCTTCTGGGGCCCCTACACGCTCTACATCTTGTCGTGGTCGAGCATTGCTGGGGCGAGTCAAGGCAGCGCCGAGATTGGCATGGTTGTTGGTTTGCTGATCACTGTGGGGAACCAGGTCGTTTACGCGGCGGCAGGAATCCTCTCGGAGCATGTGAAGTACACCTGCCGCAACTTCCGCGACACCTACTACACCAGCCTCTACACCTTTGCAGTGCTTGTGAACACAGTGCTCGACATGTGGCTGGCCACCGCGAGAGGGAACGTATCCGTAATACCTGACCTGTCACATCACTGATTCGAGCCCCCGGAGGCCTCCAGAGGCGTCCATGATTCCTTTGAACTGGAAGTCTCAGCAAATCCCCGGAGGTCTCCGAAGGTCCTTGGAGGTTCTTGGAGGCATCTGGACGCATTTGGAGGCTTAGGAAGAGCCGAAAGAGCCAGAAAGTTTCGATCTTCGATCCTCGACATGTACCTCTTTACCAATATGCGATCATCCTCGACCCTTGGTTGACACGTGATCAGTCTCGCTCCTTTACTGAAACTAGTCACCGACGTGTGATCACCGATCGACATGTGATCTTCCTCGATCCTTGACTGTTGGCTGGTCATCCTCGATCCTCGATCCTCTTCGATGCTCGACGTGCGGCTGGTCATAATGAGGGGAAATGCCCGCCACTACAGGGCCTCCACAGGCCCGAACCGCGCCCCAATCTTGGTGACTGGGGGCCTCCGCCCAGGCCACGAGGCCAGATGACGACGACCACCCATCACCGACGACTTTCCAGGGCGGGTACGAAACCTGCTGCTCGTAGTTAGTTTCAGTCCCTCGACCAGGCACGTGAACCTCGACTCACGGCCGCCCCATGTCGCCAGGAGGCGTCGCGGACTCCAGCGACACTCAGCAGATTCGCTGAGCCACCCTGTACCATCGGCATCGCTAAACATACTGATGCTGTGTGTGCGTATGCACCCCAGGGGCGAAGCTCGCGCGCCGAGTAACCTCATAGTATAAGCTCCGTGGCGGGTGTTTTCTGGCCATGCCGCTCAGGAAACGACGCACTACAATCGGAGGTGAGGGGGTGAGATCGAAGTGGAACGGAGAGCCCCCCTACCGGGAAATCGATTTCGGTTTCGTGTTCGTGCGTGCCGTGCGGGCGAGGCGAAGCTGCGTGGGCGGGCGAGAGGAAAGTCTCCTGTGGCTGATGCGCGGCCGGACCACATGATTCTCCGCCGGGCGGCCGGTGGCGCGCGGTGTCCCGCTGGTGTCCCGCTGGTGTCCCGTCGGTGTCCCTGTGGCTGAGGCGCGGCCGGACCAAATGTGTCTCTTCCGGGCGGCCGGTGGCGCGCGGTGTCCCGCCGGTGTCCCGCCGGTGTCCCGCGGTGTCCCGCGGTGTCCCGCGGTGCCCCGCGGTGTCCCGCCGGTGTCCCGCGGTGTCCCGCGATGATGATGATGATGATGATGATGATGATGATGATGATGATGATGATGATGATGATGATGATGATGATGATGATGATGATGATGATGATGATGATGATGATGATGATGATGCTGATGATGATGATGATGCTGATGCTGCTGATGATGATGATGACGATGATGATGATGATGGTGATGTTGATGATGGTGATGATGATGAGGACGGTGATGATGATGATATGATGATGATGATGCTGATGGTGTCCCGATGATGAGGATGATGATGATCATGATGATTATGGTGTCCCGATGATGATGAGTATGATGATGTTGATGTTGATGATGCTGGTTATGATTGTGTCCCGATGATGATGCTGATGATGATGATGATGATGAGGTTGATGATGATTATGGCGTCCCAATGATGATGATTATTCTGACCGTGATGATGATGATGTTGATGATGATGGCGTCCCGATGGTGATGATGATGATGATGATGTTGATGCTGATGTTGGTAATGATGATGATGGTGCCCCGATGATGACGATGATGCTGATGCTGATGATGATGTTGATGATGCTGATGGTGATGATGTCGATGATGAGGATGATCTGATGATGATGATGGTGTCCCGATGATGGTGATGATGATGACAACGATGGTGATCATGATGGTGTCCCGATGATAATGATGCTGATGATGATGATGACGATGACTGTTTCCCGATGCTGCTGATGATAATGTTGATGATGATGATGATTGTGATGATGGTGATGATGATGATGATGGTGGTGTCCCGATGATGTTCATGACCGTGATGATGATGTTGGTGTTGATGATGAGGACGGTGTCCCGATTATGATAATGTTGGTGATGATGATGTTGATGTTGATGTTGTTGTTGATGATGATGACGTTGATTGTGATAAAGATGGTGATATCGATAGTGAGATCGATAGTGAAACCGATTGTGATATCGATTGTGAGATCGATTGCGAGATCGATAGTCGGATCAATTGTGAGATAGATCGAGTGAGATCGATTGTGAGATCGATCGAGGGAGATCGATCGAGCGAGACCGATACTGATATCGATAGTGAGATCGATAGTGAGACCGATCGAGTGAGACGTTGGTTCCTCCCCCCCCGAACCTCCTTATCACTCGAAGGGTGGTCGTATAGGTATGTCTATATTATATGCTCTTGTCGGACTCACGCCTCCAATGAGGACGCGGGGTACTAGTGTGTCTTTCAGTAAATATGCTCCTCTCCGCCTCATTTCCCATTATAACTTAACTTAGTTTGCATGCGTTGCACTGTCCGGTGGGACTAACAGCTGCGTTCCGCAGCTGTGTGGATGCTCAAACAAGCCAGTCTTGGCTTGCAGGAGAGAAAAGGAGCGCGCCAGCCCTCGGCCGTCGCGCGTCGTCGGTCGTAGGCCAGCCGGCCTCCTCCCTTCACATTCCTGATAGAACAATCTTGCTTAGCGGATACTTGTCTTATCGATGTCTCATCCCGTCCCCTCTCTCCCTGAGCAGAGTGAACATGAGATCTTAATTCCTTTGTCATCTTACCCCGATTCTCAGAGGAAAGACTGGTTATCAGCAGAAACGCGCGACTTAGTCGACGCGGGGCCATCCCAACCAAAAGAAGAACTTTCGAATGTGCCCCGCGACTCAGTCGCTGCGGGAATGAGCTAGGATAAGACTGACGTCGTGTCCAACGTCTCGAGAAGCGCCGACGGGCGCGTTGTACAACATGATGGACGCGACACAAATAAGGGCGGTCCAATTCAGGATCGCGTCCCTCCTTCCTATATCGCCATTCGGGTAACTAGGGGCAGAAGTGCCGAGGGAGTATCAGAGATGTCGGTAGACGTCTTTCCCGCTGGAGTTCCGACTGGTAATCGAGAACAGACCCCAGACCCGTACGGGCGAGATGGCGTGACAGCAAGAACTAGACGAAGTGCGTTTTCGTCGTGGAGCGCCAAATCGACGGAGTCAATCAGCCCAATTCCGAACGCTACACATGCTATCGCTGCAGCTGCTGGTGAGACAAGCCGGCCAGGGGAAGCCCAAGAGAACGTAGGTGCGTACCCCAGCATCCCAAGTGAATGGGCAGGTACGAGTACGAACGTTCCCATCCCAATAGCATTAAACGGACAATTTGGTCAGGACAGTGATGATCCCATTGATACAGAACATGAAATAAATTCCATGGAGGAAGATTTTGGTAATGTCAATAACGAAATTTCCCTGAGCCGAGCACTGTCCGTGATGATGGAAGAAGACATCCCCGCTCAAGACGAGAGGTGGTCTCCAGATGGACATGATGAAGATACTAGTATCCTGACGCCTCAGGCGGACAGGACGGAGGCCCAGACGAAGCATGAGAGGGAATCCACAGGACGAACCCCTGCACCTCGCCTCAAGAAGCAAAGGAACGAGGACTACGAACTAAATGTCTCACCACTGAAAGAGGGTTTCTTCCGTGCTGCCGCCACCTCAGGTGACTGGCAACCCTCGATTTCAGCTGTTGTTGAGGAGGAAGAAATGGTTGGTCAACCAGCTTCGCATACTGTGTTAATAACACAAGGCGAAAAGGATGAGGAGCTTTTAGATGTACCTAAACCACCAGAAAATGCTTTCATTCGCCCCAGACCAAATGCTTCAAGCAGGAGAAGACCCAAGATACCAAGATCAGGGGCGAGACCTACTTCAAGGAGCAACAGTACCATCTCCATGGCGGAGGCTCGTTGGAACCCTAACCCTAATTGCGCGCCTCAGGCGGAGAGCGGATGCCCAGGAAAAAGCCAACAGGCCAGAAGGCGCATGTAGGAATCCAGCATGCAAGAGCTGCTTGGGCGTATGCCACAAGTGTAACGTACAGCGGCGGTGTGCAGAGTGTTACCCAATGGACGAGCATAATTGCACGTATCTCCTCATGCAATCTATCCGGGGCCAGGCCAGGCTGGCGGAGGCTAACACTCAGAGAGAGTTTCTGACCAATGAAGCGCAGCTGGCTGAAAGGGCCCGACTGGACAGAGAAGAGATGACTGAAACCATGGCTGAAGTTCGGAAAACATTCGAGGCTGAACGAATCGCCCTAGCCATGGCTGCTAGAGAGCGAGAACAAGAGCTGATAGAACAATTGTATAATCAGACCGCGGCCGTGAAGCGGCAGGCGGAGGTGGAAGCCGAAAATAAATGCATAGAATTACTGGCTTCTGAGAGACAGGCCGTCGCGATGGCAACCAGTAAATCCATTGGCGCCAATGCAGTCGCCGCTGCTGTTGCGGCGGCCAGAGTAGAAGGAGAACAAATCGCCGCAGTCAGGGCGGAACGAGAAAAGCAGAGCTTACAGGAAGAGCCTAAAGACGCCAGGCTGGAAGCAGTTAACACCCAAGCCGTAGCTGCGAATATAACCGACCAGAACAACCTTTATCTGGAAGAACTCAGATCGCATGAAGAAGCCAGATCCTCCCTCCAACGTTTGCATTTGAGCAATGCTAAATGCCCGCCGGCTAAGCCGACTGGAACGAACGTACATCAATTGCCAGCGCCTCAGTCGTCCGGCACTGTGACCGTTCCAACACATTTGATCCGACGAACTTAGCAAAGGTGGGAGCGTCAACCCTGCTGGTAAGCAAGGTGGCGCATCCTCCTCCCGAGGAGCTGGATGAAGAAGAAACAATAAATAAAACAGTGTCTCATTTTTGCGCAGCTTGCTTTCGCCCGAGGGCGGACAATTGCGTCGGATGTGGTCGGTCGGTTTGTGAAGAGCACATCGGCGCAAGCATTAGAAGATGCTCTAAGTGCGACTTGTGGAAGAGTGAAAGGTCAGCTGCCAACATGCGAGAAGAAGAAGCCATTTCGAACGCAGCTAATACAGAGAGAGACATGATGAGGCTTAAGGCGACCATCACCGACCCGACTCCATATACTGAGAGTAAACGAGGAGCAGGACTCACCTCGAGTTCATTCGGCTTACCGTTGCTTTCGCAAGAAACTCCCGTGAGGCCATTGTTGGCGTCAGCACTTTACTGTTCCAGGTCCTGCCCTAGAAGGTCCGGCTAGGCCGAGTACCCCTGAGAGTGGATTTCTTTTTGGGATCTAGCTAACAGGGTCTAACGAAGGTAACACTCTCGCCAATTACCGCCCATCCTATAGAGATGGCCCCACGGGAACGACGGCGACTAAGTCGTCGGGCGAGGCAGGGCAGGGCGGAGAAGGGGGCGACAAGAGCGACGCTCCGAACACTGAAATTATATCTTCGCACGAAGATGATCACGATAAAAGACCACGTGGGTCGCCTCCGGGAAGCCCAGGGGGTTCAGACCCATCGGGCGGTGGAGCGGCCGCAGGGGGCTTCAGGGCCCTGGCAGACCGCAGGACCCAGTAGTAATTGACGAGAGCACGCCGTTGGACCGATGGAGACAGGTTGGTAACAACCAGAAAATTGATTTGTTGGACATCCCTAATGCAACGAACATTCGGGAGTGGCAGGTGCACGCAGTACGTGCGATCGCTGGGTCATCGCCCGAGAGCCAGGCGGCGCAGTACTGGATTACGGAGGCTATGAACCCAGCTGTGGAGGATGAGCAGCTGATAGATGCAGGGCGATTCCAGCGTCTCGATCTCATGATTGCAACGAACCTCATCGAGAAATTCAACAAGATGCGAAAGAATCGCCATCAGCCTGGTCACCGTACTCATTTCCTCCAACAGATCACTCGCATGGAATACAGCGCCCAGAACGAGGGAAGGCCCCTGACTGGACGCGAGATGGTGCGAGCTATTTGCCATTGGTGTTCGGTGAGATCGGAGTTGGGACAACATCGCATGTCGCGTGATATTTTCAAGGTAATCATTGACCCACGCAAGCCAGATGCTGACCTGTATTGCTTCTACAATGAGTGGACAGACGTATACCAACAGCTTTACGGCGCCAAACCTCCGTCCGATGAAATGAGGGCCTCGATTCATGCACGCTTTCTTGAACAATGCAGAAAGCCGAGCAAATTGAATTTTGTATGCCGATTGTACGACATGTGAAAACGATAAAATGGGACATGGCGTGAAGAGTTATGAATGGCTGATGGAGCAAATTGAAGAAAAGATGTTGCGAGAGAAAGAAGAGTGGAACATCAGCGTGCATGAGGGTACCTTGAATCAACGTGCTAGGCAAGCACGGTTCGGCGGAGGCGGAGGCAATGACAACCGGAAGAATGCCGGCGGCACAGCCGCTCCGGCAGAGATTGCTGCTAAATTGGGGAAACCTACAGACGTCATGAAAGGCGGAATGACTAAGGGCGAGACCACGTGTAGATACGTGCGTAAGGGCGAGACTTGCCCGTATGCAGGGAAAGGCTGCCCCTTCAATCACAAGAAGCCCAAGAATGCCGCGCCGGCTCAGCCGAGTACGGGGGGAAAATCCAGTGCTGCTCCTGCCCAGGATAAGAACCCTAGAGGGAGATCGAAGGATCGGGGCCGCAAGGGGCAGAGCCGATCTCAGACCCCGACAGGCGACCGTGGAAAGGGGGGACAACATAATAATAGAAGCCAATCGCGTGGGAAAGAGAGCACCATACCGTGTTACGCATACTCCCGAGACCCCAAGAATTGTCGAGGACCAGAAGACGGATGCAACAAAGCCCACAGAGGGCTATCCGATGCTGAGAAGCTGAAGCGTGACAAGTGGGAACAAGCGAAACTTGACGCGGGGCAATCTTTGGGGTGCGAGCGTACAGCCAAGCAAGCCAATGCCGCCGCCGCCAATGTCTCATCGACGGGAAGCAACAGTGGCTCCAGAACCTCTAGTACGAACTCCGACAAACGCAAAAGGGATGGAGACAAGAACAAAGGCAACAGCAAAGGCAAAGACATGGTCTGCCGCTCTTACAAGGAGACGGGAAAATGCTCGCGCGGCAAGGACTGCCGGTTCGCCAAGACCACTCCAGGTCATCCGTGGCGATGGCTCCGCACTGGCGGCTCAGCCGTCAGTGCTGGAGAGATGATGGATATAATTTTGTCAATGGTCTTCTTTCTTGCCTTCCTTGCTCGAGAGGTGTGGCGAAGCCTGCGTCAGTTGAACAGAAAGCGGGGGGGGGTGGAAGAGGCCCGCCGATTCAATCAGCTTGGGTGCTATCGCGCGCCCCGCCCCGTTATTTCGGGGCCTCCCAGGGCAGAAACAAATCAGCCTTAAGTTTTTGATTATTGCAACTGATACCGATGGAGGAGACTACTGGGATACCTCCAGAGGTGAGTTTCACCAGGATAGCAGGAAACAGGTCGAGGGTCTCGCCAATGTCCTTGCGAGTTTCCTGTACCCTCTTTCTCGGGGCGCGATCGAGAATTACTGGTGCGTCCCCCTAGTGAGATTTGCATCCGACATCGGAGCAGTAACAGATGCAACATCCGTGTCCGTTTTCACCCCTTCCACTGAGGAGCCGACTATCACTTGGAGGAAGGCGCGTCGCCACCACTTGAAGTTGCCTTCGAGTAGCAAAGATAGTTGGAAGCTCCCAGGAGAAATGCGCAGACAGATGTCGATACAGTCGAGGGCATCCGTCGCAGAAGCTCTGATCAGAGCGTCGGACCTGCAAGATGTTGTCGGGCATATCTGGTTGAAGACCGAGGAGGGGGGAGAAGGCCCGCACGGCGCAGCCGCTGCTGGATGCACAGGCAAAGACGCTGCATACCTGGGGGCGCTGAGCTTCATCATAGATACTGGGTGCGGGTATAACCTCATAGCGGAGAAATACATTAGGAGCGCAGGTGCAATGAGACTGATTCGAAAGCTTCCGCAATCGATCACTCTGAACACTGCTGGGGGAGAGTCTATGGCCCTCGGTTCAGTTCGCATCGCGTGTCCCAAATTTAAGGGTGGTAGTTTTAACGCTTTAGTCATGCCGGAGACCCCGTGCGTGATGTCGGTAGGAGAGCGGTGCATGGATCGCGGCTTTAGTTTCTTTTGGCCAGCAGGCCAAAGGCCCTACCTATTGTTGCCCAATGGCCAAAGAGTGGACCTGGCCGTTGAGGGCAAGATACCATACTTCACCCTATCATGCAAGGAGGCGCTGGGTCAGTGGATGTGCGCAGCTGCCGCCGGAAGGAGCGAGCCCCCCGAGCGGTGGTGTTGCGTGGCGCCGGGCGCCAAGGCATTCCTGGACAATGTGGAATCGGCGGGGGGCCCTCCGCCCCATGCCGTCCAGACTCGCGTAACCACTGACCTACATACACATGAGCTGATTGGTACCCACAGCTACGCTGATGGGCGGCCGACTGAGATCGCGCCCGTTTTCCCGTCTTCGATAGACTCTGCGGATACCATCACCTACTTCTACTATTCGCCTCAAAAGGCCAGCGAATGCGGTTGGAATCGGACGCCGACCGGTATTGCTGCCTCTAAAAGTCTCTCAGCTTTGCCCGACCACGGTCAAGCCGTCGGTCCATTCGACGAGCAGCCCGGCAAAGCCGAGGCCTGCGCTGCCGCATACAGGTGCCAATACGGATACGGAGTTTCAGGATACCTCCCGTACGAAGTAAACCGAGGACTGGACTCCAGCGCGTGCAACGCGGCCCCAGGGCCCGAGGAGGGCGAGGTTGGAGACGCTGACGGTGTCGACTTAGTCGACGTCGACGCACCGCCAGATTTAGACCCAGACGTTGCGGAGGTTGAGGTGTCGGAGACCCTTGCCGAGCGGCTCAAAAAGGCCGCAGCCTCCCTACCGCACCTTCTAACTCATACTCCCAAGAACCCATATTGTCCAGTGTGCAAGTGGGCCAAAGCTATTAGAAAGCAGCAGCGCAAAGCGCATAACAAATGGCTAAAGGTTCCCCGCCCATACGCAAACCCCACTTCGTTCGGACAACTGACGACGATGGATCATTGGTTTGCGATGGATGAACTCTCGCGGGGGCTCCACGATGAGACCGCGTGTGTGACTTTTCGCGACGGAGCTACGGATTTTTCTCACCGCTCAGGGTGTGCGCGACAAGTCAGCGGTTCACGTTTGTAACTTTTTAGTAAACCTGAGAGCCCCGGAGGAAAAGTTAGAATATTGTTATACAGATGGTGCAAGAGAGCTTGCCAGGGCATGTTACGAGCTCAATATTGCCCATGATCCTACCATCCATGGAAATAAGAAGCATAATGCTGTCGCTGAGCGTGCGAACGGCGTTGTGCAAATGGGAGCCAGAGCCCTACTTATGCAGGCTGGTCTTCCACCGCCATATTGGACCTACGCGGTCCGATATTTCTGTCTATGCTACAATACTAGGACCCCCGCTGAAGGACAGCCCAGTTGGGAGCGACGCTTCGGATGTCAATTTAATGCTCCGCTTCTTCCCTTCGGATCACTTGTCCGCTATGTGCCTCCACCTGAATCCTGGTTTCGAACCGCCAAAACTGGTGCAACGATGATTCCATCGATATACTTGGTGTATGTGCACAAAGCGGGGGGATTTGGTTGGACCAGATAGTTACGTTGTACCTTTGAGACAGTTGGACGGTCTGAATATGGAATCAGGGCGTACCCCAGAGGGAAAACGACCTACGATCGAGAAGTCCGACCAGGTGTACAGCAACATCTTAGATGGTATTGCTGATGACCAGTCGCCACAATTCCCCTTGCGAAAAGCGTACGAGAAAGCGGCGACAGAAGTACGTTCCGTCACAATCCTTACAGAGACAGGAGAAGCTGCGGCCGTCCCAGACGGACCACAGCCAGCCACAGGGATAAGACCGGACAACACGTTTAATGCTGCTGATCCTGCCATTATCGTGCCATCGCCTCCCCAAGAAGGCGAGGGCGCCCCGCGCTTTGATTCTGAGGCCGATTTAGAAGACGATGGTCCTGGGGGTCTGTATGTGGGTGATGTGCCTTTGGTAGTTGACGGTAGGGACCCTCGGCGCGATTCCCATCCTGCAGACAAAAATCAGAAACTGGGACTCGCCCAGCTCGAGTATCGCGTGGACAGACAGTCCAACTTCTCAGCGGCTAAGCCACGTGAGAAGGTTCCCGGGAAAGGGCAATTTCTTGCCCGAGCAATTCAAAATTTGGACACGATGGAATACTTCTAAGACAGACGGATTGTTGCTGGACTTACAAAAGAAGAGTTAACTCAGAAGCTTCCGTTGACAGGTCGTCGGATGGCATGTAGCATTCGAGTTGTTCTTTATTATGATCCCGATTACGTGCCCATAACCCGAGTGTGGGTAACAGACCCAGACCCAAAATATAGTGATCAGTGGCTGGAGAAGTTACCTGAATCCACCAATCCCGGAATGCATCCTGGACGATGGTTCAACATGAATCAAGCCCAACGCCGACGGGCCGTGGAACAATACAAGGCGGAAAAGAGAGGATTCTTTGGCATAGAAGATCCCTGTCCTTGTCTCGGCCTTCTGCGTGATATTGGCCTGGATGTGAATGACCCCCCGACTCCGCCTGATCCCGCAGTGGCCCAGCCACACGCGGCACTCCCCGAAGCTAGGCTAACAGCACCTAAGGTGGCTGAGCAGCTACGTCGAATAAAGAATGGCAGCCTGTACTACACCCATGGCAGCGGGCGAGGGGCGGCGTCGCGAAACACCCAGGGTTGCCAAGCCACATCTGAGGCTGGAGATTCCTCAGAAGAAGATGCTTCTAAAGAGCATCTGTCAGAAGACGGGGATATTTGGTGGAAACAGACATGGTATTGAGGCACTATTGCTCGAGACGGGCTTCCCTCCGGCGCAGTCGGTAGGGATCCTCTGTCCGATGATGATAATGAAGAATCTGAGGAACATTGTGGGGCAAGCCAGACCTCGAGTCCGGCGGCCGCCGCGTCGCGGCGAAGCGTGCCTCGCATGCCGCTACAAGATATTTCAGTTGTAAATACCAGTCATCGTGACAAGGAAAGGTTTGATTTGCAATATTTTTATAACCCTTCTACTGATATCATATCTATCAGGGATGAACCCTTCCAACTTCCCAGTGACTGGCAACACGCCCGCGCCGATGCCGCCGTTGCCAGATCTGCTTCGAAAGACGAGGCCAAGGCAAACAAAGACGCTCAAGCTGCCTTGAGGAAAGAATGGGACCGATTGCGTGACATAGGCACGTGGATAGAGGATGGTGTCAGAGAGTGCTCAGATGTAGTTGCCGAACTCAAAAGAAAAACTGCCCATTTTGGCCGATTATTTGCGACCCTTGTTGAAAAGAACTCGGACTTGCCATTAGGACACAAAGACCGCAAGTATGAAGGTCGGGTAGATTTCGATGGTTCAAGTGTCAGAGATCAAAATAAGGATGTGGCATTGTTTCAGGAACTTTCCAGCAGTCCCGCGACCATGCAGGCCAGCAAAGCAGCTGATACCTACGGGTTGTTCGAAGGCCATAGCATCGAACAGGCTGATGCCCGACAAGCCTACGCGCAGTCGAAGTTGGGAGGCACTCCTATATGGGTTTTCTTGCCTCGTGACGAATGGCCCAAAGCATGGTCCAACATGCGGGACCCTGTATGTCCACTGTACTTATCACTGTACGGGCACCCTGATTCGGGCGGATATTGGGAACAGCATTGCGAGGGACACGTCACGGCTAAAGGCTTTGTGACATGTAGTCCGTGGCGTAGCTGATATTTCCACAAAGAATTGCAAATCTTCTTGATCATATATGTTGATGATTTTAAATTGTCGGGACCTGCCGATAAGCTTGCCCAAGGATGGAAATTACTCCAAGAACCCTCGGATAACTGCCCTGAGGGCATAGAAATAGATCATCCGACGGCTGTTGGACGATATTTTTAGGATGTGAGCATAGATTATCAACTCAAACGACTGAGTGGCATGGAGAATTGCTTACGATACTAGACCCGCCTCCTCCCAAGGTTAAGAAAAACGCTTCCGTCGCAGACGAGAGTAGTGAGGAGGAAACGGGGGGTGACTCGGCGTCCCAGACGACCGAGCCATACCAGCCGAGGGATCCGAAACTGGTTAAAGTCATAGAATACGATGTGACAGAGTTCTTTGATTCCTGCGTTGCATTATACGCTCCATTGACGGACGCCGACCCGGCTACTGATCCGACCGCGGGCACCCCGTTTGGCCCTGAACTTACTGATTTAGAAGATGGACAGGGCGGCCCTCGAGGAGAAGTTCACTCCCCAGCTGAGGAGGCTATAGCGTCAGCGTTACAAATCAATGTTGATGCCGGCCCCCCTGACCAGGAGATAGAAATGCTTGGTCTTGATGCCGCAGTAGCAAGCCCTGATGACCCTGAGCCACCGACTCAGTCGGGTGTGCTTCAACCCATTGCAGCCAAAGTATTGATGGAGATACTTTACGGGGCGAGAATGGCCAGAGACGACCTTCTCCGTGCTGCGTGTCAAATTGCCAGTTGTATTACGAAGTGGACAGAACAGCAAGACATGGATCTCTTCCGCCTCATATGTTACATCAAATGTACATCCCATTACCTTATGATTTCATGGGTGGGTGACAAAAAGGAGGACGTTCTGTTAAAGCAATACTATGATGCAGATCTGGCGAGCGACATTCGCACGCGCAGGAGCACGAGTGCAAGTTATCAAGCCATTTGGGGTCCATATACAAGAGCGGGCCAGTCTATGGGGTCGCAACGACAAACATGCGTGTCCCACAGCACGCTTGAGGCCGAGATCGTCGCAGCCGACCTTGCGTTGCGCAAGGAGCTGCTTGCGGCATTGCCGCATTGGGAGATACTGCTTGATAGACCAGTGCGATGTTATTCTTGGAAGATAACCAAGCAGTTTGTAAGGTCATTAAGGCGGGCGGGTCGATGAATTTGATGCATCTACCGAGAACGCATAGAATTGATGCAGCAGCTGTGTGCGAACAATTTTCTCGTGGCCTCGTTCAATTACACCATGAAATAACGCAAAATGAGGCTGCCGATATAGGAACAAAGCGATTTGTTGACCCTATGGCATGGGTCAAAGTCTTGTATATTGTCAACATCGTTACGCCCAAGTCCTGGGCCGCTAAGCGGTACCAGGATTATCTTGATTCAATGTTTTCTGACGGGCTTCCCTTGAAACCCGGGGGGGCCCTCAAGACCCGCCTGGGCCCTAGTTCGGCCTTGCGGAGAGGAGCTGCTATGCCTAGCAAAAAGTCAAACAAAAAGAAAAAGCGCCCCAACAAAGGTAAACCCGTTGTGGCCGCCCCCGGCCAAGCCGTGGAGGCGTTCGCGATTGCGAATGCACCCGTCTCAGCCGATGATGCAGGTCACATCACCCCCCTAAAGATCGATGAAGGTTACAGCAGAAGCTCAGAGAAAATTAGAGCGATCGAGAATACAACCAAAAGAAGCTCTGATCGTGAAATGAAAACCATGTTTGACATAACGGATAGTGAAAGTGAACCAGATACTTCCATGATGCCAGAAAATATGGAGGATTGTCTCAACAATCACTATCCTCTTCCTAATCCGCAGTCTGCGGCGGCTGCCAATTTCTCCGACAATCAGGATGCGCGGGCACGACAAGGACAGAGTTTGAAACGATGGCACTCTGTCCCGAGACTCGTAACATTCATGCCGGCAATCGGTGATTGTCCCGTTGACCTCGAAAAGTTGGATGATAAACGTCGTACCTACGCTGTCAATACCCAGCGAGGTTTGACAATTGACCGCGTTGATAATTGGCGCGACGAAGACAGCAGGTATCATCATCCATTCGAACACGACTCGAATGGCGATTCTAGCGACGGTGACTATTGCCTGAGTAGATGGACCGGATACACAGAGTTTTGGATCCGAGAAGATTGCGCCCCGGCCACCCAGTGGACCGGGGAAAGACTTTTGTTAGAATACTGTTGCGGCCCTCAAAGCAGAATAGGAGACCCAAAGAATTTCGTTGACAACTCATGTAAGGTGATTCGATACACCGAGAAGGAAGACATGAGGACGGATGAGGGACTCAGAATAGCGTTGAACGATATGGACACGTTCAAGGGGAAACATATTACATTGGGGTTCTATGCCGTGCACGGGTGGCTCTCCCTGGCAATATGTGAATGAGGCGCATTATTTCCGCACGGGAAATCATAGAGCGATGCGTAGGCTTCGAGGTATTAGAACCGATTTCCGATACTTGGTTTGGAATTTCCGGGAGATTGCCCGCGCTGTGCACAAAGCGGGGGGCGTTGTATGTATTGAGTGGCCTACCCAATGCAATTATTGGAGAGACCCCCAGGTAAAGAGCTTCCTTCGAGAATTAGACTTTGTCAAGACGGCGCTACACGGATGTGCGTACGGATTGAAGGACAGCAAGGGTAATTTCATGAAAAAGCCCTGGACGATAGCCACCACGCCCCCTGTTGTTGCGGAGGGGCTAGAGCGCAGATGTGATGGCACACGCGAGCATGTTGAGGCTAGAGGACGAGAATGTAAGAGCGCTGAAGATTACACTGATGATTTTGCTAAGCAGGTTCATTTCGCCGTTGCTCATGCTGCTGAGAAATTTGTGTCGTCTCGTCGTCGTCCTACCTCCTCTCCCAATCCTATTTGCGCCGCTGCCGCTTCTGCTCAACAGCCTGCGCGGGCTGCCCCGCGGCCGGCCCCCCCTAGAGCCGAGCGGTTGCCTTGCGGCGACTGCTCGAATCTTGCTTGCCGCGGCCCCCGCGTGCCTGAGAGACCAACGACCGAACCCATGTGCCGACCGCTGAGGAAGAAAGCGGTCGGGCCACCGGGAGAGGACGTGATCTCGATCCACTCCGATGATATGGTGGATGAGTTTGACTCCGACCTTGTTGGAGACGAAAGCAAAGGGGATGATATTTGTAATAATTCCCCCCCCAAAACAATTCGACAAGCCTCGCCACCGCCTCAGCCGAGCGGGAAGGCTTGCCCACCGGCTCAGCCGGAAGGGACAAGAAACGATCGCTTCAGCCCAACCGACGTTGTGTCCGAGATAGATACTGACATGGAAACTGACGTCGAGATCATCAATGATGGAACAACTGCTCGGAAAAGGGCAGCGGAGACTGCCCCCCAAGACAATCCGCGAACGAAGAAAGCGGCTAACCCCAATGCTGAAGACGTCGACTCATGGAAAAACAAACCGATCTCCAGGTGCCCCCCTGACAAACTGAGGGAGCGGTCCCGACCGGGACCCAAAGATGGGACTAAGTTTGTGCCTTTAAAAGGATAGGGTTGGCGATGCGCGATGTGGAAGCATGACGTACTCTATGCGAGGAGCGACGCAGTCGTGACCGCATTGAAGTCGGACCTGGAATCAACGTCTCAGACGATATTCCAGCGTTTATACTCCCAGGTCCCGCGACATCCATGGACTGTGCATTGGGCAACGTTTGAGCGGAAGGCCACTTGCCGTTTCGATTGTGCCCCTCCTGACCTGAACAAAATTCCTGCTGGTGCGTTTCTTCAGACGTATCCTGATGAGAAGACGAAGTTGGTCAGCAGGATGTACGCGAACTCCCCCGGGGGATATCGTGGCATAGTTCGGCCGCTCGAGCCGGGAGAAGTCTTTGGTCCTACCGTCGGCTCAGCCGTTCGGTATGAGACCCCCTTTGGAAACTATGTGAGCGTACCAGTGGCGGATCACTGGAGAGAAGGCCCCCCGCAAGTCTGGGTTGACATTTGGGCGCCTTCCCCCCGGAAGCCCCCCCAGGGCTCAGCCACTGGGGAAGACTGGGGGACGACGTTCGCTTCTCCAGTGGTCAAAGGCAAATACAGTGCACCAGTGCACGTAGTCGAGGAAGCCCTTACTGCCAGAGCAAAAGCGACATACTTCGAGACTTCTCCCAAACAGGCCGTGCATTGGCGGAAGAGACAGCGCCCCTGGAAAAGGCCACAGAATTTTGAAGAATGGCTTGCTGGGGATGGCCACGACCCAGGGGCTGATGAGGACTCACCGCAAAAGAAGCCGAGAACTGCAGCAGAGGCACCAGACGACCCAGTCGCCGTGGATAGCCAACCAGCAGTCGTGGGCAGCAACCAGCCATCATTGGATAACCCTGGGGCCGGGAGACAGGCGGCCGGCGAACCACCTGCCGGCCAGTCACCTTACCTCGATAACCGTCCCGGCTTAGTCGGTGGGGGAAGTGGTGATGGACCGCCCCGCGGCTCAGCCGGCGGGGATGGAGTTCCGCCAGCACCTGGCGGGCCCCCCTCAGGAAATAACCCACCCTCGGGGGGTGGTGGAGGAGGAGGAGCGCCAGACTCAGGACCTGCAGCAGCAGGAGCTGAGCCCGATGACCGACCTTACCTCGGTCGCGGCCCTTGGAACGTCCTTGAGTATCTACGGTCGCAAGGGAAGTCCGGGGACAATCCAAAACCCCCCGTGAATGGGTGGCAGGAAAAGGTGGACGAAATCCTGGAACTTTACATGGGGGTCACGGGTCCAAGAATGAAGTACTGGTCGAATAACCTGACTTTCGTTAAGAAATGTCAGGCAATTTCCAAGACTGCTGAAGTCAATGGACATTCATGGATCCCATTCATAGGAGAAGACCTTGCTGCTGTGTCGTCCACGGGGGAACCCGTGACGGATTTCTTCCGCCCGCTTAGTCACATGCGGAACGGGTCGCATCAGAGTTGGACATGCTCTGTTCATATTGTTTCAGACCCTACGATCGTGTTCAAAGACAAGTCAGGGCCGGCTAAGTCGAGCCTTCTTCTTGAATGCAGCCTGCGAAATTCGGTGTTCGGAATCGTACAGGAAGCTATGAGTGGAGCACACGTTGCAGGCATTGCCGGCGCCTCCTCACGATCTCGGTGGGAGGAGAACAGGTATTATGTCAAAGGGACTCACACTCCGATTCGCTTCACTTTCTGGAACTTCAACGACATTGTCGACAACTCATCCAAATTAAATGGAGTTGGGAGTGGCCCCAAAAGATACGAGAACCCTGTCGCATTTGCTGGAAGCGTCAGAACCATGATAAAAGACGCCGCGCAGTTGATCGACGACGCGATGCGGCGATCTCATGAGGGGGCTATATATATAATGTATACCGGTGGGGACTCCAAGTGCTGGCAAGAAGGCGAAAACGGTGTCGGCCCGATGTGGGGCGACGTTGCCACCTTGGTCAGAGCCAGGATGAATCGTCGGATTGAACATTACAAGACAATAGGAATGTTCCCCAGAATAATGATCCTAGACGGTGTGAGCCTCCACCGACAAGTTAGGCACCGCCCAGGAGACGTTTTCCATTACAGTGCTAGTCCTCGGACTATAAATTGAACAATGGAAGTCGCTTTCAAAACGTTATTGCCGCCGAGTTGTGTGCTGATTACATGATCAAAACGGCCAAATTGGCTATGCTATTTTTCTGTCAGCCTTCTGGCGGCTCAGCCGTTCGGGACGGTCACATAAAGTGCGCCACGAGGGAGGATGGATACGCCAAACAGGAGGCGAAAGTCCAAGACCTTGTCACGTACTGGCAAGACTGGTCTCCCGAAGAAGGCAAGATCCCCACGTCGGTACTTGGCGCGCTCCCATTCAGGGAGCCTTTGATCGATGTCGATGTTCCAGCCGTTTCAAACGGAACTGGAGGTGGTGCTATACACTCGTTTTATTCAGCAGACTTCAAAGATTTCCTCAGAAAGGGGGCTGCATACAGTGGCTTCTTCCCATGAACGGATGATGCTGACTTTTGCGCCCCGCGGAGAAGTTTTTTGTCCTGGAATGCCACCAAAAGGAAAGACCCAGAGACCAGCGAATGAGGGAGTGCAAAACGATGAGCCCATGCGTGCAGCACTCAATGAGTTTAACAAAGCAGCGCCAGCGACTGCACCGAGCGGCTTAGCCGTTGCGGTGAGCAGCGCTACGCCAGGTGGCATAGCCATCCCTGTACCTGCTGAGTTGTCGGCAGGTGCTGCTGCTGCGACCGAGCAGACCAGGCCCGTCGGCTCAGCCGCTACGGGCTCTGGCCCCAGCGCGCGGACGGCTCAGTCACCGCGCGCTCCTCCACTAGCTCCGCCGTCCGATGTCAAAGAGATCGAGACACCCGGTGAAACAGCAGAAAGAAACATCCGCGAGAATTGCCCAGAAGGGGAAAATGTCTACGCTCAGTCAGCGTTACAAATTTCCGAGGAGGCCAAAAGAAGGGCACCCTGGATATGAAGAACCCTACTGGCCATATTATCACACATATCAGCAGATAAAGAATCTGCCTAACCAAGATACGACGACAGGAGAGGTTACTTACCATGATTTCCTTTGCCCGCTTACGGTTGCCAGCGGGGACCTTCATCGGGGCATGGTGCCTTCGAGCGCCTATCCGGGGGAAGAAGGTCGCGCTGCAGAGGTCGCTCAGGGAAAAGAACCGGCCGGAAGCTGGCAAAGAAAAATGGTTTTGAAAGATGGCAATAGCGAAGCGTGGCTTGCCTTTCAGTAGCTTCAAAAGACGACAAAGGTCCCGCCAGCGACACGGAACTATTTAGTGCCAGACTGGGCTCGCTTCTTCAGGATCAAGGCCGATAGGTCGATAGCAAGCCCGACAGCCACGGTGGCTGACCGCTTGAATTGGGCCAAGTTGAGAACGAGATCCCATAAGGTTGGCAGGGCCCATTGCGTTGAATTAGCGTTGCCTTTCTTTGTGACAAAAGAAAAGATGGCGGAAGTCTCAGACTCATCCGCCGGGTGGACAAAACAGTCACATGGCACTTCTGTGACAGCCCTTCATTTTATTTTGGAGGGTCACCAATTGCTCCCATCAAATCCCAAATGCGGTGGAAGTGTGAAAACGCATGTGGTTGGGGCGTATTCATTCCCATGTTCTGACAACCCCAACACCCACACCACGTACTCTATTGCGGAGGAGACCTTTGGAGATGGCATTTGGGTTACTGCCGAGATTGTCTACTATGCCAAGACGACAAAGTCCGTTAAAGGATCACCGACTCAGTATGTGAGTGATCCGATGACTGATGTGTTATACGAGTTGAGACTCTACCATTGGACCGCGGCAGCGTTGTGGGTTACTGATGCGTGGTCACATTTACTGCATATTGCCAGACAAAATGAATGGAACCTGGAAGTGGACTTTGAGGTCGAAAGGCATCGAGATGAGGAACGGACCGAAGCCACGAATAAAGTCCGGGGCGCCCAAAAGGCCTGGGTTCCAGGCTTGAATTCGATCGACTGGCAAGTGGGGCAGAGCGCATACTTGAGAGGCAAAGGCGAAACTGATGAGGACACATAAGATGATATTTGGCCTTGGCTCCAAGAAAAAGGAGTCAGATTGACCAAGACTCATGCGACACATAGGAGCGAGGCCTCGGAGAAATCAATTAAATTGGTCGAGCAGAACAGACTGGAGAAGGAGAAGGCGGCCGAAGGGGACGAGAAGGAGCCGGTGGCTAAGCCGTCCGGCACTCCATTCTCGATCGATAAAAAGGATTCCCCCAGCCTCGGACAGGCCCCTGCAAAGCAAGAGAGGACCTACAAAGCGCCGCCCCCTGGGGCCGCCCGCTGGCCCTCTGCTCCTAGGCCCCCCCCTCCTGGAGGACCGAAAGAAACTGCCGCCGAGGCCGCTCCACCAGCGATTCAAACGCCAGCGAAGCCTCCGGACCATAGGCCGAGCCTTACGAGGCAGGAGCATGCTCCACCGGCGAAAGAGATTTCTTCCAAGAAAGCTCCTCCTCCGCCGAAGTTCGGACCAAGGTCAGAGGAATTAGGTCCTCCGCCAGCGAAAATGCCTCGATTTGACGGAGACCCCGCTGCATCTGTGACTGCTCAGCCACCGGCTAAGCCGGGTGGCGAAGACGCAGTTGGCAGCGAACCTTGGAGGCCGAGTGCTCGTGATCCTCCGTCCGAATTGAACGCATTCATCGGGGCCAACGTTTCTGACTCCCCGCCCGTCTATCAGAGCCCTCAGGGAAATGAGCTTCGCTCCAAACAGGCACCCAGTTGGGTCGGACGCCGGGGAGATGCGCCTTGTGTCGAGGGCAATACCATGGGTGAACGGCCCAAATCAGCGCACCCCCCACCCGCCGAGGCGAAGGCTGCCTCAGCTGAAGAAGTCGCTCCCGGCCAAGATGGGCATGACAATCCATTGGATGCTCAGGGCGCAAACCCCGCTACTCAGTCGGATGGGGATCATTCATCTCAAGATTCGCCGACATTGGAATGAGACGACGACATAACGTCTATCTTGCAGACCTTAATAGAGGTCTCAAGTCTGCACTTCGAGCCCCCGAGAGCCAGCATGGCGTTGAAAAATGAAAAAGAGTTCTTCTACCGCTTGAGAGGGCTGCAGACGAGAGCGCGCGACGCGTAGGACGAGACCCCTCTGATGAAGAAATTCAGAGTTTCAGCTGCATCGTTTAATGAGGCAGCAACATGTGTTTATTCGATGTGTATACAAGATGAAGAAACCGAGCTGAATACGTGTTCCGCCGCATGGAATGACTTTGCTGATGCCGTTGTCGAGCAGATTGTAAAGGCGGATCAGAATTTTGTTCGCACTCCGGTAGTAGCGGAGAAATCCAGGTGGTCAAGACGTATAGAGGCAGGCGGCTCTGGAACGAGCAAGATCAGAGTGCCTACTCCCCCTGCCCCTCCTTCCGGCTCAGCTGCGACGGAGAACCCCCCGATTCCTCCGCCTGGTCCAACCAGAGCGGAGCAAGAGAGACATCATGAGGCACATGAAGAACCATCAAGTCCAACGCAGGTGCCATCATATGAGGGAACATCGCATGTTCCCAAACACGCAGCTCAGCCCCCGGAGGCCTCAGGCCATCCGGAGATCCCTGGGACAGTCACGGGGACTGAGGACTTTTGTACGATGTTCCCATGCGAAGGGGATCCCCAGCTCCTCGAATCCATCTATGACGAGACTTTTCTTTTTGGACCAGCATCTGAGAATATGTTTCGCAGATTGAGTCTCCCGCCTGCCCCTGACAAAAGACAGAGCCGGCCGCTATCCACGGACCCCAGCGACGGGGGGCGAGACGTCACAGTGGGGCATGCTAGTTTATTCGAAGGCAAACGGCTGTATGTGACGACAGAGGAACGTCAACATATACTTCGGAATACGCCTGGACCACTGAAGCAAATGATCCACGACGCCCACTTTACAGGCCCCACGTCGAAGCCATCCGTAGTCGAACGGGAAATACGCTTCGATATATGGCCGAGTTCGCGGAAGACCCAATCTTTGCAGTGTTGGGGGGCCTCAGTCAGGACGATGGAACTTTCGCACAGGCAAAGGATTACCTTAGAACGGAATTTCATTCCGATGATGTTCCAGATGGGTTTACCCCGGGGGCCTATGCGTGCCTGCAGCCACTGGTAGTTGGAGAAGATAGCGAAGAAAACCCGGCTGCCTTGGGCAGCTCGGATACTTGGCGTGGCCTGAGCTACAGAACGGACGCACTGACCAAGAAGATAGGCCAGTGCGCTGTATACCTTGCGAGGCATTGCTCCGACTATGCTAGGTCGTCGGGAGGCTGGGTCTACTTTGGAGACCTAGTACAGAAAATTAAAGACGACGGTTTTACTTTCCAATCGTACGCCCTGGCCGCACACAGCTTAGCTGCGCTGCCGCCAGGGACGGTCGAAGTTTTGGGGATCTTTCCCAATGATAGCCCCAAGATTATTGGAGCAAAAATCCACGCCATGCGGGCGCGGCACAAGGAGTGCTCATTGCAAGAAGAAGACAGAGGGGAGACGCCAATACCCATGTTCTATAGAGCATGTCAGGGACATTCAACGTTCGCTGCTTCCATTGAAAGGATGTCCGTCCCATATGACCCTGGCCAAGTCAGGAGTCGCGGCTCTCTTCTTCATATCACAGATTTACAAACATTCTTGGAATCCACGAGTGGAAGAGTTCGCTTCCCAAAAATCGACTCTGGGCTTTGCCGGGGCGCAGATTATGAAATATTGCGACTGCTTCCGGCGAGCAATAGCCCAACAATGCCTGATCCCTCACATATTCCTCCGTGGCTCAGCCAGCGGAGGTACGGACAGCCTCTCGCTGCGAGAAGTCTAGTGCCCATGAATCATCCAGCTCAGGAAGGGGGGCCGCCATCGGTGGGGACTTGGCCCGCAGATGACACCCACCGCCTATGGCATCGTCTCCCCAATCACCGGCTATGGGATCTGGTCCTTGTTTTTACCGGCAGAATGCTCACTCGCTTCTCGCACAGGGCTTGCCCAGACGGGGCCCTAGTGTCTCGAGAAGTGCCGAGGTTCACTGACATCGACAAAGCCGTCTCTCTTGTGAGACAGGCAGATCAGATGCGCTGGACGGTACTCCTCAATCGCGAGTTGTCCTCATATGAGGTTACCTTCGACAACGAGTCGATTATTGCCTGGGTTCATACAGACGAGAGAATAGTCGCGTCGTGGGACCACTGGCCAAGACTGTCGACCGAAATCCAGGATCGAATTATATCCATCCCTTGGGAGGACGACGGGAGGTTCCTGTGCGGCCGGTACCACTGGGTGAGGACAGGTTTTGCGAACTGTCCTGTCTGCAATTGTCCGGTAAACTTCAAATACAAGGTCACGCGCGATTACATGGCCCAGACGTGGAACAACCGCGTTATCTTTCGGTCCCTAGAGCGAATGGCCTCTTCATAGCTGTGGAAAATGAAGAGGGTCTTTCATGGGATCGCCACCAATATATAAAGGCGCGCGCAAAGAGGCAAGCGAGAGCTTCTGCCAACGTCATGAAATTATCCCAGTGCGACCCTACCTAGGAGTTGGACCCCCTAGGAAAGCAGCATTAGTAGTAACAGTAACGCTAAGCTAAAGCTAAGCTAAAACTAAGCTGAAGCTAAGCTAAAGCTAAGCCACAGCTAAGCTAAAGCTAAGCTAAAGCTAGGCTAAAGCTAAGCTAAAGCTAAGCTAAAGCTGAGCTAAAGCTAAGCTAAAGCTAAGCTAAAGATAAGCTACAGCTAAGCTACAGCTAAGCTAAAGCTAAGGTAAAGCTAAGCTAAAACTAAGCTACAGCTAAGCTACAGCTAAGCTACAGCTAAGCTGAAGGCTAAGCTAAAGCTAAGCTAAACGCTAAGCGAAAAGCTAAGCGAAACGCTAAGCTAAAGCTAAGCTACAGCTAAGCTAAAGCTAAGCTAAAGCTAAGCTAAAGCTAAAGCTCCCAGGGGACTGGGGGGAACCGCTCCCAGGGGACTGGGGGGACCGCCCGGGGCGCTTTCCATTGCCCGGCCCCTTTAAGCTAAGAGTGTAAGAACCCTTCTAGGCAGAGCCTAGGTAGGGAAAACATCAGCAACAATATTATCCCAGTGCGTCCCAACCTAGGAGTTGGAGCCCCTAGGAAAGCAGATTTGGTAGTAACAGTAAAGCTAAGCTAAAGCTACGCTGAAGCTAAGCTAATACTAAGCTGAAGCTCAGCTAAAGCTAAGCTCACGCTAAGCTGAAGCTAAGCTGAAGCTAAGCTAAAGCTAAGCTGAAGCTAAGCTGAAGCTAAACTAAAGCTAAGCTAAAACTAAGCTGAAGCTAAGCTGAAGCTAAGCTGAAGCTAAGCTCAAGCTAAGCTCAAGCTAAGCTCAAGCTAAGCTCAAGCTAAGCTCAAGCTAAGCTAAAGCTAAGCTAAAGCTAAGCTAAAGCTAAGCTAAAGCTACAGCTAAGCTAAAGCTAAGCTAAACGCTAAGCGAAAAGCTAAGCGAAACGCACAACTAAACCTAAGCTACAGCTAAGCTAAAGCTAAGCTAAAGCTAAGCTAAAGCGAAAGCTAAAGCTAAAGCTAAAGCTCCCAGGGGACTGGGGGGAACCGCTCCCAGGGGGCTGGGGGAACCGCCCGGGGCGCTTTCCACTGCCCGGCCCTTTAAGCTTGAGAGTAAGAGCCCTTCTAGGCAGAGCCTAGGTAGGGAATTATGCCAGTGCGACCCTACCCAGGAGTTGGAGCATTTAGGAAAGCAACATCTACATCTACACCGACAGCTACAGCTACATCTACACCTGCATCTACATCGACATCAATATGCTATGCTATGCTGTGCTATGCTATGATGCGCTGTGCTAGGCTAAGCAATGTTATGCTATGATATGATCTGCCGCGCTATGCTATGATATGCTATGCTGTGTTGAGCTATGTTATGATGTGCTAGTTTAGGTTATGATATGCTATGCTATGCTGGGTTATGATATGCTGTGCTATGTCATGCTATGATATGCTTGGCTATGCTATGCTATGCTATGCTGTGCTAATGCTGCGCTGCGCTATGCTGCGCTAAGCTAAGGTAAGCTAAGCTATGCTAAGCTAAGCTAAAGCTAAGCTAAGCTAGGCTAGGCTAGGCTAGGTTAAGCCAAGCCAAGCCAAGCCACCCCAAGCCAAGCTAAGCTAAGCAAAGCTAAGATGATATAAGCTAAGCCAAGCTAAGCTAAGCTAGGCCAGGCAAAGCTAAGTTAAGCTAACCTGAGCTAAGATGATATAAACTAAGCTAAGCTAAGCTAAGCTACGCTAAGCTTAAGCTAAGCTGGGTGAACCCAGGGGGCGCAGACGGGGGAACCGCGGGGCGGGGGCTGGGGGAACCGCCCGGGGCGCTTTCCACTGCCCGGCCCCTTTAAGCTAGAGAGCAAGAGCCCGTCTAGGCAGAGCCCAGGTAGGGAACAACCAGCAGGAGCGAAAATGTGCCTCTGGACAGTTTATTACAATGGCGGCCGCTGGCACGATATTCGGCAATAGTCAGCCTGGCAACTTTCCAGCTTGGGTCCCAGAAAACGCCGTGGCTCAGCCGCCGGTGCGCCATGCCCCTTTCTTTCAATATTTGAAGCCTTTAGTCAGAAGGTTCATATCGCGGCTTGAATATTCAGCCAGAAACGTAAACAGGCAAACCCCAGCAATTCATACCTGGTGGCCGAAATTGTGGGAAACTAAGTTTGATCAGTATGCTCGCCCGGGGTCTTGCCCAGCCCTGGAGGCCTTTTATTGGCCGGGCGAAAAGGATGACTTAGTCACTCCTTTGAATGGCTGGGAGAGGTGGTATAATAACATGACTAGAACAAATGTCTTTGTTCCGACGCTTAATACAATAGACGACGTGGTAAATTTAGGGAGACCATGGTTACCCACGCAGAATGCAGGCGCCTTGGATGAAGAAAATGGGAACAGCGCCGGAGATAGCAACCCTCCTGCGCGATTACCAGTTGCCTGGGGGAACAGTTTTAGAGCGAGGCCGACTCGCAGTTCTCAGTCCGTCTCAAGACGGATTAGTGCGTGTCGGGACCACCGTATCATTATCCCGGCGTTGCGACATGCCACTGGCGAAGCCGCGATGGCACGCGAACAGTCGCAGATGGATCTGGATCTCTCAGCAATCAGCGGGCCTAAGGCCACGCTGATAACTGACGGAACCATAACTCTTGATCGTTCTGAGGGACACGTATACTTTCACCGCGATGACCCTTCGATCAAGATAAGGTTGTTCGGGGCAGAGGTTCGGGCAGTTGCAGCCCATTATGTCGTTGAACACACAGGCGCAAGCCCTACTTATCCTGGCAGTGTTACCTTGACCGGAACTACAGAACACGTGATCCCGGATATCATAGTAGATGACAATTGGTTGGCCTCTGCACAACAAATGCAACTGGGTCTTCGGCCCATGAGGATTTTTGCAATTGTCCGCGAAATTAGCAGTTTCTTCATATCGGAAGACTACTTCATTGGTTACCCGGGGCGAATCGTTCGTCCCGATATGGCACGCACGGAAAATATTGCTTCGAAAAGACGGACCGACGAGTACGCCCTGGGCTGCCGCATCCGTGCCGCTGTTCAAACGGACGACATAATAGAAAAGTGGGCCCATAAGATGGGCAGGAAAGTGCAAAATGATGTCGGTCGCCACGGTGCTCTTATACAGGAAGCCATTTCTTGGCTCCAGGATAAATATCCGGACCCTGGTACTGAACTCCAGGACAAAGATTATGGGCCCTTCCGTACTGCATGCGGAAAGTATGGTGTCGCTGCAGCGACAGCTGCCAGGAGTTTGACACAATTCATGAGAGATCGTAAGAATAACGATCCCGACCACGACGGCGAAGCCGAGCTCGTGGGACCACGAGCGCCGGCTGGAACGAAGGCTAGACCTTTATCGCGCCCTCCGCCTCTTAGACCTGGCGTCTCAGACGTCCGGGTACCCGAAGAAGCCACCGAGTCCCCGCGTTCTGTCGCCGGCTCAGCCGTGGCGACTAGGGAGACATACCCTCAGCATCCCAGCACAAGGGATCGGTCGGATTCACGGCGCGCGCGCGATGGGGCCATGGATGTTGCCAGCGGCGCGGCCATGGATGCTGCCAGCGGCGCGGCCATGGATGCTGCCAGCAGCGCTGCGGACCACCGCTACGAGTACGACCCGTCCTTGTCCTACCCGCGCTACGTGAACAAAATCCACGCCGGGTACTACGTCCATCGGAACAGGATCACGTGGCTGCCCGACGACGAGTGGTATACTCTGGACTACTGGCATGTGCAATCAAAATATGAGCACGAGTTACGCTTCCCGTCAAAAGGGACAGCATCAAAGAGCGACACTGACAAAGGAAGAGGGCGGTCCCGCACGCCTCGTGGCGTGGACGTACAGACGGGAGGATCGGCGTCGTCGAACCCGCCGCCTCCGGCGCCGCCCAGAGCAGAGGACGAGCCCAACCCGTTTGAGGACTTGAGCTGAGTTTCGCCCGCGTGACTCAGTCGCGGCAGGCGCATGCAAGACAACTTCATCCAAGCGCGGAACGCGTGTTGGATGCGAATGCCTCTGCTGGTCGGCTAAGCCGGTCCAGCGGAGAGAATTTATTTATCATAATGGTGGGAAACGTCGAGCCTCTTCGGCCCTTGGCCCCCTGGCAGCCACCGTTGTGCTGTAAAAGGCTTTTCGGGTTGGCTCCGGCGGTTGTACATATGTACAGGCCGGGGGTGCCGTGGCTGGATGGGCTCTACGCGGCCCGCCGCGGAGGGAGTAATCATGCTCTTCTCCGCCTCATATTCAATTAGAACTTAACTTAGTTTGCATGCGTTGCACTGTCCGCTGGAACTAACAGCTGCGTTCCGCAGCTGTGTGGATGCTCAAACAAGCCAGTCTTGGCTTGCAGGAGAGAAAAGGAGCGCGCCAGCCCTCGGCCGTCGCGCGTCGTCGGTCGTAGGCCAGGCGGCCTCCTCCCTTCACATTCCTGATAGAGTAATCTTGCTTAGCGGATACTTGTCTTATCGATGTATAATCCCGCCCCCTCTCTCCCTGAGCAGAGTGAACATGAGATCTTAATTCCTTTGTCATCTTACCCCGATTTTCAGAGGAAAGATTCTTTCTGCGTCCCATATCGTCCCCCTTTTGACCTCCCCGACACTCGCAGAGTCCAATTCGACCCGATCGATCCACTCCGATCTCGATTTCGTCCTCGGCTCGACCCGATTCGATTCCGGTATTCAGACGATCTGATGCGGCCCGATGTGTGCGTGACGCTATTGTGCAGTCCATTCGCGCCCGATCCGATTCGACCCTCTGTCGGTGCGGCCCGATTCTATGCACATTAGAATTGGGTCCGCCTTCCTGATCTGATGCTGATTGATCCCGCCCACGACCACGACGACCACGATGACTACGTGGGCTTGATGAGGCTCGATGGTGGCGGGCGCCCTTTCCCTGCGGCCCGAGGTCACCATCATGGCCACGGGCTGGCAGAGGGACGTGGCGAGCGACCCAGACGCCCTGGTCAGGAACCCGAGCCTGCAGCACGCCGTCTTCACGCAGCTGATCTTCTACCTGTGGCCAGAGCGGGAGGGATGGCGATCGAGGAGCTTCTTGTGACCCTCTTGGGGGGCCCCTTTTGGGTGTCTTTTGGGGCTCTTTTGGGGTTTGGGGCTTTGGGGGCCCTTTTGGGGTTTGGGGTTTTGGGGGGTTGGGCTTTTTGGGACGTTTTCGGGCTTTGGAGACCCTTTTTGGGCCTCGTGGTGGCCCCTCGTGGCCACGGCTGGGCACGGCCCGAAAGACCGCACAGAGTGGACCCCAGGAGGGATGATCCATGATGATCCCTCGCCTCCTCGCGCTTGGCATCGCTCGGACGTGTGCATTTTTCCCTCGGCGAGGACCATCGAGGAGCATCCTTGATCATTTGGCGAAAAAGCCACGCGCGAAACCGAGCAAAAGAGCACGGGGAATCCGCGTCCGAGCGATGGGGAGCGCGCGGTGGAACCGAAAACGCAATTGTGAGTTTGTGGATCGTCGTTTGTGCTTGCCTCCTGGGGTCCTTGCGGGACCCCAGGGCTGTTAAAAGAGCAGTTCATGACGAACAGCTCGTCCCCAGGAAGTGAGCTAACATCCAGGGATCCACGTTGCGAACAAACTCGCGACGTCGCAGGTCTGGAGTGATGATCGAGGATCGAGGTTCGAGGACAGTTCTTCTCCGAACCAAAGCGCCCCGCGTCCTCTCCTCCCCCCCCCCTCCTCCCTCCTCCCTCCTCCCATCCTTGCACCTGCCCTCCCCATGTCCATGTCGGCGCACCCCTCATACGTTTCGTGGCCCCATAGGGAGCTCCACCGAAGCCCCCGGTAGCTGCGTTCGCATGGCACCGCCGCGCCCGTTTCGGCATACCCGTCACACGCTTCGTGGCCCCATAAATGGGGCTGCACCGAAGCCCCAGTGGCTGCATTCGCATAGCACCTCCGCACCCATGTGGGCACACACCCCACACGTCTCGTGGTTCATAGGAAGCTCCTCCGAAGCCCCCTGTGGCCGCGTTCGCATGGCGCTGCCGCGCTCGTTTCGGCACACCCCTCACTCTTCGTGGCCCCATAGGGTTCTCCACCGAAGCCCCCAGAGGCTGCGTTCGCATGGCGCCGCCGCAACCGTTCCGGTTCACCCCTCACACGTTCCGTGGTTCCAGAGGGAGATCCACCGAAGCCCCCAGTGGTTGCGTTCTCATGGCGCCGCCGCACCCTTTTCGGCACACCCCTCACACGTTTCGTGGCCCCAACGGGATCTCCACCGAAGCCCCCAGTGGCCGCATTCGCATAGCACCGCTGCACCATGTGGGCACACCCCTCACACGTTTCGTGGCTCCATGAGGAGCTCTACCGAAGCCCACATTGGCCGCGTTCGTATGGCACCGCCGCACCCGTTTGGGCACACCCCTCACACGCTTCGTGGCCCCAGAGGGAGCTCCACCGAAGCCCCCAGTGGCCGTGTTCGCAATGCACCGCCGCCCTGATTTTGGCACACCCCTCACACGCTTCGTGGCCCCCGAACGAGCTCCACCGAAGAGGATACTCACAATCGCGCTACTCACAACTGCATATGGTTGGGGTCTTCGCCAGGATGATTCCCTACCCAGGCTCTGCCTAGAAGGGTTCTTACTCTCTTAGCTTAAAGGGGCCGGGCAGTGTAAAGCGCCCCGGGCGGTTCCCCCAGTCCCCGCCCCGCGGTTCCCCCCAGTCCCCTGGGAGCTTTAGCTTTAGCTTTAGCTTTAGCTTTAGCTTTAGCTTAGCTTTAGCTTTAGCTTTAGCTTAGCTTTGGCTTAGCTTTCGCTTAGCTGTAGCTTAGCTTTAGCTTAGCGTTTCGCTTAGCGTGTAGCTCAGCTTTAGCTTAGCTTTAGCTTAGCTTTAGCTTAGCTTGAGCTTAACTGTAGCTTAGTTTTAGCTTAGCTTTAGCTTAGCTTTAGCTTAGCTTTAGCTTAGCTTTAGCTTAGCTTTAGCTTAGCTGTATCTTAGCTTTAGCTTAGCTGCTGCTCAGCTTTAGCGTAGCTTTAGCTTAGCTTTAGCTTAGCATTTGCGTAGCTTTAGCTTAGCTTTAGCTTAGCTTTAGCTTAGCTGTGGCTTAGCTTTAGCTTAGCTTTAGCTTAGCTTTAGCTTAGCTTTAGCTTAGCTTTAGCTTAGCTTTAGCTTAGCTTTAGCTTAGCTGTTGCTCAGCTTTAGCTTAGCTTTAGCTTAGCTTTAGCTTAGCTTTAGCTTAGCTGTGGCTTAGCTGTGGCTTAGCTTTAGCTTAGCTTTAGCTTAGCTTTAGCTTAGCGTTACTGTTACTACTAATGCTGCTTTCCTAGGGGTTCCAACTCCTAGGTAGGGTCGCACTGGGATAATTGTTTTGCTGTGCTCCCTCTCCACATTTTTCCCTACCTAGGCTTTGCCTAGAAGGGTTCTTACTCTCTTAGCTTAAAGGGGCCGGGCAGTGCAAAGCGCCCCGGGCGGTTCCCCCAGTCCCCTGGGAGCGGTTCCCCCCAGTCCCCTGGGAGCTTTAGCTTTAGCTTTAGCTTAGCTTTAGCTTAGCTTTAGCTTAGCTTTAGCTTAGCTTTAGCTTAGCGTTAGCTTAGCGTTTCGCTTAGCTTTTCGCTTAGCGTTTAGCTTAGCTTTTCGCTTAGCGTTTAGCTTAGCTTTAGCTTAGCTTGAGCTTAGCTGTAGCTTAGCTTTAGCTTAGATTTAGCGTAGCTTTAGCTTTAGCTTAGCTTTAGCTTAGCTTTAGCTTAGCTTAGCTTAGCTTAGCTTAGCTTTAGCTTAGCTGTTGCTTAGTTTTAGCTTAGCTTTAGCTTAGCTTTAGCTTAGCTTTAGCTTAGCTTTAGCTTAGCTGTGGCTTAGCTTTAGCTTAGCTTTAGCTTAGCTTTAGCTTAGCGTTACTGTTACTACTAATGCTGCTTTTCTAGGGGTTCCAACTCCTAGGTAGGGTCGCACTGGGATAATTTACTTTTGGGGGGCCTCTGGGAACCGTCTCGTCGCCACGGCTGAGTCAGACCTGGAGGTCTGGTCAGAACGAACCTCATGCAGAGGTCCTCGGGCCGAATTTTGACCAGGACAAGAGGGAAGAAGAGGATGATCCCAGTGCGGCCCTACCTAGGAGTTGGAGCCTCTAGGAAAGCAACATTACTAGGAGCGGTAAACGCCGTCCTCCTCCTTCTCCTCATCGTCGTAGTTGTAACAGTAGCGGTAGTAGTAGCATGGAACATACGTGCGCACACACACACACACATCTCTATAGAGTACATGTATATATATATAGAGAGAGAGAGAGAGCAGCAGCAGCAACAGTAGTGGATGCTGTGTTGCGCTATGCTATGTTTTGCTACGCTATGCTATGCTCTGCTATGCTATGCTATGCTATGCTGCGCAATGCTATGCTGGGCTAGGCTAGGCTAGGCTATGCTATGCTATGCTATGCTGCGCTATGCTATGCTGCGCTATGCTATGCTGCGCTATGCTATGCTATGCTACGCTATGCTATGCTATGAATTTGCTTTGCCTTCGCTTTCGCCTTCACTTTTGCCTTTGCTTTTGCTTTTGCTTGGAACCCAGGGAGCGCAACTGGGGGAACCGCGCGTTTGCTTTTACCTTTGCTATTGCTTTTGCTTGGCTCCCAGGGGACTGGGGGAACCGCCCGGGGCGCTTTCCACTGCCCGGCCCCTTTAAGCTAGAGAGTAAGAACCTTTCTAGGCAGAGCCTAGGTAGGGAAAAAGGAGGAGGAGGAGATGAGATGGAGGAGGAGGAGGAGGAGGAGGAGGAGGAGATGGAGGAGGAGGAGGAGAAGGAAGGGAAGATCAAGAGGAGAGAGGATGAGCCGGAGGAGCAGCAGCAGCAGCAGGAGGAGGAGGAGGAGGAGGCAAAAGTGGAGGGCAGCGAGGCCCGGCACGCTGCTGCTCCCGTTCGTGCTGGAGCCGCTCGTGCTGAACGTGTGCCCCTACTTCCTGGCCAAGTGGCTGGTGCCTTGCGCCGAAGGGGCAGCACGGCGTCCGCCCCCCTCCTCCTCCTCCTCCCTCCTCCTCCTCCCTCCTCCTCCTCCTCCTCCTCCTCCTCCTCCTCCTCCTCCTCCCCTCCCCTTCTCCTCCCCCTCCTTCTCCTCCTCCTCCTCCTGCTCCTCCTCCTCCTTTCCCTCCTCCCCCTCCTACTCTTCGGGCCCGCTTGGGAGCGCCTTCCCCCGAACCTCATGGGAGGTCCTGGGCCCCAGGCATCGAGGTTTTGAGCCGGTGAGCCTGGGGAGGTTTTGCCCCCCGCCTTGGGGGCTTTGGCCTCCGAAGCAGGGGCCGCGGCATCCTGAAGGGACACTCCAATTTGGAGGTTTGGGGACATCTGGGCCCCCTCTCCCCCTCTCCTTCCCCTCATCCTCCCCTCCCCCGCCCTCTCCCCCGCCCTCTCTTTCCCAGGTCAAATGCAGTCGGAGGATCGCGCCGCATCGCCGATTCATCGGCGATGCGGCGCGAACGAGATCCCGATTGTCTCCATTCCAACCTCGCTTATGCATAGCGCATAGTCAATGTATCGTTGATGCAGCGCGATCCTCCGACCACTATCTAATTCGGCCGCATCTGGACGGCCTCCGTCTTCGCCTCCACCTCCACTCATTCCCTCCCCCCTCCAATCAAACCTTTTCTCCCCCCCTTTCCTTTCCGCCCCTCCCCCCTTGTCACGATGCAGCCCTTTTGTCTCACGACGTCGGGTCTCGGGCCCTTTCCTCCTCGTCTTCTTCCTCCCCCCCCTCCAGCCCCAACGGCTGAGCCACCGTGTGCCTCCGCGCGCACCTCGAACGATCGCGTGGGCCCGCAGGGCCGCACGCCCTGGCCCACAGGCGCCCCCGTTGGCTCGCCCGGGCGCCCCCCTCTGCACGGCGCGCCCCTGCGCCCCCGAGCGCGGAGCACGGACCTCTGCCGCTGGTCTGTCCGGGGCGCGGGGCCCGTGCGCTAGCACCTGGCGGGAGGGCGAGGTTTTTGGACGCTCCTTTCATTTGGACGCCCGAGATGGGGACGGAAGGAAGGGGCACCATGCCCAAAACAAGAAATCTTGTCCCAAAAACCAACAGCGGCCGCTGTTGGGCAGGCGGCCTTCCGTCTCGAATGAACACAGGCCGCGGCTGCGTGGACAGCGAATCCTGTTCAAAATGAACAGGAACTGCTGTTGGGCATTGTGCCCATTCCTTCCGCACCCATTTCGGGCGTCCAAACGCCTTTGGTTCCTGGCGGTTTTCCTGCCCCAGGATGCGTTCAGCAGCAGCTGCGCCTCGCCGCGAGCGCTCCGGGTGCGTCTGGCTCGTGCCGCCGGAGGCCCGAGTTGTGGCCCGAGAGCATCAGCAGGGGCAAGGCGAAGATCGGCAGCAGCTCCTGCCCCTTCTGAGCCGGGCTCGTCTCGGTGCTGCCGCGGGCGCTGTCCATTCGAGACAGGAGGCCCGCGGCCGCTGTCGCTTTCGGACGGCACCTGTGGTTGGGCACCGCAGCCATCTCTTCTGCACCCGCTTCGGGCGTCCAAACGTGCGCGAGCACCCGGCGGCATCGGCGCAGCCCCGCCGCGCGCCGCAGGGGCCCCGTGAGCGGGTCGAGGGCCCCCCGTGCGGAGCAAGGCCCCTGTCCCGCCCGGCAGAGCTCCGGAGCCACGGCGCAGCGCACACGCGTGTCTGCTGGCCCTGCCTCCCTGCGTCGTCCGAGCCGAGCTGGGATGGCCGCCTCCCGCTGCCCGGCGCTGCGGCATGCCCTGCCGCAGGGCCAGGACGAAGCGCGGCCCGCCACGTCCTGCCCGGGGCGTCCTCGCGGTGTCAAGTTGGCCAGGCCGCCCGCGGTGGCACGAATCTGCGACCACCTGATACTCCTGTCATTTTACGTGCTGCCGCAAACGATAAGTGATGTGTGAGTATATAGTTATTTGTGCATTAATTTATTTACAGAATTGTGTTTTTTTTAAAACTAATTGATTAATCTATATAGTATGTGTGTATGTACGTATGCATGTACGTATGTGTGTACGTATGTATGCATCGATTCATTCAATTATGTATTGATTTCTTGATTTACTTATTTGGCGGCGCCGCCGCCTCAGAATGCCCTGGATGCGCAAGATTGAACTTGATGATCTTCATTGTGAAGGCCTTACGGCTGGTGCCGCCGACCCTGAAGGCAGGACCTCCCCGGGGACCCCGGGGTCCCCTCCTGGGATCTCGTGGCCACGGCTGGGGCCGGGGCCAGGGCTGGGACCAGGGACGGCCCCCCCCCCCCCCACAGAGGGACCCCCTCCCTGTCCCCCTTGTCCACAGGTGGGACCACCCCCCAGGACCCGCGGGGACCCAAGGGGGCGGCAATCTGACCCCAGACCCCCCCACTACGCCCCCCCAGTACCCCCCCCCTACCCCTGCCCCCCCGAAGGGAGAAAGGGAAGGGGATCGACTTAACTGCGACGTTTCCTTTGTTTGTTCGTTCTTCAATTTTTTGGGCGACGACGACGAAGACGGCGACAGCGACGCAGAAGGGTCGGCGAATTTTGGCGACGGCGCTTTTGATGAACCACTACTGCGTGCACTCGAGATTCGGCAAGGGACTGGCAAATAATCGCTTGCCAGCGGAAACCTATTTTTCGCATTGTTTACCTTGGCGGTGGGGTCACAAACAACTGCCCCACAGAACGCACCGAGCGAGCACGAAAGAAGGCAGGAGCAGCCCTGCGGCACCCGTCGACGCCGTGGCATCGGAAACCCCGGGCTGGGGTCCACTTGGCTGCAGACATCCCTCGAACTCTGTACCCCCGCCGGTGTCTCAGAAATCAGACCTGCAGGCGTAGATGGTTCTGCCGCGCCTTCGTCGTCGTCGTCGTCGTCGTCGGCGTCGGCGTCGTCGGCGTCGTCGTCGTCGTCGTCGTGGCTGCCCCACGCGAGGCAGCCGCGCCTTGCGCCGCGGCACGTGCGGGCCGGAGAGCTGCCCTTCTAGTGGAGGGAGGGAGGGAGGGAGGAGGAGGAGGAGGCGGAGGAGGAGGAGGAGGAGGAGGAGAATGAGGATGCTGATGGTGATGATGATGATGATGATGAGGAGGAGGAGGAGAATGAGGATGCTGATTATGATGATGATGATGATGATGATGATGATGATGATGAGATGATGAATGATGATGATGATGCTGATGATGATCATGATGATGATGATGATGATGATGAGATGATGATGATGATGATGATGATGATGATTGATTGATGATGGCGATGATGATGATGACGAGGAGGAGGAGGAGGAGGAGAATGAGGATGCTGATGATGATGATGATGAGGAGGATTGATGATGAGGAGATGAGAGGAGAGGAGGAGGAGGAGGAGGAGGAGAGGAGGGGGAGGGGGAGGGGGGAGGAGGAGAGAGGAGGAGAGGAGGAGGAGGAGAGGAGGAGGAGGAGGAGGAGGAGGACGAGGAGGAGGAGGAGGAGGAGGAGGAGGGAGGAGGAGGAGAGCTGCCCTTCCAGGGCGGCCGCGCGAGCGCACGCGGGCGACCACGCGCACGCGGGCGCGGGCCGCGAGGCGCACGGCGCCCGGGCGGCCCGGCGTGCGGCCGCTCTGCGGCTGCCGCCGCCGCCCCCCGCGCGGGCGGGGCGCTTGGCGCCGGCGCCCTCGGCGACGCGGAGGTCCAGAGTTCGGTCGGGCCTGTCCCCCTACAGTCGGGGCGCTGAAGAAGGAACCCTTTTCGTTTGGGAGGGGCTCCGTGTTCCTTGATAGTTCCACAGGTTGTCTTATGTCTTCCTTCGGTTTTCGTTGGGAGATCGGAGTTTAACTTATGGGAAGGGGGGGCCTCGTTCCTTATTTAGGGTTCCTTTGGTCAACGCCCCGGTCCAGATCGCAGGCCTAGAGGTTGACACCGACACCAATCTCGGCGGTGTGCCTCCACCGAGGGAAGAGGCTCCCGATCTCGGTGATGGTGGCAGTATTCTGGCCTCCAAGGTGGCCGAAATATTACCACCAACACCGAAAGCTAGGATCACCTTCCCCCTGTGGAGGCACACCCCCTGTGTTGGTGTTGGTGCCCATTTCCAGGCCTCCAACCAGAGTTCGGTCGGGCCTGTCCCCCTACTTGGCATCGCTCGGACGTGTGCATTTTTTTCCGGCGAGGAGCATCGAGGAGCATCCCTGATGAGTTGGCGAGAATGCCACGCGCGAGACCGAAAAAAGCACAGGGAATGGACGTCCGAGCGATGGCCAGCCTACGGGGGGATCTTCAAGAGCAGTAGGAGAAAAATAGTCTGGGGACGATGTGTTGACTATTTTTGAGCATTTGGGCGGCATTTTTTTAGTATTTTCATGTTTCGCCCAAAATCCCCCTGTAGGGGGACACGCCCGACTTAAGTCTAGAGTCGGGGCTCAAGAAGACGGGGGTCTGGATTGACCCAGGTCAGAAGGTCCCCGATAGATGTTGAAATCAGCACCAATATCGGCGGTGTGCCTCCACCGACGGAAGATGGTCCCGACCTCGGTGATGCTGATAATGCTCCTGCCTCTGGGCGGCCGAAAGATCATCGCCAACACCAGAATCTAGGATCATCTTCCCACTGGTAGAGGCACCCCCCTGTATTGGTGTTGGTGCCCATTCCCAGGCCTCCAAGCGACGGGTCCGCTCCCGCACCGTGCTTTGCCGAGCACCGATGCGCGCGGCAGTTGCACCGTCTACGTACAGGTCACCCCTATTGGACAGGAGCCCATTGTGCAGGAAGGGCTGCTACTGCGCTTTGCCGCTGTCTCATTGCTGCCCTCGGGTCCCCTGTCGGAGTAAGGGCCTCGATCACCTGCATCTGCCACGCCAGTCAACCGACCAGCCGAGGAGGAGGGATCGAGGTTGGAGGACTCGAGATTTTTCTGCGTCCTTCGCGCTGCTTGGGTTTCCAGGGGCTGGATTCCCACTTCGAAACCAGTTGGCCAGAGCGCGCCCCGAGAGAGATCTGGGGGATTCTGCCGGGGTCGCCATGAGACAAAGGGGTTCCAAGGGTTGAGGCTTTGTTGCTGTTTCGGCCTCTCGGGCCTTTCCCGGGCCTCAGGGCAGTCAAACATGAGTCAGGATGAATGCGTGATCCTGGTCATTGTCCTGGGGTCAAGGATCTGTTTTGCCCAGGACCCCTCCATGACAAAGAAGATAAACAGGAGGAGGAGGAGGAGGAGGAGGAGGAGGAGGAGGAGGTGGGGGAGGGGGAGGAGGAGTTGGGGGCGGGGGAGAAGGAGGACTGAGGAATGATGGGCTAATTTCCCGCTCTCGCGGGTGGGCTCCAGCTATTTACCCGCTCCCGCCCTAGGCGCAGGAATGGCTTGGCCAGAGTGTGTGGAGGTGCAGGTTTGGCGTCATTAATCTCGCTCTGTGTACTTTCTCTCACCCAGCACTGTGTGCGCACAGTGTTCTTTTCTAAGCTCGCGGCCAGGCAGGGATCCATGACTCAATAACAGCAGAAGTGGGAAGCAGCGAGAGGGAGGGGAAGGGTGAGGAGGACGATGATGATGCGGTTGAGGCCAAACGCAGGGATGGTTGTGTGAAAGCGAGTGTAGGCACGTCAAATGAAACAACTTGCCTGCCAGAAGGTGCCGCATGGACGTTTCTTAACACCCGATGGCCTTGGGGGGCCCACAGAAGCTCTGGGGCACATTGCGACCCTCAAACGTCGGCGAAGAATTCTTACGGCACGCGTATAGTGTATAGTGTCTACGCATGACGGAAAGCGCGCGTAGCGTCGCGATCCGTTAGCCGGGAGAAATAACAAGGGGGTGGGCGGTAGACAGCCGTAGGTCCAGATGACGGAAAGCGCGCGTGGGGGGTGTGGGCGGTAGACAGCCGCAGGTCCAGATGACGGAAAGCGCGCGTAGCGTCGCGATCCGTTGGTCGGGAGAAATATCTAGGGGGTGTGGGGGGTAGACAGCCGCGGGCCCAGGTGACGGAAAGCGCGCGTAGCGTCGCGATCCGTTAGTCGGGAGAAATTGCAGGGGGGGGGTGGTAGGCAGCCGGATGGCTAGATGACGGAAAGCGCGCGTAGCGTCGCGATCCGTTAGTCGGAAGAAATAAAGGGGGGGGTAGACAACCGGACGGTCTAGATGACGGAAAACGCGCTTCGCGCGCGATCCGTTAGCCGGGAGAAATTGCAAGGGGGGGTGTGGGGGGGGCAAGCGGCCAGGGGCCCAGATGACGGAAAGCGCGCGTAGCGTGCGGTCCGTTAGTCGGAAGGAATGAAATTAGGGGGAGTTTGAGGGGGTGGCATCTGTAGCCCCAGATGAGGGAAAGCGCGCGTAGCGTGCGATCCGTTAGTCGGACGAAATTAAATTAGGGGGAGTTCGAGGGGGGTGGAATCCCGAATCCCAGATTTTTAACGGAGCCCTCAGCAGGGAAAATCTGGTGCTTAACAGGGAAAACCAGGGTTGCACGCTCGGGCATGTTTTTCCATGTTAACGGAGCCCTTAACAGGGACTTAACAGGGAAAATCGGATGACGGACGCGTTTTTTCCTTGTTTACGGACCGTTAACAGAGAAAATAGTTCCTTCTTAACGGACCGTTAACGGACCCTGAACTCCGCGGCTACCAAGAGCGAGCAGTGACGTAAACAAACTGATAAGACCAAGGCTCCCAACAGAGAGCGGTGACGTAACCAGTTCTTGACACCAGGGCCCGAAACGGGCGGCAACGCAAGTTCCGCGTAGGCTTCGCGTAAGCGCGTAAAGTCCTCGTCAACTTGAGGCACCTTCAAGACAGCCCATGAGAGACCAAGCGTCCTCCAAGACGGTCCAAGATGCTTCCAAGACGACCCAAGAGGCCAGAGGCCCGTAAGATCGCCCCAAGATGGCCCAAGATACCCCAAGACGGCCCCAAGACGCGTTCGAACATCTGCACGTATGCAGACGGCTTCAACGGCCTCCAAGACGGCGTAGAGAGGCCCAGACGGGCCCGAGGACGGCCCAAGAGTGATCCAGATAGCCCACGACGGTTTCAATACGGCTCAAGAGGTCTCCAAGACCCCCCCCCGAGCACCGATGGGCGGTCTAAGCGGGAAAACAAAGCAAAAGTAGGGCGTTCGGCGCCCGGGGGGCGCCCTCGGCCCCGCCCTACCTGCGTAAGCTCCTCGCCAGCTAAAGGCACCTCCAAGACGGCGTGAGAGAGTCCCGGACGGGACCGGAGATGGCCCAAGAGCGATCCAAGATGGCCCAAGATGGCCTCAGCACAGCCCAAGAGGCCTCCAAGACACCCCCAAGCGGCACCCGAGAGGACCCCCAGAAGTGCGGAAGGACGAATCAACCATTGCTGCCTTTAGGTGTATGAAGGTTTTCCAGCTCCTCGCCTTTTCGGGCAAGGACGGCCCGATACAGCTCCAGAGCCCCCCGAGATTGTGCCATGACGCCCCGAGAGGCTCCCAAGAGAGCCTGAGGACGGCCCAGGAGGGCCCCAAGAGGGCCTAAGAGAGCCACAAGACGGCCCAAGGAGGGCCTGGGAGACGCCCAAGATGCTCCCAAGAGACAGTATGTCGTCGCCATCATCATCAACAGTATGATCCTAATCTTCATTCGTGTTTTATCGCGCTCTAGTGCCTTCCCAAGATACCAACACGCCCTGGCTCCCCCTCAAGAGGCCTCCTGCAGCTTCGAGATAGCCCTAGAGGGCGCCCAGTATGCCAACAATATGCCCCAAGAGAGCCTCCAGACGGGGAGGCAGAGAGAAAGAACGGGCAAGCCAGCGACATCTTGCACTCTGAAAGTAAATGCGCTTTCTGTCCCCGTGCGAAGCAGGTGGACCTGCCAGAGGGCCCCTAGACGACCCAAGAGGGTTCCAAAACGGCTTCAGAGGGCCCATCAGGGCCCCAAGACAGCCCCAAGAGAGCTTGAGACGGCCACGAGACCGTGCAAGAGAGTCTCGAGACGGCTCCAGAGGCCCTGAAGAGGGCCCCCGAGAGGGCCTCAAGAGGCCAAACACATTGAAGAGGGCCCCCAAGAGGGCCTCAGGAGGCCACAAGCATTGGTTTTTCTTGTTTTTTAAAGGTTTTTCGGGTTCTCCCATTTTCAGTCCCAGAAGAGGGCCCCAGACGGCCCAAGAGGCCCCAAAGCTCGTCCCAAGACGGCCCCAGAGGCGCCCCAAAGGGGCCCGAAACAATCCAAGAGGGCCCCCCAGCTGGGCCTCAGACGGCCCAAGAGGCCCTAAAGATCGCCTCAAGACGGCCCCAGAGGCCCCCCAAAGGGGCCGAAAACGGTCCAAGAGGGCCCCCAGATGGCCCAAGAGGGCCCCAAGACGGCCCAAGAGGGCCCCAAGACGGCCCAAGCGCCTCTTTGGGCCTTCTGGAGGACCCTCGGGGCCGAGGGCTCGAAATGTCCGTTCGGGTTCCCAATATGGGCCCCCTCTTGGGGCAGTCTTTAGGCCGTCTTGGGCGCCTCTTGGGCCGTCTTGGGCGCCTCTTGGGCCGTCTTGGGCGCCTCTTGGGTTGTCTTGGGGCGTTCTTGGCTACCTCTGGGGCAGTCTTGGGGCGATCTTGGGTGCCTCGTGGGCCGTCTTGGAGCGTCGGGAAGCCGAACAGGCGAAACCGTCAAAATCCTTCAACAACCTAAGGAATATCAATGATTCTTGCTGCGTGGGACCCTCTCAGAAGGCCTCTTGGGGTGTTTGGGCGGCGTCTGAGACCGTCTTGATGCCATCTTGGACGTCTTGGAGCGATCGTTCGGCGATTCGAGTCCCTCTTGGACCGTCGTCGGGGCCTCTCGGGGCCCTCTCGGCCCATCTTGGGGCCCTCCTGGGCCCGACAATCAAATCACGCAGGAGGCCGCGACGGTGCCCATGGGGAGCCGCGCCGAGCCCCGGAATTTTTGCGAATTTAGGGTCCAGGCCCCTAAGAAACTCTTCATGACTGAGGACAGGCTCCTCCTCCTCCTCCTCCTTCTCCTCCTCCTCCTCCTCCTCCTCCTCCTCCTCCGTCTCCTCCTCCTCCTCCTCCACCTCCTCCACCTCCTCCTCCTCCTCCTCCTCCTCCTCCTCCTCCTCCTCCTCCTCCTCCTCCCCCTCCCCCTCTTCCTCCTCCTCCTCCCCCTCTTCCCCCTGGGGATTAGGCAAAAGATCTGAGAACACGTCGGACGGGGCTACGACGAGGATAAATCCGTTCCGCGGCGTTCCGAAGCGCTCTCGGAGCGTTCCGGACGCTCTGAAGCGGCCGCGGCTCCCGAGACGATTTTCATGGGTATCCAAATTTGATATGTCTGATTTTGTCTCGATTCTGCCTTCTTCTTAGAAGGACCTGAAGGCACGCCCACTTCGTGGCCAGCGGCACGGTGGCGGATGAGGGGTAGGAGGACGGCGCGGCGGAGGACGCGGGAAGAAAGTCTGATCGAGCCGTCCTCGCCTCCGCCCATCCCAATTGTCATCGCCGCCCTCGTCGAGGCTACGTCCCCAACGCCATGCCTGGAAGGTACAGTCGGGCCGCTGAAGAAGGAACCCTTTTCGTTTGGGAGGGGCTCCGTGTTCCTTAGTTGTTTTACAGTGCTCCTTGGGTCTTCCTGAAGTTTTCCATGGAAATTCTGAGTTTAACTTGTGGGAAAGAGGGGCCTCGCTCCTTAGTTATCGCTCCTTAGGTCAACCCCCCTGACTGTACCAGGTCGGGCTCCCCAAGCGGAGCGCGCACGGCTCCGGCGTTCGACCGCTGGCTCGTTCCGTCGTCGTCGCCGCCGCCCTCGCCGTCGTGGTCTGGGCTGGTCCAGCCTGCCTGCCCCGGGCGCAGGTGCGCTCAAGGCAGGGCTGCTCCAAGCAGCAGGCGGAGGACTGCCTGGTGCCGCCCCGCCCACCGTCTGTCCCTCTCTTGCCGGGGCGTGGGGATCCGAGGAGGGAGAAGAGGATGGGGGGGAGGGAGGAAGAGAGGAGGGAGGAGCAGCAGAAGGAAGAGGTGGAGGGTGGCGATCATGACGATGGTGTCGTTGATGGTTATGCTGGTAGTTATGCCGACGATGACGATAACGATAATGATGACGACGACGATGGTGATGGTGGTGATGATGATAATGAATCTGAAGATGAATGCAGAGATGAAGATGATGGTGACGGTGATGATGATGGTGACGGTGATGATGATTAACACAGCGCGAATTAGGAGAACACTTTTTAAGTCGCATTGCTTGGAATCGCATGGCATTGCATTGGGGATCTTGGCCGTGCAGTGATTAGCATTGCTTGGCATTGCTTGGTAGTGCTTGGCAGTGCTTGGTGCTGCTTGGCGTTTCTTGGTGTTGCTTTTCATTGCTTGGCACTGCTTTACTCGGCGTTGCTTGGCGTTGCTTGGCGTTGCTTGGCCGAGGATTGCCACTGCAAAGAAACAAGACCAAGCATCCCCGAGGAACGCCAGGAACGCAGCTGTAAAGTATCAAGACTAAGCAACCCTGGGTAACCCCCTTGTGAGACAGCAAGATCAAAAGACTCCGGGGGGACCCCGGCGCGGCAGCGTCCGGCACCCACCGGTTTCTCTACGAACAAATCGCACTCCCGAGGCAAATCCTAGGGTCGGGAAGTTTTGGCTAGCGTGTCGCTCCGCCTGTTCTGGCCCAGCACGTCTTGGCGCGACACGCCATCCAGCTCGCGGTTCCCAAGCGTCCACGTGCCGAGCTTCTCCGAGCTTCCCCGCGGAGCGCAGCGCACGCTGTGCGCTTGCAGAGGATGGCGCGTCGCCGGGGCCACCGTTGCGACACGCTAAGCGAAAGTTCCCGACCGCAATTTGTTGGGAAAAGGGAGCAGCTGTGGCAGAGGATGGGGAGAAGATTGAGGATCAGCAGAAGCAAGAAGAGGAGTAGCAGGAAGATGACGAAGACCAGGGAGGAATAACCGATTGAAGCAAGGCTTCGGAGGAGTTGGGGAGGATGCCATTTGTTGCAAGGTAGTTCGAACGGGCATTCGGAAGTAGAAGAGAATGCAGCAAGCGGAGGAGGAGGAGGGTGTCAGAGGAGAAGGAGGAGCGAGGTATACGAGAAGGATGAAGAGGATGAAGAGGATAATGATGATGATGATGATGATGATGGGAAGGAGGAGGAGGAGGAGGAGGAGGAGGAGAAGGAGATCGACGAGGAGGATGAGGACGAGGATGAGGACTGTGAGGAGGAGAAGGAGGAGGAGGAGGAGGAGGACGAGGAAGAGGAAGAGGAAGAGGAGGAGGAGGAGGACGAGGAGGAGGAGGAAGAGGCGGGGGAGGAGGAGGTGGATTTTTTCCGGAGGCGGAGGGTTTGCGACTAAGTTGCCCGCAGAAATGGCACGGCCGTTTTTCACCGTTTCCGACAAAGTGTTTTGAACATGAGAAACGATAATGGAACGGCAACGGGAACCGGCAAAAAACGGCTCCGGAAATTGGAAATGGAAATGGAAGCGGCAAAACAACGGCGACAAACCAAGAACACAAACGGCGCCGCAGCCGACAGAAAATTGCAAAACGGAACCGGTAAACAAACGGCCTTGATGATTCCAGGGTCCTCTAGGGTTTGCGAGGGCTCCAGTCTGCTTATGGGCTTGGGATTTGATAAGACGCGGAGGAGGAGATGGTGGTGGTGATGGTGGTGGTGGTGGTGGTGAGGAGGAGGAGGAGGAGGAGGAGGAGGAGGAGGAGGAGGAGGAGGAGGAGGAGGAGGAGGAGGGAGGAGGAGGTTGTCCGAAGGCGGAAGGCTTGCGAGGGCTCGATTTGGTTTCTGGGTTTGGGATGTGGTAAGACGCGGAGGAGGAGGAGGAGGAGGAGGAGGAGGAGGAGGAGGAGGGGGAGGTTGATAGGTTTGTCACTGCTTCGCGGGGTTTTCTGAGGTCCCGCTTCCTGCCCTGCCCTGCCCATTGGTCTGCAACGCTCGCCCGCCCCCTCCTCCCCCCCCTTCGGCTCCGCCGCCGTTCGACCTCAACCGGTGCGGCGACAACCTCCTCCTCCTCTCCTCTCCTCCTCTCCTTCCTCCTCCTCCTCCTTCTTCTCTCTCCTCCTCCTCCTCCTCCTCCTCCTCCTCCTCCTCCTCCTCCTCCTCCTCCTCCTCCTCTCAAGCCACTTGGGCTCCAACCTGTTTGGGCCGACTCTGGTGCCTGCACGCGGCGCTTGAGGCACTGCAGACAGTCCGCTCTCCCCACGGACCGCCTGCCGACCAAAGCCAGAGTTTCTTTCAGCCATGACCGCGGCTCGCCACTGGAGCCGGTGCAGCGCATGCCATCGCGCTGAGTACAATGATATTCTCATCCGTCAGCAATGTTTCTGTGCTTGCGGCAAGATGGCGGTGCTCTTCTCACCCAAGGCGAAGAAGCGCGACCAGCAGGCCGAGGCCCAGGAGCCGAAGCCCCCCGCAGCGGCCAAGGTCACCGACCACCTGCGCGCGGCGCTGGAGGCCACCTTGGACCAGGAGCTAGGGGCGACGCTCCAGGCCAAGATCGATGCCCTCATGGCGATGGGCACCCAGGGACCGCCGCCGCCGTCTGAGGCTGTCCTGGTCTCGAAGGCGGAGGGGGTATGGAAGGATGCCAACCACAAGCACGACCAGGCGGTGGCCAACGTGCACCGCCTCAGGGCGGCCCTCCAGACCGCCGAGGAGAAGGAGCAGCTCGCGGCGCGCGCCCTCGCCTCCGCCGAGATCGGCAAGAGGCAGGCGGCGCAGGCGCTGGCGCGGGCAGCAGGCCTCGACGCGGCGGCCGACAGTCGTGATCGGCCCGCGTTCGAGGTCAAGTGGGACACCAAGCTCTTCGACGACCTGGACAAGGTCGAAGTTGAAGAAGCCGAGCGCAGCCAGCTGCGCAACATCAAGCAGGAACTCGAGAAGATGCAGGCCATGCTCTCCAGCAAGAACCTCGAAGTTCAAGAGTGGCTTCGGAAAGCTGCCGAAGTCAAAGCCACCATCTCGGAGCGCATGACCAAGAAGAGGCGCGCGCAGGACGGCCCCGCCGCTCAGGACGTCGCGGGGGCCGCCGCCCAGCCCACAGACGCCTCTGAGGCACCCCCTGGTGGCGCTGCTGGCAGCGGCGGCGCGGCTGCCAGTTCGAGAGCCTCAGGCGCCGCGGGCGCAGGCTCTCCCGAGCACGAGGCGGCGGTGGAGCTGGAGGCGAGACGGCTCGCATATGCCAAGTTCGCTGCTGCGGCGGCGGCGGGCGGGCAGCGCGCTGCTGGCGCCGCCAAGGGCGCGGCCAAGGGCAGCGGCACCAAGACCAAGGCCAAGGCCTGATGGGTTGCGCCTGGGGCTGCGCGCAGCCCCCCTGAGGCTGAGGCAGCGACCGCGCAGCCCCAGGCGCCAGTTTTGTCATCAGCTGAGACCGAGCCCTCAGTCAGTCACATATCTTCGGCAGCGTCGCGGCCATGGGTGATTATGCATGGTCTTTCTTAGAATCCATCGCCGACACGCACCAGTACATTGGGGTTGCAGAGACTCATGTACCCGAGTCACAGCTGCGCAAGTGGGACGCTCGTGCGCGAGGTGCTGGTCTTCGTCTCTCGGCGAACGCTGCGAGGCCCAGCGGACGCCATCAGTCTATCAACGCCATTGACAAAGCCAACGAAGGTGGAGAGTGGCTTCTCTTTTTGGGGCACCTTCAAGTGGAGTCGCTACGCGAGGCGCGGCCCACCGGGGCCCCACGGGCACCTGGATCGGCAGCTCTCGACGGGTTCGTAGCCACCACCATCCACTGCAGCGGCTTCTCATTCATTTTGTGTATTTGCCACGGCTTCACAGGCATTGGCCTGAAAGGTCGGAATGTGGCCCGTGTCTTTCGTCTCGGCGCACTGCTCCGCAGCCTTCGGCTGCCGTGGATTTGCCTGGGCGACTGGAACGTGGAGCCGCCCTCCGTCATCGCGTCTGGGTTCCCGGACCAGGTGCTCGGCCGCATCATCATTCCCGATGGGGGTCTCTTACACCTGCGACACCAGCAAGCTGGGGAGCACGCTGGACTACGCGATCGTGGGCGAGGCCGCCATTCCGTACATCGTTTTTCTTCAACCTCGTTTGGACACTCCGTGGCGGCCGCACATTGGCCTCTCCATGACCATCCGCAGCCACGGGCACCAGCTCTTGACGCGCAGGCTCATCTGTCCTAGCCGCCTGCCCCAAGTCGCTCGCCCGTGCACGCTGCCCACTCCCGAGTCCAAATCTGCGATTGCCAAGCTTGGCAAGCAAGTCAGAGCAGAGCTTGCCCAATCAGCCAGATGCGAAAAGATCCCGGCGTTGTTCGGAGAAACATTGGGGGCCAAACGAGCTCCCAGGACCCCTCCCGCAGCGCAGTCATACATTCTGATCAATCTTGTGACGAGCCTCCCGAGGTCGACCAGTGGCCCGATGAGGAGGATCCGTGGATTTCTGAGGATGCGTTCTGTCAAAAGCGAGCCTTCGGTCATTCGCATCGTTACCTCTCGTGACAGTTCTGAGACTGTTTGCAGTAATAATGTCTTTCAGGCCCCCCCCCCCCAGCCAAAGGTTGCGCCTCGAGTTTCCCCCCCCCCCCCCCTTAAGGGGGCCCCGACGTCAAAGGTTGAGCCGTCGTTTCACAGCCCGTCCGGGGTTTGGACACGGTGCCGTGAGCGAAATATGGGCACGACCCTGTTGGGGTCTCCCCCCCCTCCTCCTCCTCCGTTGCATGTTGGCATAACCCTCAGCACGTGCGGTCAGCCAGCTTGTGGTGCGGCCAGTGGGTTCCCACTCTTGAGCAGGCCATCCTCTCGCACCATCAGTTGCCCGCCGCCATCGGGGCGTGCAGGGCCGCAGGCTGCAGCGTCGCGGTCGAGCCCGTCAGCCACCGCGGACGGCAGCGCGAGGTCCCGCTGAGGCACCAAGTGGCAGCTTGGTGGAAGAGAGTCTCATCCATATTACGTCAGTGTGTGCGGCACCTTGGCCGTGACTACGGTTTGAAGCAGTTGGTTCAGTTACATCGTGCCTGCGTGCATATCGCAAGCGACTTGCCCGAGGGTGTGGCCAGTCTCCTCAGGGTCGACGAGCCCAAGTTTGACGAGTGGAGTGGGTTGTTGCTCAACGTCGGCGGGTGCACCGCCCGTGTGCTTGAGGCCTTTCAGGAGCTGGCTGGTCGCATCGAGCAGAGGGCCCACCGTCGGGCCATCAGGGAGTCGCTCAGCGAATTCAAGGCCTGGCTCATTGACCCCAATTCCAGCGGCGCGGTGTATCGGTCTCTGCGCGAGGACGCCCTTCCACGCCAGGAGATTATCATCGGCGGCTCGACCCTGGTCCATCCCAAGGATATCCTCGACGCCAAGGCGGGCCAGTGGGGGGCTATCTGGAATGCTCGCCCTCACGACCCCCAGGCGCTGAAGGAGATCGTCGATGAGGTGCGGGTGGCGGCCCACGACGAGCCGCCCCCGCCCATCGCGGGCCCAGAGGGGCGCGCCGCTGCGCGACGCATGAAGGGCAAGACGGGGATGGGCGCGGACCGCCTCGCGCCCGTGGACATCGAGAGAGTCCCCGACGCTGGCCTCGAGGAGCTGGCGGTTTTTTTTTTCAATTACCTCGAGACGGCCCTAGTGTGGCCACATCAGACTCAATTGATCATCGGGAAGCTTCTCCCGAAGAAGGCTGATGGTGACCGAATCATCGGCCTGGCCTCCCTCGCGGGGAGGCTCTGGTCCCTGGCGCGGGAGGTCCACGCCCGCGAGTGGGCCAGCGTCGCCGAGGAGGGCTGGGACGCCGCCGTCGTGGGCAACGCCTCCCTCCAGGAGGCGTTCTTCCGCGCGATGGGGGGTGAGGTCGCCGCGGCCATGAAGCTCGCCTCGGCCCATGGCATGCTTGACGCGCGGGGCTTCTACGATGCTATTCAGTGGGATCTACTTCTTGGCGCGGCCTTGCGCTTAGGGTATCCGCCTGCGGTGCTCATGCTCGAGGTCGCCCAGTGCATGGCACCTCGCACGCTGGAGCAATGTGGCGCAGTATGCGAGCCTTTCACGGTCGAGCACTCTATCATTCAGGGCCTCCGCGGAGGCACACGTTTCGCCAAGTGTATGATTCCATTTGTGCTCGCAAGGGTATCGACAGTTCACGTTTCTTTCTCTCAGCCACATGATTTGGGTGGATGGCCTTTCTCAGCGGATGGCGGGGCCGAGCAGCCACATCCGCACCAAGGTCGCTGCGTGCCTGGCTGACACGTGCGACGAGATGGCCACATGGAAGTTTGATGTTTCGCCCAAGTCCGTCTTCGCATGCTCGGTCCACGGTGATGCTGTTGAGATCTCCCGCCGCTTACGTGCTCGGGGTTTTCAGGCGCGTGCTGTTCGTCAGGCCCCCTTCCTCGGCATCGATCAGGGAGGCGGCGCCCGCCATGCCAGACAGGGTCGCCGCAAGAGGGTGGTCAAGCACGCTAAGCTTCATTCCAAGATTCGCAGATACGCCAGAGCAGCCAAGACATTCGCCATCACGAGTAGGCTTGAGAGGACCAGCGCTGCAGCCGCGGGTAACTACGGCCACCAGATCTTCGGCGCGTTCGGCACCCACATGGGTTATTTCAGGAGGAGTTTGGCCGCCGTCTTGAGTGGAGGGGGCCGAGGTCCTTGCAAGACCACCCTCATGGCCATCAAGGAGCCGCTGCAGGACCCAGGCATCGAGCTCCCTCATGAGTGATTGGAGTTCTGGCTGAAGCTGTGGTTCACCGCCCGGTCCATCAGAGGCGGTGTGCATCGCACTTGGCAGGAGGTGGTCAGCCCTCTCCGCTCGGTCCCCTCCGGAAGGCGCTCCAGGCACGTACGAGGGCCCATGTCCGCGGTCATCGTGTACCTTCTGGAGCGGCAGTGGGGCCCCCGGACTCCTACTTTGCGGGCCATGCCCGATGGCACCGAGTGGCGGTTCCCTGAGGAGTGCTTTTCGGACGTCATGGCGCTCAACGGATTCAGGGAGTTCTTCCTGGACTTCGACCGCGCCTCCGAAGCGCTCCTTTGGCAGTAGGCGGGGCGGCGCTTCTGCGGTGGTGGCCTCGGCGGCGGCGCGGAGCTCACCTCCCCGCGGCAGCTGCTTCGCCAGGTGGCGCAGGCGCCCCAGGGACGCCGCTTGGCCGAGCTCCTCGTCTCCGTCGCCGCGGGCGGCAGCTGGCCAAGGCAACGGCGAGCTGATGCAGCACGTCGGGTCCCTGTTGACCCACTGTGCCCGCGTTGCAGGTCGGCGCCCGAGACGGCCTTCCACCGCATCTGGAGCTGCGAGGCCAACTGCGGTGAGGAGGCCTACGAGCAGTCCTTTTTCCTTTACCCGCAGGCGTGCGCTCAGCATGAGGCCGACGGGGCACTGTGGCTACGTGGGCTGCTGCCAGCGGGGCGCATGCAGGTGCCGCCATCACCACAGGACGAGCGCTGGTGGACGTCGGGGCATCCTCGAGGACGAGCAGCTGGAGGGGTTCGGCCCAGGCATTGAGAGCCGTCCCATCCTTCTGTTCGGGGCAGGAATCCTCCCAGGGCACCTGCAGTCGGTGCCTCGAGGCGAGCTTTTCATGTTTCTTTGCACCCTTCGATGGGCGTCTGATCACATTATATATGTCACGGAGAACAAAGCTGTCTTTGACGGGTGGCCCGCGGCCCGCGATCGCCATCCTGAGGGTGAGAACAGTGATCTGTGGGCCCAGATCGGAGTGATCGTGTCTCAGCGCGAGTGGGGCCACATCGTTGTTCTTTTCACTTTCAGCCACATGGAGGCCGCAGATATCGTCGCTGGCAAGGCCTCCTCCTGGCTTGTGCACGGCACTGTGTTTGCGGACGCGTTGGCGAGTTGGGGCGCCGCCCAGGCCCGTCTGCCCAACAGCGTCCGTGCCCCGATTCTGGTTCTTGAACAGCAGGTTTTCTGGATACGCATGAGAATTTTGAGAGCGTCTCTCGACGCGTTGGCCGCTGAGGAAAAGCTTGTGGGTGAGAGTTTCCCTGTCGGCCATCAGGTTCGGTTTAGACGGCGGGGGAGAAGGGGCCCTGGGGGGCCTGTGGCTGGCGAGAGCGTTGATGGAGGATCCGCCCTCGTTCCTGGCCTCGCGGCCCCCGTGCCTCCGCCCCCACCCCCGCCGTCCTCCGACGTTGTTTCGTTTCTCGAGTCCAACCATGCTCTGGACGACTCGGGACGCAGGTGCCGTAGATGCCGAGGGTCAGCGTCAGTGGCCCTTGCGCATGCCTGGCGACGGTCGTGCTGCTTCAAGTTAGTTGCAATGGATGGCTCCCTTCGAGGTCTCCCTGATGGGGCGAGGTTGCACATTGCTGGGGGGTGGACCCACCCCTCCCACAATTCGCGTTACCACCAGGATCTAGGTACCTGGTTCTGCGCTTCCTGTGGGATGTATGGGGACCTGCAGCTAATCGGATTAGGTAAGTTGTGCCCCAATGTGGTGACCGACGCCCGTGCCGAGTATCTTTCCCGTATCGAGCGGGGTTCATTCCCCAAGGCCTACAGTAAGGCCGAAGTCGAGAGGAAGACTGGGGCCCATAAGGGGCCTTAGTGGCGGCGGTGGTCTGGCCCCGCTTTAGTCTCATGGACTTCGTCCTGGCACTCCCGACTCCCTCCTCCTCCTCCTCCTCCTCCTCCTTCTCCTCCTCCTCCTCCCCCCCCCTTCGGCTCTGCCGCCGTTCGACCTCAACCGGTACGGCGACAACCTCATCAACGTGGCTATGGTGTGCCTGTTTTGCTTCCTGACGGCTTCGACTCTATGGCGGGGAGCGGCCATTCGAAGAGGGGAAGATCTGCAGAGGCATAAGCTTCCGGAGGCCTCCGCGGATGTCTTGTAATTCTTGACGCTTCGCGTATCCCCACCAGGTTTAGACTTGACGCCGTGCGACTTGTCGCTACGGTCGCGATCAAAAAAGTATCCCTACCAGCCCATCCAGAAACGATGCCCATGAGAGTTGACGGAGGGGAGAGGAAGATACATAGTCAAATAGCGAGGGAGGCCGGCCTGGACGGCGCATTGGGGCCATCTCCGGGCCCGCGGGGGGCGGGGGGGGGGCCAAGAGGAGGAGGAGGATGAGGGGGAAGAGGAGGAAGAGGAGGAGGAGAAGGATGAAGAGGAGGAGAAGGAGGAGGAGGAGGGCTCTCTTGGAGCGCTTTTGGGGCCAGCTTGAGGCCCTCTTAGGGCCCTTTTGGGGCTTTCTTGGGGCCTTCTTGGGGCTCTCTTGGGACCCCTGGAGGCCCTCTTGGGGCCATCTTGGAGGCTCTCAATCAAAAGAGGGGGGTCCTTTATCTCCGTCCCCTTTTGGGGCTCTCAAAACCGTCTCTTGGGGCGCTTTGGGGGCCCTCTGGGGGCGCTCTTGGGGCCGTCTTGGGGGCCTCTTGGGCCCCTCTTGGGCCTTCTTGGGCCATCTTGGAGCCATCTTGAGGTCTCAGAAGCGCATCGGAGGCGAAAAGGCGAGAAAATCAAAAGTCGCTGATATCCTATAGGTTTTTGAAAGATTGTGGCTTTTCGGGGAGGTCCTGAAAGGGTCCTTGAGGGCACCTGGAACCGTCTTGCGGCCCTCTTGGCGCCTCTTGGAGGCATGTCGGAAGCTGTTTTGAAGCATCTTCGGCTGTCTTGAGCCGTCTTGGAGGCCATCTTGGAGCATCGGAGGCCCTTTTGGAGCCATCTTGGGCCATCTTGGACGCTCCAACCCCTCGCGGACCCCTCTGTGCAGGTCCAGGGGAGGGACTCCCTCCCCGCCCGCAAGCCGTCTCGCTAACTCCCACCCGCCCTCCCAGCACATACGTAGCACCCGAGCCTGGCCCGAGCCTCAGCATATTCAGCAGTCGTTTTTGGATGGGCAGCTACTGGGGGCGCATCCGCCGCCTCCGCCGCCGCCGCCGCCGCCTCCGCCGCACGCCGCCGCCGCCGCCGCCGCGCCGCCACCGCCGCCGCCGCCGCCGCCCCCGCTGCCGAATCGCCCGCCGCCGCAGCCGCTGCCGCCGCAGCAGCTGCCGCCACCGCTGCCGCCGCCGCCGCCACTGCGGCCGCCGCCGCCGCCCCCGTCGCCGCCGCCGCCGCCACCGCCGCCGCCACCGCCGCAGCCGCTGCCGCCGCCACAGCCGCCGCAGCCGCCGCCGCCGCCGCCGCCAAGTGTACTCTGTATTGTTTTTTGACAGGGACGGTGGGGGGAGGCCGCATCGGGTGGGCTGCGCATGCTCCGAATTTGGAGGCAGAGTGTGTTTTGTATTGTTTTTAACAAGGGATGGTGGGGGGGGGGCCCGCATTGTTCCTGGTTGGCTGCCAGTCGCCTGGGGGAGGGAGTGTATATTAATAGGGAACAGTGATAGACCCCTCCCCGAAGGGGAAGAAGGGGTTGTGGAAGAGGGAAGAGGAATCTCGTTAGACCACCTGTCGCCCCGAGGGCTGGTGGGATTATCGGCGCTGGGCCCCCTCCCTGCCGCGCGGAGCGTGCCAGGGGCGGCGCCGGAGGCGCCAAAAAGGATATCCAGCTCCCAGCGAAGAAATCCGGGCAGACCTCCGAGGGTTTACGTGTATGCAGTGCTTTGTTCCTCTAGCCATGACGTTGTGATCCCAGGCGGACTGGCGGATTGCACCCAGTGTGCCTGGCGACTCTCTGAGTCGCATGGCAGTTGAGAGTGTGCAGTGTGGAGCTGGAGCTTTTTTCTTGAGGAGGCAAGAAGCGTTCCGGCCCCCTGCCTGCCTGCCCGGGCCTTCCCCAGGGGCGCCCTGGCCGCCGTGGCCTGGGCTCCCGTCTCCAGCGGGTGTGCCGCCAGAGCGGGCCCCAGGACCGGCCACGGGGCCGATGTGCAGAGGGGGCCCAGAGCTCCGGGCGCCGCGGCTGCACATCGCAGCGCGGGGCGAGGCGGAGGCGGATCGGAAGAAGGGGAGCTGAGCGAACAGCGGAGCAGATGAGCAGGACAACCCTCCAGGCCTCCCAGCTCGGGTCCGAGCAGAGTGAGGCCGTTGGATCGCGCCGCATCGCCGATGCATCGATCGGCGAAGCGGCTCGGTGTGGGGCCTGATTTTCTCTACGCCGACGGCGCCAATGCATTGCCGACGTCGCCGATGCATCCCCGATATCAGCCCCGCGACTCATGCCTGAACCCCCCAACCCCATGGCCGGATTTCTTTTCTTCTTTCCGCGGGTGTCAACCTTCGCGGCGACCCGTTAAACCCGGGGCCCCTCGCGGCGCATGGATTTGTTTCCTTCTTCCGCGCGCGAGTTGCCATTGGAACCCCTGAACCCCTCCGACTACCGTACAATTAGTATTTGAGTACGACTGGTACTATCATGTACTAGCGCGCAGATGATCCTAGAGAGCACAATTGTCCTGCCGTACAAATATTAGAGTGCAACTGGTATCATATTGCAAGTGGTAGAACTGTGCGCCCTAGTACAAATCCTTAGTACTAGTACAACTCCCTGGTACAACTCCCTAGCACAACTCCCTGGTACAATTGTCTAGCACAATCGGTACCAGTACAACTCTTTGATGCAATTCCCGAGTGCTAGTACAACTCGCTAATACAAGTCCCGAGTACAACTCCCAGATACAACTAGCAATAAGATAATGTATAGTACAACTCCGTAGTGCAACCTAGTGATATAATGTCATAGTACAATTCCCTAGTGAAGCTCCCTAGTAAAATTCCCTAGTCCAATCAGTATTCGTACAACTCCCTAGTACAAGTCCCTAGCACAATTCCCTAGTATTAGTACAACTCCTTAGTACAAGTCCATTATCATTAGCACAACTCCCGAGTGCAACCACTATTAGAGTGCTGCTGCATTGCACTTACAATCTGGGCTCTCACGCTTTTCCTCTCCTGGCTGCGCTGGGGGGGTGGGGCCCCTCGCGCGGGCACCCCCGCGGCTGAGAATTCATTCCTCTTCCGGACTTTGAGGCAGGGGTAACCTCCGTGCTCGAACCCTTCGCCAGGTATTTTTGTTTTTCCTCCGCGGAAACCGGACCCCCTGGGTTCCTGGGCCCGCCCCAGAAGTTCTTTCCTTCCGGATGGGCCCCCATGGGACCTTCGTTGGAGTCGCGGGGCGGATTCCCCGATGCATCGCCGATGCATTGGCGATGCGGCCCGATCGTCCGACCCAATCTACTCGGATCCTGTTAGCGATTAATCGGTGCCACGGGGGTGACGAGGAAGCAGGGGTGGGCCCATGGATGGGGGAGGGCGAGGGGTCGGATGAGGAGCATGACCAGCGTGGTTGCAGATGGCAGGAGATGTGGAGGCGTGGGGGTTGCAGAGGCCTAGCCCCCCCAGCAGTGGAGGTCGTCCTGAACTCCTAGGGTGGAGGAGATACAGCCTCAGACGGTGCTCGTCGATCTGAAAGTTCTAGCCTCCAGGAAGAAGGCGTGCACGTTGGGGGCTTTTGGGATATCATGGGTGGCTCCCTGCTCTTTGCAGCGTCCTCCCCGAGCCACAACCTCTTTGTGCTGTCAAAACAGATCGCGACGCTTGTAGGCCAGGGCTTTGGAGTGGGCAGGTGGATTTTCCTGATGCTGAGCAGCTCCCTGTTGGTCATCTACGCCTGGGACTGCTACCGCTTCAAGCGCGGGACCTGCCGCACCCATTTCGCGACGCAGGAGGGGCACCGCCACCGGGCTCGCGCCATTCCTCCACTCTCGCCTGCGGTATGCTGGGGGAGCTCCATCTGCAGCCCCAGTAGGACAGTTTCCATGCGTCCCCTCACCCATTCCGCCACATCCCTCACACGGACCGTGCATGGCGAGGTTCACCACCAACGTTACATGGCGTTGCCAAGGGTTGGGCCCCTCGCCTTCTTTTGTTGCTTTAGAGTATGTGCTCGCGCACTCGACCCAATCATGAGCTGCGGGTTAGCAAGTGGACTGTACACAACTTTTGGATGAATTTGTCAATGGCGAGGGGCTTGTCAAACATTGTATTGATCTGCTCGCGCGGCCTTGCGCACGGACTGGCTATAGCATTTGACAGATGCATCTGCGCGCTCACTTCAGTCATGCCCCGTGGTATGAAGGAGGATCTTTATGATGCGAATACGGTGGGGGCGTTCGTTAAGGAATGCGTCCAGGGGGCTTCAGACCCTGGAGGGTTCCTTGTCTGATGAGGGCGGCGGTGACATCCATGGCCAGTCCACGATTGGAGTTCCACTGGCTTCCAGACCCTGGATTCCACATCGGAGGTTTCCTGATCCAATGCCCCCACCGTAGTTCCGAAGGTGTGCAAAGCTTTATGATTGGGCGGGCGGATGGGAACCACAGCGTCCCTCAATGTCGCAGACCCTATTCGACCTTTCTTTTCTCTCTCGACTTGTATTCCACTAGGCTCTGTCCCATTCTGGCCATTTCACATTCTACCCATGCTTTGCAGAACCATTGCGTGGGGAGGGAGGACGATGACGAAGACGACGGCGGCGACGTGTGCTCCGAAGGACATGGATATCCTGTCCCAATACTTCATGGCCGTCCCCTGCGCCATCCTGGCGGGGGGCTTCGCCTTCAAAGTTTCGGGCGGCCAGGGCATGGTTCGGAGCTGGGATCCGGACGGGTTCCTCGAGGACCATCGTCGTCCTCCCTTTTGTCCTCGTCTTCGTCCTCGTCGTCGTCGTCGTCGGCTCCTGTACGGGCCGTCGTCGTGGTCTCCACCCTCCTCCTCCTCCTCCTCCTCCTCCTCCTCCTCCTCCTCCTCCTCCTCCTCCTCCTCCTCCTCGTGCCCCCCCCCCCCCCCGCGCATGTTCCCGCGGGCGCGGTGGGAGGACGAGCGGGGTTGGAAGGGGGGGGAGCGGCGACCGCGGGGGAGAAGGAGGACCGCTGCTTGGTGGCTGGGCGCTCTGGCCAGGCGCCGGGCAGCCGCTGCTCCCAGGGGAAGGGGGGGCCCTGCACTGGGGGGCCTGCGGTGTCACCGGTCTAGAGAGCTTCGGGACCGCGGCCCGCTGCAGGAGGGGGAGGAGAACGAGGAGGGGGAAGAGGAGGAGGAGGAGGAGGAGGAGAAGGAGGAGGAGGAGGACAAGCCAGGTGCGCTCGCGTCATATCTGACATCCTACCCCTCCCTCCCATCCCTGACCATGGCGTAGATCCCCTCTCTACTCGCACAGTCGGATGTCGAGCAGGGCAATGATCCCGAAAGGGTACGCGATGCATTGTAGAGCACGGCATGGCATGGCGTAGAAGAGCACCGCAAAGCGTAGTATGTCACAGCATGGCGTGGCGTGGCGTAGTGAAGAATTGCATCACAAAGCTTTGCAACGCAAAGCATGGCATCGCACAGCGGCCCCGAACATAACATTGCATAGCATGGCGTTGAAGATCAAAGCGTAGTATGGCATAGCACGACGTGGCACTTAAGCACTGCATATCACAGCTTCAGCTGAGGGCATGGCATCGCGCAGCGGAACGCAACCTAGCACTGCATTGCATGCCGTGGCATGGCACGGGAAATGACGCCAGCGCTGCAGCGGGAGCACGATTCGGAACGAGCGGAAGCGTGGAGATGAGGCCAGCGCTGCAGCGGGAGCACGATTCGGAACAAGCGGAAGCACAGAAATGAGGCCAGCGCTGCAGCGGGAGCACGATTCGGAACGAGCGGGGCCCGAAAATGAGGCCGGCGCTTCAGCGAGAGCAGCATTTGGAAAAGAATGCAGGCGAAAACCCAACTCAGGGGAATCCTATGTGTAGAAAAACAGGAAGCGGTGGGGGGGCGAACATTCCCAACCCGTCATCAGGGGAAGGAGGAGAGTAGTATTCATATTGAGTAATTGTGGAGGAGGAGGAGGAGGAGGAGGAGGAGGAGAAGGAGGAGGAGGAGGAGGAGGAGGAGGGACAGGGGGAGAAGGACCTGGGATCCAGGGCCGATGCCTGGGATATCCCTTGTCCCCGCACCGCCACACCCGAAATGTTGGACTTTCGGAGGCCTCTGGATACCTCGGAGGATCTCTGGAGACCTCCGCGAAGGCTCGTAGGTAGGGACCTCTGGATACCTCCGCAGAAGCCTCTAGAGGCTTCCAGGGATTTCTGGACACGCCGGGGGAGGGAGGAGGAGGAGAAGGAGGAGGAGGACGAGGACGAGGACGAGGAGGACGAGGAGGAGGAAGAGGAGGAGGAGGAGGAGGAGGAGGAGGAGGAGGAGGAAGAGGAGGAGGAATAGGAAGAATAGGAGCAGGAGGATGGGGAGGAGAGAGAGGAGCACGAGGAGGATTCAGGCCCAGAGGCCTGTGGAGGCCAGGCCAAGCCTGGGCACCGTCGGAAAGAGGCGCGGCGCTGAGCCCGTCGCCCCTCTTGCGTCCGGCTCCATGGGCCCTGGCTTGTCGCCCCGCACGGTCCCCGGGTCCAGTCGAGAACAATCGCACCAGCCAGGGGACCGTCGAGCTTATCGCTTTTCTAGATCCGCTGGCACGGAAGCGAGTCCACACATCACGAGGTCGAGCCAGCGCCGGCGTCACCCCAGCATGCGAATACTGTGTGTGCGCCGCCCCGCCCGGGGCGACGCGCGCACCGAGAAATCTTATAGAATATATGCCCCGTGGCGGGCGCTTTCTGGCCACACCGCTCGGGAAACGACGTACTACAAGATGTGTGTACTATATGTTCGGGTCGGACGCGTGCCGCCGAGTAGGACATATTGTACTGGTACGTCTCTGTGCGTCCGACAGCGTACCCGAGCTCGTAGCCCTTCCGTGCACGCAGGCCAGAGGATGTCAAAGAAGCTAGGTACGCGAAAGCCGAGCGGGACCGTCGAACTCGTCGCCCCTCCAGGTCCCGCCTGGTCAACAAATTGTACCTGAGGAAACTTACCGTCACTTCGGGGGGGGGGCCCTAGCCAGGCGCAAGAGGATCTCCTTCGCAGTTTTGGTGGCAGGACGGTCCTTCGCTTGCGAGCATTCGTGGGGACGCGACAGCCACAGCGCTCACAATAAATCACCCCTCGAAGCACCTTCATAATGTTGTCGGCAGGACACCGTGGGTACAAGGGATGGTGGAGGGGGTCGGACGGGGACCGAGAACTGCCCATGCACGGGCCAGGAAAGAAAGCACGAGCCTGGCCTTTCAGCGAAGTTTCCCGCTGCCAAGCTCGGCGTTTGCGGCACGTGCCTAAACGAGAAGGCTCGTGGCCAGAACCCGCAGTCCATCCCGGCGCACACAGAAGAAACGAATCGTGGGTGGACGCGTTGGCGAGCGGCCAAGCTGATCCGCAGCACGTCTGGGATGATCCTGAAGTCGGGCATGTCCCTCTGCAGTCGGAAGATTAAAAAAATAGTTTAAAGATAGCTTGGTGACGTTTTTTCGTGCTCGTTCGGCTATGTTTGAGTATTATTTGGATATTGATTCTATGTCTTACAAAATCCGCCTGTAGGAGGACATGCTCGACCTAAGATTATCCTGGACAACCTCCATGTGGACTGCAAGTAGTCAGTCCAATGTGATGGAGGTGGTCTGGTCCACGGATCCAGTCACATCAAGTTGGTCAAAGGTGGGGCAACTTTTTTCGGCCGCCCAGCCCGCATAGAAATCACACCCATTCAAGAGCATTTCGTCTTCGTTAATGGCGAATTTGGCATAAAGCTTCGCTGTCGGGTGACCCCTGGCCCACGCGATCTCGGCAAGACCTCCCCGATCATCGAGCGCCGACCAGATCCGACCTATCAGATCGAGCATAGTACTATTGGTTAGAACCTGAGCTCGCGGCTGCCCAACGGATTTCACCAGAAGGACGAGGCTGACGAAAGGAAGGATGGAATGAGGAATAGCAGCAGGAGGAGGAGGAGGAGGAGGAGGAGGAGGAGGAGGAGCAGAGGGGAGGAGGAAAGAGGGGGCGCACGCGCGCGATATCTGACACCCCACCCCTCCCGCCCATCCCTTCCCATTGCGCTATTGTTTTCTCTATCAGCCAACGGACGCCCTTGCGGACCTGGATCCCCCAAACGACCTCAGCATGTGCGATCAGGCAGTGGATCTGTGTAATTGGAGCAAGAAGCGGTGGATGAGCAGGAGGACGAAGGGGTGAGGCAGGACGACGATGAACAGCAGCAGCAGCAGACCAGGGTCGCGCACGGCCGCGTGCTCACGCACACACACACACACACACACACACACACACACACACACACACACACACACACACACACACACACACACACACACACACACACACACACACACACACACACATATATATAGTTTGCCGGAGTGTTTCTTGTTCTTCAGCGATGTCTCGGCAGGAGTAGGAGGAGCAGGAGGACCAGGAAGACCAAGGGAAGGCGGAGAAGGGTAACAAAAGGGGGCGATGATGACGAGGGGCGAGGAAAGATTCGGATCCAGAAACGTGGCTGGCGCTGGGGCGAGAGCGCCATTGTGACCGACGCGAGCAAAGCGCCGTTGCTTAAATGAGGCCTGAGCTGCAGCGGGAGGGCCCCTTTGAAGACAGCAAGACCATTCCGATTGGAATAGCGCACATAACATATCAAGAGTTGAAGCCCACTGCGTGAATGCAGTATGTGGGAGAGGCAGCACCCCGCTCGCACAGTGGAAGGAGGAGGGAGGACGGGCAGCACGTGGAGGAGGTCGTCTTGTCTGGGACATCCTGAGACAGGTGCCTGTTGTGGTGCCTGCGCGGGGGGAGCAGTGCTCCCAGACCGGCCCAGGAGCCTGGCGGAACTGCCAACGCAGCCGGCTGGAGCCAGGGGCGGCGCGACAGGGGGCTGGCTCAGGGAGGAGGGGACGGGAAGCATCGAGCCAATTCGCTCGTTCATCGGCCGGGTCTGGGGGCCCCACGCCTTCCAGGAGCGTGCGGTCTCGCCACTCGGGGGCCTGCCGCCGATCCTCCAGCGATGCATCGCCGACTGCGGTTCAGAGTTCCCCCCTGATCCAGGTTATCCCCTTTTCGCCCACCCTCACTGGAGGCAGAACCCCTTCCTCCTTCTCCTCCTCGTCCTCCTCCTCAGACTTCTCCTTTCAACCCGCCAGAAAAAACAAACAAACTTGCCAGAGCCTCTCAGATTTTCGGAAATCCCACAACCATCCTCCTCCTCCTCGTCCTCCTCCTCCTCCTCGTCCTCCTTCTGCCCATTCCCCTCCTCCTGCATCCGCTCCTCGTCCTCCTCCTCCTCCTCCTCCTCCTCCTCCTCCTCCTCCCGTGACTCCTCCTCTTCCTCCTCTTCTTCCTCCTCTTCGTCCTCCTCCTCCTCCTCCTCCTCCTCCTCCTCCTCCTCCCCGCCCAGAGGAACACCCTGAGGTTTGGCTCAGCGTCGGCGCTGCCTTTTTGGGCCACCTCCTCGTGCACGTCCTGCTGCTCATGTACGCGGTGCCGTGGTGTGTCGTGGCAGCCGCACCAGAGGAGGAGTGCAAGAGGGGGGCAGGAGAGATGGACTTCGCAGAGGGCGTTTGTTTACCACCATCGTGCCTGGCCAACGTCATCCTGGGCCCAGGGATTCGGTTTGTCGTTATGTGCATATATACATGTGTGTGTGAGAGAACTTGTGTACATTGAAACACATCTCTTTGTGCATCTATATCTATACACATGTACATATTCGTATACATAAACATATATACACATACACATGTAACATGTACACACAAATATAGTTACATTCGGCCCATCCCGCCACCGCGCCTGGGTTGTAGGACAGAGTTTTTAGGGATGCTTCCTCGGGTTTCTTCGGGGCGCTCTCGGGGGCCTCTTGAGAGCAGTTGGGGGGCCTCTTGGGGGCCTCTTGGGGCCTCTTGGGAGCCTCTTGGGGCCTCTTGGGGGCCTCTTGGGGGCCCCTTGGGGCCTCCTGGGGGGCCCTCGGGTCCGAGGGCTCGAAATGTTGGTTCCAGTTCCCCATCTAGGCGCTCTCTTCGGCCCGTTTTTGGGCCCTCTTGGGCCGTCCTGGGCGCCTCTTGGGGCCGTCTTGGGGCCCTCTTGGGGGCTTCTGGTGCCGTCTTGGGGCGATCTTGGTGGCCTCATGGGCCGTCTCGGAGCGTCGGAAAGCCGATAAGGCGAGAAGGCCAAAAATTTGCAAAAACCTTAGGGAGACCATGGATTTGGCCTCTCGGGGCCCTCTTGGGGCTCTCGGGAAGTCTTCGGGGCCTCTTGGGCCGTGTTGAGTCCATCTTGGGCGTATTGGGGCACTCTTGGGCCTTCTCAGAGGCATCTTCGGCCCTCTTGGGCGCTTTTTGGGCCCATGTTTGACCGGCTGCGCTACCCGAGGACGCGCGCGACACACCCAGGGAATCCCAGGGAATCCCCGGAAATCCTAGGGAATCCTTGGAAATCCCGGGGAATCCCCGGAAATCCCGGGGAAACCTTTGTGAAACCCGTGCCCTGGGCCCTTAACATTTTTTAAAGCTTTACAGCTCTGAACTTCTCGGGGCTGCATGAGCATCCACTACGTGCTGCAGGCACGGCGGCGGATATAGAACATGAAAGCCGCGGTTTGGTTCGGTTCGGTTCGGTTCGACGCGGGCCCGGTCCGATTCGCTTGGTTCGGATCGCGTCCAAAACCGATTCGGTTCGGCCGGTTCAGATCGCGTCGCAAACCCGTCCGCTTCGGCCGGTTCTGTCTTCAGGTTTTCGGCCGGTTCGGTTCGGCCGGTTCGGCCGGTTCGCCCGCATGAATCGACGCAGGCCAAGTAGTCCGTTTTGGTTCGGGGACCGAGATCTCTGTTGGGTTGTGTCTCTTATTGGCCTTTTTGAGGCCCCTCGTGACCGCGGCCGGGTCCCCCGCGAGTTAACTCGCTTGGGACCCGGCCGCGGTCACGAGGGGCCAGAAATCGCCCGGGACACGCCTGGGCGCCTCGCCGCCTGCACATCTTCGTCGTCGTCGTCGTCGTCGTCGTCGTCGTCGTCGTCGTCGTCGTCGTCGTCGTCGTCGTCCCCGAGGGGAGGCCCAGGCGACGACGACAGTCCGCGGGGTCTCCGAGAGGCCCTCCCAAGAGCCGACGACGGCGGCCCGCGGGGGGCCCGATCGGGCCCCGCGGGTCCGAGGGGGCCCGAGGAGGGCCCGAGGGGGGCCCGAGGGGCCCGAGGAGGGGCCCAGGGAGGCCCCGGGGGGGCTCTGCCAAGACGACGCCGAGGACCACGACCCGAGGGGAGGGGGCCCGAGGGGCCCGAGAGGGAGCGGCGGCACCACGTATGGGTGAGGGGAGGAGAATGTTCGATGGGGGTGGCGCACGACGGGAGTGAGAGGACGGTTTGAAGGTTTGCCGAGTGCTGGCATCGTTCATGTGCTGCTCCGGCGGAAGGTTGCAGGCACCGGGGACCTACCGCATGCGTTCGTCGAATGTGTGTTCGGAATCGACATCTACATTTGTTTTCTTGAAGATTCTTAGTGGCCCTGGGGGGGTCCGGGGGGGAGGGGGCGTGAGAGATGCACCACCAAGAGAAAAACAAATTACAAATCACGTCCATCCTCGACCCTCGATCGTCCATGAGGTAGGGGGGACAGGAGGAGGAGGAAGAAAAGGAGGAAGAAGAGGAGGAGGAGGAGAAGGAGAAGGAGGAGGAGGAAAAGGAGGGAGGATAACGAAGACGAGGTGGAGAAGGAGGAGGAGGAGCAGGACCACAGGAAAACGAAAATGCAACAACGAGGCTGTAATAACCGCTCCCGTTTCAAGCCCCCTCCCCATAAGCCTCTACTCGACAAGCGAACGTTCAATGGGCCTGTCGTTCAGCCGAGATCCCGCTTCGCAAAAGAGCAACCTGCCATTTTTCTAAGTTGAACAAGTGCACAATAGTAGGGCCATCGAGTTCAAGGAGGTGTCAAGCGTAACTCTGGTTTGAACAGGATCTGGCATCCATCCATGCAAGCGCTTCACAGCTTCAAAGTTCCTGCCACAAGCCAGGTAAAGTCTCCATGTATACCCCTTTTCCAGAAATAGCAGCCTTCCATCCGTTTAGATGCTGCACAATCTGAATTTCGGGACAATCGTTGAGGACGCTTCAAGCGGGAGCCCCATGTGGAAAAGGCCATCCTGTGGTGCTGGGCCCTCGTTTTGAAGAGACGCGCCACGTCACTCCTCGTTTCTTCTCCCCCTCCTCACTCCTCACATCCTTGCCTCTGCCCTCCCCATGTCCATGTCGGCACCCGGAGGAAGCTCCACCAAAGGCCCCAGTGGCTGCGCTCGCATGCCAACACCGCACCCATTCCAGCACACCCTCACACGTTTCGTGGCCCCATAGGGAGCTCCACCGACGGTTCCAGTTGCTGCGTTCGCATGGCACCGCGGCGCCCATGTTGGCACACCCTTCACACATGTCGTGGCCCCATAGGGAGCTCCATCGAAGGTGCCAATGGCTGAGTTCTCATGGCACCGCGGCACCCTCTTCTGCACAAAATATCGGCACTCCCTCACACGCGTCGTAGCGTTATAGGGAGCCCAACCGAAGGCCCCAGTGGCTGCATCCGCACAGCAACAGGGCACCCGTTTCGGCACATCCCTAACACGTTCCATGGCCCCATAGGGAGCTCCACCGAAGGCCCGAGTGGCTGCGTTCGCATGGCACCGCCGCGCTCATTTCGGCACACCCCTCGCAGGTTTCATGGCCACCTCCACCGAAGGCCCCAGCGGCTGCGTTCGCATGGCACCGCCGCGCCCGTTTTTGCACACCTCTCACACGTTTTGTGGCGCTATAGGGAGCCTCACCGAAGGCCCCAGAGGCTGCGCTCGCATGGCACCGCCGCACGCGTCTCAACACCACCCTCACACGTCCCGTGGTCCTGGAGGGACTTCCACCGAAGGCTCCAGTGACTGCGCTCGCATAGCACCGCCGCGCCCATGTTGGCATCGTGGCTGTGTAGGGAGCCCCACCGAAGGCCCCAGCGGCTGCATTCGCATGGCACCGCAGCGCCCATGTCGGCACACCCCTCACACGTTTCTTGGCCCCGTAGGGAGCTCCACCGAAGGCTCCAGTGGCTGCGTTCGCATGGCACCGCCGCACCCGTTCGGGCACACTTTTCACAGGCATCGTGGCCCCATAGGGAGTTTCACCGAAGGCCGCCGCGGCTGCGTTCGCATGGCTTTGCGGCCCCAATATTAACACAATGTTCACACGTTTCGTGATTCCATGGCACCGCCGCGCCCATGTCGGCGCACCCTCACACGTCCCGTGGTCCCATATGGACTTCCACCGAAGGTCCCTGTGACTGTGTTCGCATGGCACCGCCGCACCCATGGCGGTACACCCTTCACCCGCTTCGTGGTTGTATAGGGAGCTCCACCGAAGGCCCCAGTGAGAAAGGCCTCATGAGGTCCCCGCCTCATGTCGGCACATACCTCACACCGTCCGTTGCCTCTGCTCAAGGGTAGCTCTACCGAAAGCGGCACCCCAGTACCCACGAGCTTGCGCGGCGCCGCTGCGAGGGCCCCATTTCGAAAACGAAATGCTATTCATCCGTGTAGCTGCTTTCCCAATCATGCTGTGGTGCTGGGTCCTCGTTTTGAAGAGACGCCGCCCCACATCACTCCTCGTTCCTTCTCCTCCCCCTTCTTCCCTCCTCACATCCCTGCCTCTGCCCTCCTCGTGTCCATCTCGGCGCCCAGAGGGAGCTCCACCGAAGGTTCCAGTGGCTGCGTTCGCCTGTCACCGCAGCGCCCATTCCGGCACACCCCTCACACGCTTCGTGGCCCCATAGGAAACTCCACCGAAGGCCCCAGTGGTTGCGTTCGCATGGCACCGCCGCGCCCGTTTCGGCACACCCCTCGCAGGTTCCGTGGCCTCACAGGGAGTTCCACCGAAGGCTCCAGTGGCTGCATTCGCATGGCCCCGCGGGCCCCATTTCGGCACACCCATCACACGCTCCGTGGCCCCATAGGGAGCTCCTCCGAAGGCTCCAGTGGCTGCGTTCGCATGGCATTGCCGCGCCCGTTTCGGCACACCTTTCACATGTGTCGTGGCTCCAAAGGGACCTCCAGTGGCTGCGTTCGCATGGCACCGCCGCGCCCATCTCGGCACACTCTTCGTGGTCCCATAACATAGGTAGCTTCACCGAAGGCCACAGTCGCTGCGTTCGCATGGCACCGCCGCGCCCATTTCGGCACACCCATCACACGCTCCGTGGCTCCATAAAGAGTTCTGTCCGAGGCCTCATCGTCTGCGTTCGCATGGCACCGCCGCGCCCGTGTCGGCACACCCTTCACACGTTGCGTGAACCCACTATGGAGCTCCAACGAAGGCCCCAGTTGCTGTGTTCGCATGGGTACCCATGTCAGCACACAACTTAGACGTTTCGTGGCCATACGTAGTTCCACCGAAGGTTCCAGTGGCTGCGTCTGAACGGTACCGCCGCACCAGTTTCGGCATACCCTTCACACGCTTCGTGGCTCCATAGGGAGCTCCGCCAAAGGCTCCAGGCACCGCCGCGCCCAGTTCGGCACGCCCCTCACACATGTCGTCTCCCCAAAGGGAACTCCACCGAAGGGCTCGGCGGCTGCGTTCGCATGGCGCCGCCACACCTGTGTCAGCACACCTCTCGCATGCTTCGTGGCCCACTAGGGAGCTCCGAAGGCGCCCGAGCGGCTGCGTTTGTATGGCACCGCCGCGCCCATTTCGGCACACCCCTCGCAGGTTCTCGTGGCCCAGCAGGGAGCTCCACCGATAGCTCCAGTGGCTGCGCTCGCGTGGCACCGCCGCGCCCATCTCGGCACACGCCTCACACATGTTGTGCCCCCACGGGGAGCTCCGCCGGCAGGCTCTCGGCGGCCGCGTTCGCATGGCACCGCCATGCCCTTCGGTGCACCCCTTGCAGATGCTGCGGCCGCACAGGGAGCTCCAACGAAGTCCCCAGCGGCTGCGTTCGCATGGCATCGCCGCACCTATTCCAGCACACTCCTCACAGGCTTCGTGGCCTCGTGTGGAGCTCCACCAGAAGTGGTGCCCACAACGCGGTGTTGACAACGGCATATGGTTGGACCTTCCGCCTGGATAGGTTTAAGGGGAAGTGTGCGCGGCGTCGAAGCGAGAGCCCGATTCTGAGAGACACCAGTGTTCTATTCGTGCATCTGCCAGGAAGTTCCAGCTTCCATTTGTAATGTACTGCTTGCTTGTGGGCGCTCTGGTCCCGCCCCGCTTAGACCCCTCGCGTGGACACTCGCGCGGGCACCGTCACCGTTACCGTCACCGACATTATTCGTGATGAAGACGTCTCAGGCGAAACGCCAGGCCCGCCCCAACCACACGTCTGGTAGTGTGTTAGGAAAGAGTTATGCAAGTAGGGGGATTGAGGACGACAAGGGAGAGGGCGGATGGGGGACGAGGAGGGGAGGTTTCAGGAGGTTTTAGGAAACCAGAACAGGGTCAAACACGTCCAGAAGCATTTGCTTGAACGTCGTTTCTCGAGGAACGAGGAAGACGAGGAGGCGGACGAGAAGGACGACAAGGATGAGGAGAACGGTATTGCCGGATTTCCGAAACTCTGGAAGCCCCCCCCTGGAGGCCTTTGGGGGCCGAGCAATCAAACACGCGCAAAAACCTCGATTCCACCCTTGATTCCCGATCTTTCTCCCCTCCTCCTCTCTCCTCTTCGTTGTCTTGCGCCAGGACCCTCGGGACGAGATCCCTTACGAGGTCAGTGCGGCGAAGATTTGCTGCAACTGGTTCAACTCGAACCCAGTGCACTGCATACGGTCGCCTTGGCTGGGCATGGCCCGTCCTTCTCCTCATTTCCATTATTTTCCTCTTCCTCCTCCTCCTCCTCCTCCTCATCCTCCTCCTCATCCTCCTCCTCATCCTCCTCCTCCTGCCCCTGCCCCTTCTCGTCCTTCCTCTCCTTGACCGTCCAACTTGAGCTTCTGATTTTACTGGGCACTTCTGTGACATCGGTCTTTGGTCACGCCATTTTAATATATATATATATATATGGCGATTGTCGGCGGCCAGCCCATCCAGGTGACCTGCTGTAGGGGGGTGCGTTCGGTAAAGCAATGAAAATCTGTATCCTTCTCCTCCTGGCCAGCAACGCCGTTCGTCGCTTGCCTCCTTCACCCGGGCGAGGTCAGTGTTGATCTTTCGCTGTTGTTGGTTCGTTCTTCCTGGTTAATCAATGTTGAAACTACCGAGCTAGGTGTGAGTCCACTCCCCCCTGAGGCGGAGCCATCGCGATCTCCGCTAGAAAGGCCACGGAGCTACCCACGGGGTCGAGATATAGGTGAGATGTTCGGACAGAGGCCTCCCCCCTTTCCTTTGGTGCCAGATCACTTCTACCGCAAGACAGGGCTACTCTGCCCTTCTGCGATCGATGCCACAGACCGCGCCGCAACTACTGTTGCTCGAATGCCCAGGCCTGGCGAGCAGCGGCGAACAAGCACTGCCCGAGCGGTGCAAACTTGGAGCGCCGCTTGCTCAACGTCGGGCTGCGAACGTGAACGTGCTTGCGTTTTTTGGCAGGAGGAATTTCTCTGGGCAGCCACTGCGTGCATCGAGCAGGGACTGCCGCATAAGCCAGACACCAGACTACGCCGCCAACCGGCCACGCCGTCTGCCCGGCCCTGGGCCGTGCTCCGTGGGCAGAGATGGTGGCACGCACGGCTGGGCATGAACCGTCCTTCTCCCCCTTCATACTCATTTCCTCTCCTCCTGCCCTGCTCGAGCGGCACCTTTTGTTCGCTTTCCTTCTTAATTGTCTCCCCTTTTCCATTGCCGTGTTTTATCCCAGGGGCACGGGAAGCTGCCGTTTTCCCGCGCCCGTATTACCTTCGTTTCACATGTTCTACGTATTGAAAATGCGCTCCTCACTTCCACACCCCGTATGCTTAGTTGGCAGGGCGGGGCTTCGCTTCGGCTCCGCGATCCACTGAATTACAGCCCACGTGGCGTTCGTCTTCTTGCCCCGCATCGATCGCGAAGGCATCCCACCCTCTGTTCGAGCTGTCCGCGTTCCCCGCGTTCAAAAACCCATCCCGCCCACGCGATGGATCGTTTTCGCGATGCTCTACCCGTACCATGTGACGGGGGAACCGCACATGCACTACTACGAAAAAGATGAACTCCAAAGACCGCGCCTCTTCACCCTCCTTCCCAGCGCCTTCCCTCGGGCACGCCCAGACTACGTCTGAGCAGCTCGTGGACCCAACGCCATCAGCGCATGTGCCAGTGAGTGCAGCCTTACACGTCAGACAAGTGCTTGACACAACGTTCACGTCTACGTTGTTGACAAAAGGTCACGAGTTTCTTGTAACTATGTTACAGGAGCCCTGTGAGAAACAGGCAATGGACACGACGCGTCCATTGCATCCGCCTGTGGGTTGTTTGATACGACGTCCACATCTACGGTGTTGGCGAAACGCCCTGAGCTTCTGGTGACTATGTTGCCAGAGCGGGGGGGGGGAACGCAGGCAGGAAAGAGCGATGAGAAAATGGAGGGTCTGACGACGATGTTGTCTGGATTCTTGGGGACCACGCAACGAAGTTGGGACGATCCGTTTTCAATCCCCTGGAACATAACCTTCCACGTTTACCACGCTCTCCCTGCTACCTGGCAGACCAGGATCCCGATGCATACTTCTCTTGACTATCGTACAGTGGGCGGTGCCAAAACAGTGACGACGTGGCGCATGACGGGCATTCCCAGAACTATGTTGTTGGATTTTTCAGGTGCCGATCGCACCACAACTACACGACAGAAGGAAATAGCCAATACGCTGACAAGGAAAAGCACACCCGGGACAGATACCCACGGCGGCTTCGAGGCCCTCTACCCGACCAGCGCCGTTGGTGGGTACCGGGACTCCAGGACCTCTTCGATACATGGAAAGGACTCCACTCCAGATGGAACGCTATCGGGGTGGGCGGGTGTTGCCGCCAGTTGCAGCGCTTGCGTGGACGCGGGCGGTGGTGGCAGTGGCAACATGCGACGCCGCCGCACTTGGGGGCCCGGGCAGCAAGCTCGCGCGCCTTTTCCAACGCTGGGCGCGGGAGGCCATGATCTGGTCAGTGGCGAACTCCGACCTCAATGAGTTGCGCCGACTTGCCTACGTCTCCTCGCACCTCGCTGGCATGGCGCGCGAACGCGTGGACGAATGCCCGCCCGCTGTCCTGACCCAAGGAGAAAATATCAACGGCAACCCAGTGCCGCCGATGACCTCCCCGACGCACAGCCTGGCCGAACGGCGGAGCCAGCTGGGCGAGGAGGAGCGCGCCCACGCGGTGTCGGCACTGATAAATTTCAACCGGTTGTCGCAGGAGCGCTTCGAAAACCTTTCGCCAGCTTCGACGCCCCCCGCAATGGGGCGCAGAAGGTTGGTCTGCTCATGATCGGCCACAAGGGGCTCAGCTACCCCTTGCTGCGCGTGGTGGGCTGCGGGCGCATCGAACATCAGGTTCACCGTGATCATGCAGCACCTACAACAGAACGCGCAGCAGCTGTCACACATGACCGGACAGCTGCGACGGCTCGGGCGCGTGATCGAGGGCTCGCCCAGCATCCCCGCTCCGGCCGTTCCCTCGACTCAACGCCAAGCGTTCCACGCGGGTGCGCCCGCGCAAGATCGGGTTCACCGTGCCCATGGAATTGCGGACTGATCGAGGTGGGATGACATGGGCCTCGCTGCTCTGGGCCCAGCTCCAAGCCGCCCGGCACGCGCCGAGGCCGCGTCTGGCGACCACGCCGCCTGAGCGACGTCACCGGTACAGGGGGCATATCCAACAGCAGGCGTAGACCCAGGGACTGGCTCCGACGCCATCAGCCCACTCGGCGAGGACACTAATTATTGCTGATGATGATCCCGAACTACGCGACATTTCTGTGGAACATCGTGGCGCGCGCCTTCTCTGAGCTTGCTAACGCGCCAAGTCCCGACGACCGCTTGCCCGCGCGCCGCGCCCGGAGAGTCGCCGAACGCAAGGGCAATGGCCGCGGCAAGGACTGCCGCGCCATCTTCGCCGCGCTGTCCGAGAACGACCTCCAGGGGGCTGTCGCTGGCCTCGGGAATGGCAAGGGCCCGAGAAAAAGGGAAAGTCAGGACCAGCGGCGCGGGCTGAGGCCGCCAAGGTAACCCGCTCGGCCCTGATGGAGCACGTCTAAATGCCACGAGTGCGATCACCTCGCGCGCAACCGCCCCTGGCGCCGACGGCGCGGGCGCGCCCTCTTCCTCGCCGCCCCGGCCTCATCAGCGCCGCCGCTGCCGCCGGCGCCCCCGCCATTCTCGCAACTGGGACTCGCTGGGCGCCCGGGCCAGCCGCTCGGCAGCCCGCGCCAGGCGCGCGTGCGATTTGGATGGCGAGGGGAACCTTGGGGACCTCCCCACCGACGGCTGGGGGCCCCGGCGAGGGCGACCCCGCGCCGAGCGCCGACCCCTGGGGCGGCGAACGGCCGACCCCAGCGGCCCAGCGGTGGCGGCGTCGCGGCCAGCCGCGGCAGCGGCGCCAAGTGCCTCGCCCGACGGCTCGCGGCAAGCAGCGGGCCACAGCCATTGGTCGGGCCGGGCGGGGGCCTCATCGCCTTCCCCCAGGCCGCGCGAGGTCGAGCTACGACGACCGCGTCGAGGCATGGCTGATCTGACGAGCCGCGCACAGCAGGACTCTTGTCAATCTGCGGGCCTGGCGACAACGCTGTCGGCCAACGCGGCAGGAGCGGGGGGCGCAGCACCAGCCGCGCCGACAGCGCCCGCAGCCCCAGCAGCATCACAAGCGCCGCCACAACCGACACCGTCATGGCGGGCGGGAGCGGGCGGTGCATTCCCATCTGGACAAGCTCAAGGTCGCGACTGGGCGAGCGACGTCAGCGCGCGAGCCCTCTCGCCCATGACCCCGCCTGCCGACTTGCAGCTGCCGAGCTGGGCTCGCGCGCCATCTGATTCAGCCCTCGCCACCGGCGGTGCCGGGGTCTCCCAGCGATCGGGCGCTATGAAATCAGACGCCCTCATCGACGTGAGCCTGCCATCTGGGGGAGTGGCCGCGCGGTTCGCCAGCCGCGAGATTGGGGTGTCGAGCGGCGGCCGATCCGAATGCAGCGCGGGCACCATTTTCGACCGCGCGCAACGAGCGCGCCACGACGAGCTCCACAGCGCGCAGATAGCACTCGAGCTCCTGCGACATAGGGGCGAGCAGCGACGCCAGGCCGCGCGGAGTTTGACAGACGCTCTTATGAATTCTTCCTTTCATGTCATGCCGGCCGCCACGCCTTCGGCAACCCCGTCTTCTGCTGAATATAGCGGCGACGACAGGGGGCGTCCTACCTGTCTAGAGGTCCTCGTGCACGGCGAGAGGCCAGCGCGCCTGCGAGGCCGCCGCAATTTGCGCCAGGCATGCCGCTTGCAGCCGATGCAGAATGCCGACGCTCACGCGGTACACTGCCTGGCGCGCCGAGGCCCAGCCGGCGTCAGCGTCGATTTCCGCTTCGTTGGTGCTGATCGTGTTCCGGCGGGTCCGACGACTACGTCGTCGGCCCGCGCGGCAGACCTTCGCCTTGCGGGTCTGGCACCTCCGGCGCAGGCCCGCCCAGTGCCAGACGACGACGTGCCGGGGAAGACACCGCAACAAGACATCCCCGGGACATTTCGGCAGGACCTGATGCGGTTACCAGTTAGCGCGTCCAGTTTCATGTCTGCCGCTGACGCGGCGGTGCCCTACGACGCCTACCAAGACCTGCACGCGTCGCCGTGCCGTTCCCGCGGTTGCCTGCATCGTCAAATGCAGGCGCGAGTCCACCGAGCCATTCGCCGTGCTACCATGCGAGCACCGACCTCCAGGACGGTCGATGAGGTGCCATCGTTGACGCCGGCCGGCGCCTGGACCAACCTCTGGGGACACGCTTCGCAATTTACCTGGCCGACAAGGCTCGGCAGGCGAAGCTGGGGCCCGCGGGAGAGAGGCTGTCGATTCTTTTTTATGTGACTGGAGTCGGCAGCGGATAACAGGTTGCGCACAGGGAGGTACATTCACCCGTCGTAGTGACCGACCGCGACGGCGTGACCACGCAGCGCAGCATGCGCGCTCCCATCCTGGAGAGCGCAGTCTTCGATCTCCCTGCCCTTCTCGGTCTGCCGCCCAAGCAGTCTAAGATCGGGGTGGCGGAGACGGGTGAGGCCATGGACGCCCGACGTTCCTTGGGCTTGGCGGCAACGAAATCAAGTGACCCATTGCACCGCCCACTTCGGCTTGGGATCGGCACCGAGTGGACGTCCATGCATGTCAGTCGACAGTTTCGAATGGCACCGGCCACCCCCCTGGGGCCCGCCGCCCAAGCAGCTCGCGCTGCTGGAAGTGGACCTACGACCTGCGCGCCAGCGCGTACGTCAGTCTCGCGACCTGTGATCGCGAAGTGGTCTCTACGGGCGCGGCAGCTATTGCGCCGCCCGGCACTGACGTGCGAGTTGCCCCACGATCAGAACTGGCCTTCCAAGGCATCGACGCCCTGGCGTGGTGGGCCGCGACTACCGTGGCGAAATCATCGTGATCATGTGCAACGCCAGTCCGCTGATATACGTGGTCGAGCAAGGCCAACGGATCGCCCTGCTCATCATGGGACGCATCATCGACGACGCGGAGATCGCGGTCGTTCCCCAACTTTCATCCATCTTCTCGCACATCTATGGGCTTTGGACATGCTGGCATGACGCTCCTCAGCCACGACTCGACCCAGAGAGAAGTTGGCAGCGCAGCGTCCGCAGGGTCTCTCGGCAACCATGTTGCCGAAGACCCCACGGAGCTGCCTCGCTCGGAGGAGCGCGGGTCAGCCTGCGAGGATGGCCCAGCCGACCTGCGCCGGCAAGAGCGGGCAGCGGGGCCAGGTCGCCCCGCCTGGGCACCGGAGGGTGGGCGGGACGCATCACTGTCAGCGCAGGGCCGCGGCTGCGACGTTTGACGCACCGCAGCCATCGAGAACGCCGTCAGGTCATTATCCGACGACGCGTTTCCCATCACAAGCTACAGCATATTGTGGGTCACGCGACGCGAACAGTGGCGGGGTTCACCGAATCTTCGACTCCTTCACCGACTACCAGCGCCCTGGTCCAGGGGGCTGGCGCTTGGATCGTGATCTTCGGTCTGCGCGGCCCTTGGTGGAGACGTCCAGCCGCGAAGCAGATGGCCGAGAGCAGCGCTGTACTCCAGCGAACGCCAGGCTTCTCATAAGCGTCTGGCCCCAGTGGCCAAGCGCAGCGACGTAGCCTTGGCGACTCTCTCGCCAGCGCGCCCATCCTCGGCCAACTGCGCCGCGGCACCCAGCTGGCGGAGCGCGACGACAACTGTGACTGGGCGACCACCAATCGGCGGGCATGCTTAGCCTTGACTCGCCGCGACGCGTTGCGCTTCGCGCCCCGCTGCAGTTGTCAAGCGCAGGTGCGCCACGGAAGGCGCGCTTTCGACGAGGCGCAGCAGCGGCTTCAGCGCTAGACTCGAATGCCCAACCCTGTCCCATGGCGACCGGCAAGCGCAGCGCCCAACACCGAGCAACGCACCCAGGACCCAGACATCATGCAGCGCGCTCAGAAATAGCCATTATCATTTTACTTAAGATTTGTTATACAGACATTTCCGCAGTGTGCGAGACGACGCCAACCGACGGATCAGACCAGCCACGGGGGGCGTCCGGCGACTACGTTGTCTGCGCCCCCCCTACGGCAGAGCGCGCGCGCGCCAGAAGCGAAGGCACAAGAAGGCCATGTGCCCAAAGCGCGGAAGGAGGCCGCATAGAGGACCACGACGACGCACCAGACGTTGGCGAGCCTAGTCGCGCCGACGAGTGCGACGACGGCGATCTCCGCGGCAACCTCGCCTCGGGCTTGCCGGCGCGAGGCTCGTCGGCCCCAGCGCTGGGGCTGCGAGCCGATCATATTCTTTGCCAGCGACATCCCCAGAGGCCCCGGCGGCGGCCCCGCCGGGCGATCCCAAATCCAGAATTAGTGAGGCGATGACCGAGAAGTTAAGCCCCGTTTGGATTCCAAATCCCTGAGTCCACGAAGTTGTCCAGCTCGGGCCGGGGGCGCCGCCAGGCGGGGCTGCTGCAGCGCTGGCGGTCTGGCGGCCGCAAGGCGGGAAGTCGGGCCAGTCTGAGTCGGGCGTCGGGTAGGGCGCCGGGCTGGATCGGGGCGTCAGGCTGGTGTACGGCGCTGGGTAGCGCAACGTACTGGGGTAAGGCGCCGGACAGGGCGTCGTGCTGGGGACCGGCGTCGGGTAGGGCGTCGAGTTGGGGTTGGGCGTCGGGTAGGGCGTCGGGCTGGGGTGGAACGTCGGGTTCGGCGTCGTGCTGAATGACGTCATCGGGTAGGCCGTCGTGCTGGGGCGAGGCGTCGTGCAGGGCGTCGGGCTGAGGAAGGGCATCGTGTAGGGCGTCGTGCTTGGGTAGGGCGTCGTGTAGGGCGTCGTGCTGGGGCTGGGCGTTGGGTATGGGTAGGTCGTCAGGGTGGAGTAGGGCGTGTGGGAGGGCGTCGTGCTGGGACTGGGCGTCGGGTATGGCGTCGGGGTGGAGTAGGGCGTAGGGAAGGGCTTCGTGCTGGGACTGGGCGTCGGGTAGGGCGTCGGGCTGGGGGCGGGCGCGTAGGGGAGGGCGTCGTGCTTGGGAAGGGCGTCGTGTAGGGCGTCGTGCTGGGGCTGGGCGTAGTGGAGGGCGTCGTGCTGGGGTAGGACGTCGTGGGGAAAGGTGTCTTGCTGGAACTGGGCGTCGGGTAGGGCGTCGGCCTGGTGGACGGCGTCGGGCGGGAGGAGGGCGTCATGTAGGGCGCCGGGCTTGGGTAGGGCGTCGTGGGAGGGCGTCTTGCTGGGGCTGGGCGTCGGGTAGGGCGTCGGGCTGGTGGAGGGCGTGGGGCTGGCGGAGGGCATCGTGTAGGGCGTCGTGCTTGGACAGGGCGTCGTGTAGGGCGTCGTGCTGGGGCTGGGCGTCGGGTAGGTCGTCGGAGTGGAGTAGGGCGTAGGGGAGGGCGTCGTGCTGGGACTGGGTGTCGGGTATGGCGTCGGGGTGGAGTAAGGCGTGAGGGAGGGCTTCGTGCTGGGACTGGGCGTCGGGTAGGGCGTCGGGCTGGGGGCGGGCGCAGGGGAGGGCGTAGTGGAGGGCGTCGTGCTTGCGAAGGGCGTCGTGTAGGGCGTCGTGCTGGGGCTTGGCGTCGGGTCGGGCCTCGTGCTGAGGTAGGGCGTAGGGGAGGGCGTCCTGCTGCGGCTGGGCGTCGGGCAGGGCGTTAGGCTGGGGTAGGGCGTCGGGCTGGGGAGGGCGTCGTGTAGGGCGTCGTGCTTGGGTAGGGCATCGCTCCTCCCTCCACTGTGATGCTGCTGGTTCCACTCTGAGTTGCGCGCGCAGAGCTGCCGAACCGTGTCGTGTTGCTCAGGGCCCTGGGCGTGCTGCTCTCTGCCATGCTGCCCTTGGTCCTGGTCGTGTGGGTCTGGTGCTGCTGGTCGTTGTCGCGGCGGCATTGCTGCTTGCAGTCGTGGCCGTCGTCGCGGTGTTGCTGGTCGCGGTCGCGGGGGTGCTGCTGGCCTCTGACGTAGTGGCGCTGGTGGTGGTGGCGTTGCTGGTCGCCGTCGTGGAAGGGCCGCTGCTGGCTGTTGTCGTGGTGCTGCTGGTCGCCGTCGTGATGGTGTTGCTGGTCGTCGTCGCGGTGCTGCTGGTCGCGGTCGTGGTGGTGCTGCTGGTCGTAGTCGTGGTGGCGTTGTTGGCCGTGGCTCTGCTGGACGCCGTCGTAGTGGTGCCGCTGCTCGCCGTTGTCGTGGTGCCGCTGGCCGCCGTCGTTGTGGACTTGCCCGATTCCATCGTGGTGCTGGTGCTGGTAGTGGCGCTGCAGCTGCTGCTGCTGCTGCTGTTGTTGCTGCTGCTGAGCGTAGTCGTGGTGCTGCTGGTCGCCGTCGCGGTGGCGCAGCTGCCTGCGGTCGTGGTGGCGCTGCTGGGAGTGGCGCTGCGGGTCGCCGTCGTGCCGGTGTTGCTGCTGGCCGTCGCCGTGGTTTTGCTGGTGGCGGTCGCGGTGGCATTGCTGGTGTTGCTGATCGAAATTGCGCTGCTGCTGGTTGTAGCCGTTCTGGTCGTGGTCGTTGTGGTGCCGTTCGTTGCGCTTGGGCTGCTGTGCGCGGCGCCGCTGTTGGGAGTCGTGGCGCCTCTTGTGCTGGGCGTAGTCGTGGCGATGCTGGTCGCCGGTCGTGTTGGTGCCTGCGGTCGTGGTGGCATTGCTGGCCGTGGCTCTGCTGGTCGCCGTCGTGGCGGTGTTGCTGTTAGCCGTCGTCGTGGCTCTGCTGGTCGCGGTCGCGGTGGCGTTGCTGCTGGTGCCGCTGTTGCTGCTGCTGCTCGTAATTGTGCTGCTGCTGGTCGTAGTCGTTCTGGTCCCGGTAGTCTTGGTGCCATTCATTGCACCTGGGCTGCTGCGCACGGCACCCCTGTTGGGGGTCGTGGCGCCCCTTGTGGTCGTCGTTGTTGCTTCTTGGCTCGCCGTTGTTGTTGCTTGGCTCTTGTGGGCTTGCTGCACAAGCCAGGGCGCCGCCGGGAACCACAGCGGATCCGCGCAGGCCCCAGCGCGGAACTGGCCCCAGGAGAGTCCTACCGTGGGAATGGGGCTCTTCCCCTGGGGGGCTCGGGCTGCAGCTGGCGCCAGCCCCCTCCCTCGGAAGGGGCTGGGGGGCTGGCGGCCAGACGGCTGGAATGGCCGTCTGGGGAGGCGGTGGGTCCTGCTGTCTGCTGTCGTCGTTTCTGTTGTCGCGTTGCCTGCAGCAGCAGCTGCTGCTGCTGCTGCCGCTGCCGCCGCCGCCGCTGCTGCTGCAGCTGCTGCTGCTGCTGCTGTTGCTGCTGCTGCTGCGCGTTGCTGGTCTGGGCTCAGGTGGTGCCCGTCGTTGCTGGGGATCGTGGTGCTGGTCGAAAGTGGTGCTGGTCGCAGTCGTGGTGGTGCTGCTGGTCTCGGTCGCGGTGGTGGTGCTGGTCGCAGTCATGCTGGTGGTCCTACTGGGCGTGGTGGTGCTGCTGCTGGTCGCAGCCGTGGCGCTGCTGGTCGCCGTCGGGGTGTTGCTGGTCGCAGTCGTGGTGGTGCTGCTGGTCGCGGTCGTGGTGGTGGTGGTGCTGCTGCTGGTCGCAGTCGTGGTCCTGCTGGTCGTAGTCGTGGTGGTGCTGCTGGTCGCGATCGTGGTGATGGTGCTGGTCGCGGTCGTGGTGGTGGTGCTATTGGTCGTGGTGGTGCTGCTGCTGGTCGCAGTCGTGGTGCTCCCGGTCGCAGTCGTGGCGGTGCTGCGGGTCGCAGTCGTGGTGATGCAGTTAGTCGCAGTCGTGGTGGTGCTGCTGCTGGTCGCAGTCGTGGCCTTGCTGGTCGCAGTCGTGGTGCTGCTGGTCGTGGTCGTGGTGGTGCTGTGGGTCGTAGTCATGGTGCTGCTGATCGCAGTCGTTGTGCAGCTGCTGGTCGTAGTCGTGGTGGTGGCTCTGCTGCTCTTCTTCCTCCTCTTCATCATCCTCCATCCCTCCTTCATCCTCCCTCCTCCCTCCTCCTCCCTGTTCATCCCTCCTCCTCCTCCTCCTGCTCCTGCTCCTGCTCCTGCTCCTGCTCCTCCTGCCATTCGTCCTCCTCATCATCCTGGTTCCCTCCCTTCTCCCTCCTCCCTTCTCCCTCCTCCCCCCTCCCGTGAGGAGGAGGAGGAGGAGGAGGAGGAGGAGGAGGAGGAGGAGGAGGAGGAGGACGAGGACGAGGACGAGGAAGAGGAGGAGGAGGAGGAGGAGGAGGAGGAGGAGGAGGAGGAGAGGAGGAGGAGGAGTGGGAGGAGGGAGCAGGAGGAGGAGGACTGGCAAGAGAATGGGGGGCGTGAAGGGCGCATTGGGAAATGAGGGGGGGCGTAGGAGGAGGAGGAGGAGGAGGAGGAGGAGGAGGAGGAGGAGGAGGAGGAGGAGGAGGAGGAGGGAGGAGGAGGGGGGAAGAGGAGGAGGAGGAGGAGGAGGAGGGGAGGAGGAGGGGGAGGAGGAGGGGGAGCTCCTCCTCCTCCCCTCCTCCTCCTCCTCCTCCTCCTCCTCCTCCTCTTCCTCCTCCTTCTCCTCCTCCTATCCTGGAGAAAATACAGACCTTCACGTTCCAGGCTTCAGGAGGAGGAGGAGGAGGAGAAGGAGGAGGAGGAGCTTGGTACGTTGGAAGGAGGAACAGGCGAAGGAGGAAAAAGAGGAGAAGGAGGAGGAGACGAAGGGGGCGCGAAACGCATGATTGAATGCAGCGCAAAGCGCTTTGCGCCCTCCCTCCGCCCGCCCCCGGTGCTCCGAATTGCGCCCCCCCCCCCCGCCCCGGCACTCCCGCGTGCTGCTCCGAATTAGGTCCTCCCTGCTCCTCCCCCCTCTCCCCCCTGTGCTCTCAACGTTGCGCCCCCTCCCGCGCTCCGAATTGCGCCCCCCCCTCCTCCCCGCCTTTCCGTAATCTGTGTTACCCCGAGCATCCACATGTTCAAGATCTTGCGGTATCTTCCGGATGCATTGTTTGAGCTGACGGATGCATTTCAACAGCAAGCCTCACAACCAAGTAAAATATATTCGTAAAACAACGGGTTCTTTCAAACATACAAGAAAGCCGCGAGACATGCGGCGTCCTTTAAAAGCCTTACAACAACATGGTTTCACGGTTTTGACTTGCAGCGACAACGGATACAAACGGAAACCGCAGGGGGCATATCGCGCGACTGCGTCGACAGGGTGATCCATTTGAAACGCAGAAGCATCTTGAGCTTCAGATGCCGAGCCCCAGCTGCTCCAACAATACAGCCCCGACCACTCCAGCAATGCAGGCCCCAGAGCCCCTAGAGCCCCCCAGCCCCAACATTCGACGGCTTTTCAGGCTCAAGCATTCGACCTTCCTCGAGGCATCCTCGAGGCTTCACGTCCTCCTCGAATCTCGTCTTCCACCGAGGCCTCGACTTGAGGCTTCATATTCCTTGATGTCGGCGACGGAGCCGATGATCGCGATCGACGACCAGGTGAAGTCTCAACGTTGGATCTGGCCCAGCGACGCGCGCGCCTGCCGTCCGATCTGGGCCCCGATCAGCGGCGACGTCTCGCATTGAACTTGCCCCGCGGCGCGCCAGATCAAATAGGAGTTGCCCGACCCGGTCTCAACCGTCGGCGCGGAGCTCGGGCGCGGCGCGACGAAGTGGCTTCCGCAGAGACCGAGCTGTACACAAGCAATATAATCACGAATAGTATGCTTTTCATCAACGAGGAGCCGCCCCCGAGCGATCGCTTAGCTCCCGACGATTGGTTCGTCAACAATCGCGCGCTCCTCATCTTGGAAGTGCCCCGCGACGTGGAATTCACCAGGTGCCGCGACAAGGATCCTGCAGGCCAGGGGGGGCAGGGCGCCCCGCAGCAGGAGCGCCGTCAGGCCCTGGAGAAGTTCGAGAATCAGGACTACCCGACGGCGCTCGAGGCGACGAACGCGCACAAGAAGGAGGCGGCCCAGGTATCCTACAACCAGGCAGCGCAGGCCGCCTCCACGTCGGGCGTCAAGGCTGGTCTCGCAGCGCCTGGCCACGCAGCGAGTGAGAGCTTTGGCGAGTCGACGAAAGATTGGGGGAAGATGGCCGGCAACCAGAAGTCCTGTGAGCCCGACGTCGATAAGCGGGCCACTCTCTGAGAGCAGCGGGCCCAACATCTTTCTCGTGCGGCGCGCGGCCGTTGAGACACTCTGAGAGCAACGGGGGCATTGGACTATAGCTATAAATCAAAGAAGTAATCACTTTCGCTATTCGTTGCAGTCTGCGCCAAAGCGCGCAATCGCCATGGCGTTCGCATCCAGGCCCCAAATGCCGTAGGGTCCGCATCCTTGCTATCGTGGGTCCGCATCCTTGCCGAGCGAGTTGAGGCGGTGTCGCGAGGGTACCTCGGAGGTCTCTCGGAGCTGCCTTGGAGGCTATAAGCCAAGCCACGTTGAGGCATCTTGAGCCATCGTGTGCGCCATCTCGGGCTCTTCGAGGCCCTCTTGGAGCAATCTTGGGCCATCTTCGACGCTCCAATGCGTCGCGCCCCCCGCGGATTTCGTTTGGGAAGACGCAACTTGCCGGAGAGAAACGCAAGCTCGCCAAACCATTTACGCCATGGGGGGGCGGTTTAGTAAAGCAGCCCCCGAATGATCGTAGGTGAAAAGCGGGGCGGGGGCGGGCAGCGGAGCGGGTGGGGTGGGGCGGTGGGCGGGTGCGGGGCGGGGGGGGTGGGTGGGCGTGGTGCGTGGGCGTGGGCGGTGTGTGTGTGTGTGTGTGTGTGTGTGTGTGTGTGTTGTGTGTGTGTGTGCGTGTGTGTGTGTGTGTGTATGTGTCTGTGTCTGTGTCTGTGTCTGTGTCTGTGTCTGTGTCTGTGTCTGTGTGTGTTTGTGGTGTGTGTTTGTGTGTGTGTGTGTTTGTGTGTGTGTGTGCGCGTGTGTGTGTGTGTGTGTGTGTTGTGTGTGTGTTTGTGTGTGTGTGTGTGTGTGTGTGTGTGTGGGGGGGGGGGGGGGGGGGGGCGCGCGCGCGCGTGCGCGTGTGCGTGGGCGGGGGGGCATGGGGGGGGGGGGGCCTCCGCGGCGCGCGTGGCCATCCACCGAGGAGGCGGATTCTTTCTACAAGTTGGCTCGAATGGCGCCCCACCGAACCCGGGGCTGCGACCTGGAAGATGACGAATTGGCCAGCGTACTCGATTCACGCATCAAGATGCCACAATGCCTTCCCGATAAGCTGTGGTAACTAGCTCATGCTACAACGAATGGGTTGACGTCTGATTGGCCATCGGCGAAGAAGGCGTTCGATGAGGTTAACGCGATTATCATGGCACCGAGCGGCTCCATCCCACGCCAGTTTTCATGAAACCGACAATTTAACGAGTGACTGCCCGACAAGGAGCTACAATGGACATCGCATGAGGCAGATCGGTGCGCGTCGAACTTCCGCGCGATGCTACCGGCGCTTCTTGACACGAGGCGCCGTGACCAGGATGCTCTTCTCAACTATAGCCAATTGCAGATCCTCTTGGGCACGATGAAGCCCGCGAAGCTGGGCGTTGACGTCGGCAAGCGTAGGCTCTCGCACAAGCAGGGCGCCCCGAGTCTTATGCCGACGCCCAGGAAGCAGATCCCCATGGTCGAGATCAGCGACGACGACAGACACGAGGCCGCCAATGCCAATGACCAAACCAAACAGGAGGACGCCGACACCGCACGCAGCGGCGATGAATTGGAGAGCAAGCTGTTCAAAGCCAGCTCATCCATGAGTACCGCGCCGTCGGCGTCGTCAGCCGTGAGTGGCACCTCGCTCTTGACAGCAACGGACCTGGCGGCGCTGGCGGCCGCCCCCCCGCCGGGGCCGCCTCCGCGCGAGCGCGCCGAGGCCAGCGAGAACAAGGGGGCGAAGACGCGCGCCCCCAAGCCCCTTCACGCTGATTCTTCGGAAGGCGAGGGCGCTCAAGCCTGGCGGGAAGGGCGCGGGCAAGCAGAGGGCGCGGGCAAGGTAACAGCCAAGGCCAAGGCGTGGGGCTGGCAAAAGCAAGGCGCCCATGAAAGCCAAGGCCGACGCCGCCGCTGGCGTCGGCCCGATCACCGACTACATAGGCATCAAAGGCGCGAGCATGTCAGCGCTGAGAGACCGCGTGCACTCCAAGGCCCATCGCTTGGAGAAGAAATGTCGCCACGACATGGGGCGGGCAAGACGCCAGCATTGAAGTCAGCGAATACATGCGCTAACAAGCAGGTCTCGCGTTGGCTCAAGGCCATCGGCGTCGACAGATGGGGGTTTCGCGCGCATCGCTGCTCGGCGACGCGGGGCGCGCTGACGCAGGCCGCGCGTTGAAGATGTTGCAGACCTGCGCGCAGGTCCACCGAATGTGGAATCAGTCTCGCTGGCCAGTAGTGTTGCGTTCGTTTGTTGAGGATGTCTCGAGCGAAATGCTTGCCCCACCTAATGCGCTGAGGATGTCTCAAGCGAGTGAATTGCAGGGCGGGCTGAAGAGTGGGCTGAAGTGTAGGTGCAAGAGTTAGATTGGCGAGTAGGTCGGCTAGTATTTGGCTTATAGCTACAAGTGAACATATTACAATCCAATGCGATATGCATTCGAACTTCGGACTAGGCAAACACGGCTAACGAAGCCGATCGTTCACTGGGAACGAGCAGACGCACATGAAACACTAACAATCTCCAGCAGTGCAGACCAACCTGCGCGGTAACCGAACACGAGCAGTGGCCATTTCGGCTCGTGCCAGGTTCAGCTCATTCAGCAATGCTCTGAGCTCGCGCGGCCGACCGCGCCGAACGAGAGTTCGCCGCCATTGGGGGGCGAGGCCATCGCCTCGGCGCAGCGGGGGGGATTAGTCGGGCATCGGGCCCTCCACCTGGGGAGCCACAGGAGCAGCGCCGAGGGGCCAGCAGCGGCGCTGATGGGCAGGTGCATCATGTACTCGGCCCTGGAGTCGTCGAGGTGGAGAGCCAGGGCCAGGGGATGGAGCGCCAGGATTCAGGGCGTGCTGCTGCGTCGGACGAGCCCGCGCTCATCGGCCAGGTGTTGCTCGCGCCCAAACACATGCATACCATAACATGAACAACATGTTTTTGGCCACGCAGCGTTGGGGCGAACAGCTCGATGACAGCAAGTGGAACGAGAAGTCCAAACAGGACGCGACCAAGTTGCCCAATGACGTGGGGGCCTGATTAGACTGGGTCGACAAGGCCGGATGGAAGCGCTGCTCCGCAACATCGGGGAATGCCGCCCCGACTTCGTCCGCCGCGCGATTAATCTCAAGAAGCACATGCAGCAGTTGCTGAGTAGTAAGAACGGTGGCGACATCGAGATGGAGGGCGATGACGAGGACGGCGTCGACGCGATGAAGCTCTTCGCCAGGCCAGGCGGTGGCGAGAGGCCAGCTACGAAGACCTAGAGCAAGTCCGCGGGCGCGGGCAGTGGCAAGGGCTCGGGGTCATTACCAAAGGCCATGGCCAAGAAGGGCACTGGCAAGGCCGCTGGGTCAGCTGCGCCGAAGACCAAGGTCAAGGCTCGCAGCCGCAAGGCCGCGAAGGCGACAAAGAGGCCTGCTGCTGCTCGGCCCGAAGACGGTGCTGAGCGAGAGCCGAGTGGCGAATCAGAGGACGAGCCGCTCCTGAGCCAGTTGTCGGATTGAGGGGGCACGACATCCGACGGTTCATAACTGGGCTGTAGTTGGTTCGACTGTGCATCTGGCTGTCCGAATGTGAGTAGTAGGATTGAGGTGTTGTAGATCGCGTGCGTCTGCTCACGCATGCGTTGCCGCAACGCACTGGCGACTCACACTGGTCGGCGCTGGTTCGAAATCATTCCTGGAGTAATCGAGCGGACAACCACGTTGAATTAGACATTGAAGTATAACTTTATTTAAGTGTATAATTCAGTCATTCTTCAAAGTCTGTATCCATATACATGTACCATAGTTAATGACTTTGAAGAGTATTTGAATCATCGAATGAACTATAGCTATAATTCAAGTAATCTGTTTTGTGATTCCGACGAGGCGGCCAGCGCTGCGCTTGTCGATCGGAGACGCGGCTCGGGGACACTTCGCGGCCAACCATGGGCCTGGCCCCGCCCTTGCGCAATGAGCTCTCGCAGAGAAACGCTTAAAATCATTGCTTCCCGGAGCGACATCTTCCAACTTGAAAAATGGGGGCCGTGTCCAACGGTCCTCGTCGAGGGGCCGCCGCCCTCGTCGCTGCGGCCGCTTTTCATCGAGCATTGCTCGCGCAAGTCGGGCCGTCCTACTTTCTCGTCGCTACATCCGCTGGCCTCGATGGGGCCGAAGCGGATGCCTGCGAAGCCCTCGGAGATCCAGCTCACCGACGAGGAAATCGAAACTGGGAAAAAAGTATTGCGCATATTAAAAGCGGTTAAATCCTTTGGAACAGGGGCTCAAGGCGCTCGCCAGGCCCAACCCGGACCCCTCCGTCACGGGGGACAACAGGCACGACGAGAAGTTCTTGCTGAATTTCATCGGGCACCAGGCTCGCTGCCGGGAATCGCAGAAGAAGATCGCGCCCACGAGGAAGATCACGGTCGGCAAGTCCAAGTCTACGGATGCGATTTGGATGCCCGCGGAGACATGGATCGGAAGCTCGGGCGTGCGAGGGCCAAGTTATGTCGCTCGGTCCTGAACGCTTCGCCCGATGCTCTCACTGGCCGCATCGAGCCAGAGTGCTAGGTATATCCCGCGCCGAAGAACTGGGAGCGCATGACCGAGAACGAGATGGAGACATTCCTGTTGGAGATTCAAGGCGGGGCTTTGGCGGGGGGGGCGCAGCTGGCCATGGGCCTCGAGGGGCCGCCGTGGAGTTGAGCGGCTCGGTAGCATCGAGCAGCGGCATCAACCCTGCCGAGGTGGAGGCCGAGCCTGCCGACGCCGAGGAGCAGGCATAGAAGGCCCTCGCGTTCAAGGTCGCCGAGCTCCAGTCTGAGCTGCCGCAGTTGGTCAGGGAACTCCAGGACAGAGCCCTCGAGGTGAAGCCGATCCAGGCCTAGGCGAAGGACCGGGGCGATCCCTGCCACGCGGAGTTCAGGAAAGATATCGAGGCTTGCCTGGAGAAGGTGAAGCCGACCGAAGCGATCCTGGAACGCTTGCACACGGCGGCCGCAGACCCGAAGGACGCCCCCACATTGATCGAACACGTCGACGAGATGCGCCAGAAGTACGACCAGACCGACGACTTCTCGAAGCGGAACGGCTACAAAGAGGTGACCCAGCCGAAGAAGCGCGCTCGTAAGGCGACGTCGGGCTGAAGTGAGCACGGCGCAGGTCTCGTTCAGGATTGATGCATTTGCGTCTTGGCTGTGCGCTGCGCTGCTCATATTCGCGCGGGGGCGCGCGCGTCTCCCGGCGCAGCGGCCCCGATGCAGGCGCGACAAGGTACGTTGGCATGCGCCAACACGCGCAACGGCGCTTGCTTTCCGAGGGGAAGAAAACGCGGGGGGGAGATCGGCCCACGGCGCGATATCCATTTGGAGATGGGGCCGGGAATACCCTGGACTCAGGAGCCCTCCCCAAGGCCCCCTAAGGATCCCCGGGTTCGGAGGCCCCCCCCGCCCCTCTGGGTCTTTCAATGTAAGAACCGAGGTTGAACTATATTTGACTTTTAGATGGAACTTGAACTATACTTCAATGCATAAGTCACTGGCGCGTCGGCTACATTTCAATTATTACTGCACTGACGCGTTCCTCTGCCGCCCTTCCTCCTCTAGGCTGTGGCGGAGGAGCAGGGGCGGATTTATCGCGCGCGCGCGTCTGCGCGTATACTTGCGAGGAGGCGGGCGAGGTTAGTTCGGGGGATCCTCTAGGTGGCGGCCATTGCGCCAATCCCCCCCCCGCCCCCCCTCGCTTAGTTGGGTGGCGGCCGTTGCGCTGCGTCTTCCTCGTCCTCCGCGCCTGCGCCGACTCTCCTTGCTGGGTGGCGGCCGTTGCGCTCTCTCCTCAGCGTTCTACCCTCCTCCTGCTACGTCGCCCGAGGTTGGAACTGGTTTGGGGTTGTCTTGGGGCGTATTGGATGCATGTCTCGGGCTTGGAGGTCTGCGTTGGAGGTCTGCCCGCGGTTGGGGCTGTCTTGGAGGCGGCGGGCCATGTTGAAGCATCTTGGGCCATCGTGGGCGCAGCATTGTGCACTCCGGGGCCCATGTTAGAATTATCATGGGCCATCGCCCTCCAGGGCCCAGAGAAGGGCGGAATTTGCCAGCGAGAAGGCACAGTTCGTCAAACCACCTACGCCCAGGGGGCTGGAGGCGATTAAATGGCACGTCGACAACATCACATTCACAGCAGGATGTTACCATGTGACATGCAGCATCGCTCAATCTGACATTGCGAAATAATCGGAATCGCACGCTATCGATGCTGAGTCACCCTTGGAGCCCTCGCCTCTAGAGTTCCGTGGCCGTTTTGGCTTTCAAGCGGATGGGTTCGCGCACCTCGCGCCTTCTGCTCGCGCGCTGCCCGCGCGGGCTCGGCTCTGGAGCGGCGCGTGGCCCGCGGCAGAGGCTGGCAGATGCCGAGCCTGAAGGTGGCGCGCCAGATCCTGCGGCGAGCCTGCCCGAGACCCGACAGCGGGGTGGAGTTCGTCTGCGACTTGGCGCGGACCGCCTTCCTGATTCGGAAGATCTTCGTTCCTTGCCGCTGCGTCGCTCGCCGAAGCGAGACCGGGGGTCTAGCGCCCTCAGCTCTGCGCGCGCAAGAGCGCTCGCGCGGCGCTCGCGAGCAGGGCGCTGCTGGACTGGATCGTCTGGCAGGCGCTGGGGCGAGCGGCCAACGCCATGGGAATTGATTCCGCGACCTCGAAAGAATATTCGGTTGGCCTCCTGGTTGCGCGCCGATCGATGGGATGAAACTGCCGACCAAGAGAGGGCCGTCAACGCCGCGTCCAGTGCTATGGCCACACGCGCTCGTGAAGCATATGTCCAATGAGCGGTTCGATCTTTTCCGGCTGCGTTTGCGCGGCCCCGAAGGTTCGCGCGCCCATTTTTGGGGCAGTGATATCTGTTTCGGCACCCGAACCTCCCTCGAAAACAATGGCACAAAACAACCCCGATTGGCTTTCACGCTGATGGTGGTGGGTTCAATAAACACAATTCGGCGGTTGGACTGTCATGGAACAGCCTCGCTACAACTGGAACATCGTCAGCGCAGTCTCGTTTCCTCTTCGGCGGGATCAGAAAATTTGATATGGCACCAGAGACATTTGATTTGCTGGTGAGCGTTTTTTCTTGGAGCGCCAACATTCGTCCTACTGGAGACACGCCACTGACTGATTGGCAGAAGAACAATCTGCCTGGCGGCGGCCTCCCACTTGCCGATGGCTGGAGAGGCCAGGTCGCCCGAGTAAGGGGCGACTGGCAGTTTGTCGGTGCCAGGCCTTCTACTTTGCTCAATGGAATGCCGCCGATGTGATGCGCCCATTTAGCAGGGCGCCGAACGCGCGTCGCGAGAGGGCATGGTTCCACGCAGGCCCAGACGCAGGGTGGAGAGAGACAATATGGACCCGCGAAACATTCATGTGCCATCTTGCCTCTCATGGCCTTCCCGCGCCTGCCTTCCAGCCCAGACACGGCATCATCGGTTTGAGATTGGAGAATGTTATGGTCGACATCCTACATACACTTGGTTTGGGGATGATTGCCCACGCCATTGGCAGCGTGATTGCCTATTTGCACGTTTGCGGAAGAAGTTCAGCGGATCCACGTATGAGGAGGGCGCCGCGCGGCTGGCATCGTATCTGAAACAATGGTACCAGCGGACTGGATGGCGTTATCGCATCAACGGCGTCTTACTATTATCAAGGCTTCGAAGTGACAAGGGTTGGGCCAAGTTGAAAGCGCGCGGCGCCGCCGCGAGGCATTTTAGGGAAGTTATAACTTGTTATTGCAAGTCATGCGTCGACGCCCCCAGGCGGGAGTGTCCCGCCGTCGGCGCACCGCGCGATGGCGGGCGCCCGCATGTCCACCCGCCACGCGCCGCCGCTACGTCGGGCGGGCCAGGCCCCGCGCGGGCATGCTGGCGTGCCGCGCGGCCGTGCGTCGGGGTCCTTCCTCCCTCCGCTCCTCCGTGCACGGTCGCGATGTCGCCTCTTTGCCGCCTGGCCGCGGGGCGGGATATCAAGTGCCCGGTCATGTCTGCAGCTCCCCACCTGCCTAGTGTGCACTCTTAAGGTGGGGCGGCTGGCCGGGGTGTGGTCCTCTGTCTGCCAGCGCGCTGCTCTGGACCAACCCTGGGGGCGACGCCCGGGGCGTCCGTTCGCCAGAGTGCGTCGGACCCGACCGCGGTCGCGCTTCTTTTCTGGCCCAGTGTGGCCCCTCGTGGGTGTCGTTGTCTTGGGCTTTTCCCTGCGGGTCCTGTGTCCCTTGGTCCACCTCGGGCCAACACCGCTGGTCCTTGGTGACCTACGCGTTGTTTCTCCACCCTGGCGGAGTCTGTTTCACGGCCCTGAGGGATCACGGCATTGCTATCAAGCCCAGAGTGGCCTCTTACGTCGGCCCAGTGTGACCAGCGCACCCATAGGGTTCCCCCTCGCGGGTCCAGAGCGACCCTCGTCTGGCGGCCCAGAGTGGCCATTCAGTAGCAGGGCAGCCGATGCCAGCCCGCATGTCTGGCGGCCCTAGAGCGGCCAATCTTCGATAGGGCGGCCGTTGCGGCTTGCTGACTGCCAGCAGACCCGCGCGTCTCGCTTGGAGGCCCATAGTGGCCAATCGTTGCAAACGTTTCTTTCGCATTCCCAGTGAACAGTCGAGCGCGAGACTCGCAGCGCGCCAGACTCGCAGCGCAAAGGCAGCGAACTCCCGCCGTCGGTCGACGGTTTCTGCTCTGGCTGCCGCAGGTTCGCAGCGGCTCCGAATGTCGGGTGAAGTCAGCGGCTTCTGCTTGCTTGCGATGGCGGAGCAGGCTGCGCAGGCGGCGCTCGTGCCGTGCGAGGCGAGAACAGAAAGGGGCTCCTTGGTGCGCACCGCATCCCGCGCGCGGGTCGCGTACGCAGACACAGTGTTGTCGCAATCGCGCGAGCGGCTTCGCTACCTGCTGGTTAAGGGGGCGGGCCCCAGGCTGCAGGGGCGAGCGCCAAGGGGCCCGCCCCTAGCAATGCCAGCACCACCTGCCAACGAGAGCTGCTGGTCGCCAGTCCGACTCGGAGCAGTCGGCCCTCGGTTAGTAAGGCTGGAGCAGGTGTGGGCTGAACTGCGCTTCGCCCTGGCCCAATGCGCACCGCGTTTGCCGCGCGACGTCTGCCATATCATAATGGGCTACGCTAAACCCCAGATCGTCTCTGCGCCCGTGATACGCTACCGTCTATTGGACAATCCAGACAGCGGCGATGAAGCGCACTTCCGCCGGGCAAAGCTGCGAGTGCGCCCGCCAGCGCGGGTCGCGGGCGCCTAGGGCGGCGCGCGCGACCACAACGCTTTTAACAAACGCGCGCGCTCGTGCCGTGCGTGTCGTCCCAGTGTGGATTTGCGCGCTCCCTCCCGCAACTGGAGGCCGCATAAGGGTCGCTGCGCGGGCTACTAAGTACGCCGTGTAGCGATGTCGTCTGACGACGAGGTGCCGTCAACGCAGCCCGCCTCATGTCGCGAGACGTGTCACATTGGCCCTTTTGCGTGTTCTTACTGTCGCGTGCGCGGGCGGCGGGAGCATCCAGCCCCCCAGCGCGATCGCAGCAGATCGTCGCCACGGAGGCGCACATCTGCCGCAGGGCCCTCAGGCAGCCCCTCGATGGAGCTGACGGCCACGGTGCCGCTTGGGCCGTGTGCACGAAGCGCGAGGATCGACCAGCTGGCCAGCGCCTGCCCGCTCGGTAAGACGCGTGACCCGCGCTCACGGCCATAAGCGGACCAGGTTTCCGCAGGCATCTCGCGTTGCGTTCCCGGCGCCGCCGTTCCTCCCCCGCGTTCGGGGTGCGCGCGTTCGTTTTGCGTCTGCGAAGCGGCGGACCAGGTATCTGCAGGCACCTCGCTCGTGTTGCTACCGGCGTCGCCGTCTTTCTGTGCGCGTGTTGAGTGCGCTGCGTTGCAGTCGGCCCGCCGCGTGATCCCCGCGTGTGCGAGCAGTGCGACGCTGGTGTTTTCTGGCTTCTTTGTTCGTGATGGCGGACGGACCGCTGCTGAGCTTTCTGCGCCAAGACCCCGTGTTCGGGGCAGGATGGTCGGACATCGAATACAAGGCTGCGATTGACTGCCTAGGCGCTAATAAGCTGCTGACGCCGGCACAGCTGGCGAACATTCGGCTAGAAGAGCTGTCAGGCTCGGAGGGCCTGCCAGCGGGCGTGAAAGGCGTGCTCCGCCGCGCGCTGGAGCGCGCCACAACTGCGGGTAAGCAGGCAGCGTACGCGAGCGCGCCCGGCGAGCCCCCCTGGTCTGCACGCTCGCATCGGGGCGGAGGCCAATGTGGAAATGGCCGCCCCCGTACACCGCATAGACGTGGGCGCTGAGTTGGCGACGATTACGTTGAACGGCCTCAGCCAGACGATCTGGCCGAGGCGCGCCCTCACGTGAGCGCGCCAGCGGCGGTGACAGCGGTCGCTGCCTTGCACAGGAGCGAGAAATGTGATTGGATGGTTGCCGAGGTCGTGCGCGCGAGAAAGAGGGGCTGCGCGAATCCTTTCGTTTACTCTGATTTGCGCGGCTTTCTCCCGACCTGGGCCGCGAGCGCCCACGGGGTCGACGACTCAGACGCCAACGGAGTGACGGCTGAGTGCGGCAGTAAAGGTCAGCGCGCGTTGTCGTGGGCCGAGTTTCACCTCGCCTACGACGCATGGGCGATTGCGGCTGCTGCCACTAAGCAGCTATCTTACGCACGCTGCTTGGAGCATAAGCGATTTGTGCTCCAGGTCCGCGACGTGCCAGCACGCACACGTAGCGGCGCGCGCACCCGTTGCCTTTCGCGAGGTGGCCTCGGAAGCTCCGCTCGCGGGCCGCAAGGCGGGGCTTGGGCTCCTGTGCGACAAAATCGTCCGCAAGAGCTGGGCCGAGCGCTCGCGACAGAGCGGCGTCGAGAAGTTCAATATTGAGGAGGCCTCGACAGGGCTCGACGCGTTGTCCCTGCGGTCTTCCGAGAACGAGTTCGACCGCGCAGCCAAGGTCGCCCGCGCGTGCCGGGGGCGTCGCGCGTCGTGCGTGCAGGCGCAGGGGCAGGCCGCCCAGGCCACGCCCGCGGGCAACGGCCGCGGCAGTGGCCGCGCCGCGCCGAACAAGGGCGCGGCGGAGACGCGCTCTTCGCATTCCGGTGCGTCCTGGCACAGCGGCGGCTGGGGCCGATCTACGTGGAAGACGGGCGCGTGGGGCAGCTCGAAGAGGCCGGCGCCAGACGCGCCGCGCACGCCGCCCCGGCCGCGAAATGGGCCAAGAAGTAGGGGAGCGCATGACGTCCCTGATTCGCGGCGCCCTCGCAATGTTTGCGCGGTCGCGCCGTTCGCCCCGCGGCCGCGCGCGCGGCAGGCGCTGCTGCAGATAACGCAGGCGGTGTCCGTGACCTGCGTGGCTTTCCTGCCTGGCGCAGCGCGCCGGCCTCGCGCTGAGGCATTTTGACGCATTCGCCTGCGGTTGCATTTCTATGAAGAGAGGGCCATTCGCGCGCGGCCCGTCCCAAGGCACGTAGCGTTCCTGCTCGCGCGCATGGCGCGGCGCGCGGCGTTGCGCGCAGGTCTGGTCTCGCCTTATCCGCGGTGGGCGCACCCGTGGAAGGCGTGCAAGCATCCCGCAGAGGCCAGGGCTTCTCGTGCGAGGCCCTGCTCGGCCTGGGGGTGCGCTACCAATGCTCTCGCGCCCTCGTCCTGCCCACGCGCATTGGTGGAGCGTGGCGGGTGGCATCGGTTGCCACCGCAAACGCGCGCATCGGCGGTGTCGCGCCTCTCGTGGAGTCAGCGGCGGCAGAGTTTTGTTGCAAGAGAGGACGCGCAGGGGCTCACGGTTGCGCAGTCTTCGCACTCTTGTATTCTGGTGGTGCGGCCACAACGGTCAAGCATCATACCGGCGCCGCCGCCGCCGCCGAAACGACGTTGCACGGCAAAGGGCGCGCCGCCCGCGCCGGCGCCGCCGGCGCGGGACGGCGCAAAGTGCGCCCTCAAGCGCGACTTCATAAGTCAGGCCCAAGGCAGGACATACGAATTTGAAAAGAAGATCACGTAGGCGACAGACGTCTCAGACGCGGTGCGCTGGATCAGCGAGCGCACGCCCGGCGCGGTCCGGCGAGCGCGCGAAGAAGCCGTTTGGCGCATTGAAACTCGGGCCCGCCAGCTCGAGCAGAGTGGCGCCATCGAGGCGTGGCGCCGCGGCGCAGACGAAGGCGTTCGCGGGGTCGCCTGGTATGTCAACGGGCCGCTGCTTGCAGAGTTGGCGGCCAGCATTGGACACATTGATCGCGAATGCGTGGAGTTCTTTCGTCAGGCGTGCCCACGTGCCGCCGTCGTTTGCCATCGCGCGCCCGTCGCGCGCGAGGGGGCGCCCCTGCTGGGTGAATTACCGGTGTCGGGCATTGGCGCGCCTGCTACATTTCCGCAAGAGAAGTCCACCGAGGTTATTTTAAAGGGCGCCCGGGCGGCAAACAAGCGTCTGCTCGCGCGTGTACGCTCCGACCCCAACGCGCAAGAGTTGTGGGACCTCGCGGATAAAGATTTCCGACTATGGAGGATGCGAGCGCCCGAGGGTCTGTCAGACCTCGACTTGGGCAGTATCATTCTGGTGCCCCGGCTCGGGGTAATACAGGGTGTCAGGAGCGACGGCACCCGCAAGGCGCGCGCGCGCGCCCGCGCGAAGCGTTGTTTAAAGTTTGTCGTGCGCGAGCACTTCGCGGCAGGTTCGCACGGTGGACGATTGCTCCATTGCCGGCATCAACACCGCAACGCGTCCGCGTGAGCGTATGCGGCACGAGACAATTCATCACCTATACCTGCTTAGCCGACTATTTACTGAAACGGTGGCCGCTGCGTCGCGAGGGCGCAAGGGCCACGCGCGCCCGGATTGCAGGCATCCGCTGTGCCGCGCTTGTTTAAGCTCGACATCGACGCCGCCTTCCGGAGGCTTCCGCTGCGACCTGAGCATCGGGCTTTGATTAGGGTCATATTCCGTTACAAGGACGAGGTCACGGCGCATGCTCACTGCGCGTGCCCATTCGGGGCAGGCGCGTCGTCCGCTCTCGGCACACACCGCATCGCACTTGTCCCCCGCGCAGTTGCAAGCGTTCATAACTGAGAACGCGTTGGCGCCCTCATATTCGCGATTCTACGCCGTGTACTCCACGCGGCGATCCTTCGTTACGTGGACGATATGTTCGGCGCCGAAAGGTGGGCCGAGGCGCGGGGTGTCACGCGAGCCGGCCGATCGGTCGCCGTCACGCGCCGCGCGGCAGGTCGAACACTTGCTGGATTGCATCGCGCGCATCGTAAGATGCGTATTGGGCCGGTCCGCGCTGGCAGTCGAGAAGATTCCTTGTGCTGTCCCGCTCGGTATCCTGGGACTTCGCGTCGACCTCTCATCGGAGGGGATGTCGTGCGTTCCGCTGCCCGACAAGATCGCTAAGTGGACAGCACGTATCACGTTGGCACTCGATTCGGGCATCTTACGCGCAGGCGCGGACCCAGTTTGCGGCCCGCCACGCAGCTTCGCGGCGCGCGCGGCCAGGTGACGCGAGCAAACTCGCGGGCGCACTAGCCTGGGCATCCGGTAACATGTTCAACCGCGCGGGGCGCGCCATGCTCAGGTGTGTGTTTCTGTACCGTGCGCCGGCAGCGCACCCATTTGCCACGCCCACGTTGCGGCAGGCCGATCTACGCCCAGGCACATCGCGGCTCTCCCGACATGCCGCAAGCGCTACGGCTAGTGCTGCGGTGGTGGTTGATCGCGCTGGGCGGCGAGCTGGCACAGTCACGAAGGTGGTGCGACGAAGCGGCGGGCCCCGTGGCCCATCTGTTCTGCGACGCAGCCAGCCGCCCGCCCATGGCGGCCGCCGTACTGTTCGTTGACAACAAATGCTACTGGACGTGCATGCCACCTGCCGCCCGGCACGGCTGCGCAGGTCAGCGTCAGTTTTGGTCGCGACGCGCGCGCACGCGTGCGCCAGGATCTTGAAGGCGTTCCAGCCCAGGGAAGATAATCAAATCATGGGCTTGGAAATGCTGAGCATTGCCCTGGGCTTGTGCTCGTTTGAACACCTGCTCCGCCGTCGGCGCGTCGTAATTTGGTCTGACAATACAGGCGCGCAGGCCGCCGCCAGCAGCGGCGCCGCGCGCGCGTTCGATCACGCTTGTCTCGCACGCGGCCTCTGGGTCAAGATTGCGCAATTGCGGTGTCTAGCACGTGTGGAGCGGGTGCCGACAGACGAAAATATCGCAGATGATCCGTCCAGGGATGAGTTCGGGCTGCTGCGGCAGCTCGGTGCAGTGCGAATTGATCCGCACCTGGACGAGGCGTTCTGCACGCCAGCGTCATGGACGTCGATGCTCATCCCGACAAGGTGAGCCAGCGCTCGCAGCACGGCTACGCTGCGAGGCAGCCGAAACTCGGCGCCAGCTATCGGGTATCTCGCGGCGCGCGCCACGGTTGACGCGCGCCACTCAGCAGGGGCTCACACCGCAAGGTCCACGCGACCTAGCCTGTATCATTATGTCTCACGACGATTTCGCCGCTCAGCTGAGCAATGTTCTGCCCAGAGCGTCACGTGCTGATATCGACGCGGTTTGCTCTTGCCTGCGGTTTAACGGGATGACGCGCTGGCAGCACCTCGAGGGTGCGCTGTTCGATGACTTTCTGGGTCGTGAACGCCTTTCTGTCACCGCAGCGACAGCAGTGCGAGAGCTGCTGGCACGCCCGCAAGGTGGCGTGCATCGCGGGCGCGCGGGTCGTGCGCGCGCGCCGCGCGCATTCGTAAGGACGATGGGCGAACGCCAGGCCCAACGGTGGCGAGGCGGCGCGGGCACGCCCGTCGAGTCAAGGCTCTGCGAGCTCGGCTTCTTCATCGTCCTCGTCCTCGAGTGTGCGGTTATGGGCACCCCGCGTGGTCCGTCGCAGATCGCTTTTCTCCGCGCGTTGCACGCGCGCGACGTCTTCGCGCGCGGCCGCGCGCGCAGGGCATCCCAGGGCCGGCGCCGCCACCGGGGCCTCCACCCGCGATGCTTACGGCCCGTCGGCGGCGCAGCCGCAGCTCGGCAGCGGACCCAGTGGCAGCGGTACGCCGTGCGCTACGTACGGCAACGGAAGGTTTCGAGCGTCAGATGGGCGATCCGCGTTGCGAGATCGCGAAGGCTGCCGCAGCCGTCACGTCGCCCGAGGCGGGGCGGGCGTGGGCCCGGGTTGCCCGTGACAGCGCCCTGCTCGGATCGTGCCCACGGTCATTACCGCAGGTTCGCAGCGGCTTCGAATGTTGGGTGAAGTTCGCGCGCGACGTTTTGCAGCGCAAAGGCAGCGAACTCCCGCCGTCGGTCGACGGTCTTTTGCTCTGGTCTACGACGTTCAGGTGTCGCGCGACGTTCTGCAATTACTTTTCGCATTTGAAGAAGGCATGCCACGTCGCGCGTGTGGCAGACGCAGCGTTCACGCACGCGTCGCTGGCCGGCGCCAAGCTGGCTATCGAGAAGCGTTCGGGTTGGTCGGCACGACCCCGCATGGCGGTCCGGATGCACGTGCTGGAACAGCTACTGGAACGCCCAGGCGCATTACCAGAGGGATCCGGGCTGGGTCTCCTCTTCGTGACCGCGTGCGCGTTTCTACTTCGCCTCCCGTCGGAAGCGCTGGTCATCCAACGGGCCGCCTCGCTCGACGACGCGTCACATTTACGCGCGGGCCTTTTCATCAGCGAAGAGGCGGCCGTCTTATCGCTCGCCAGACGGAAGAACCGGGAAAGACGGACAACTATTGTGCGCAATTGCTGGTGTCAGCGCTCACGCGCCACGTGCCCCGTACACGCTCTCGGCGCGCGGTTCAACTCGCAGTCCGTTGGAGAGGCCCCGTGGGCGGGCTGGTGCGCCACGGGTGTACGTAACGCGCTGCGGTCGGCACTGCGTCACACGGGAGTAGTTAACGCCGACGCCTACGGCGCCCACTCGTTCCGTCGGGGCCACGCCCAAGACATTGTGGAGTTCGGCGGCCGAGTCACCGACATCCTGAAGGCAGGTGACTGGCAGATGCCAGCTTGGATGCGCTATCTTGACGTTGAGAAGATGGAGCGCCAGGCCGTCGCCGAGGCGCATTTCGGCGCGTCGTCCAGTGACGACGAGGGTGGGGATTCGGAAACCCCCGGCGTCCAGCGACGTCATTCCACGCTTGGTCGGTGCAAGTAACGTCGCGCCAGGCCCCTTCGCACGCTCGTTCGCCCTCGTTCGGTCCATCGGTCGCTCTCTCGCGGGCCACGCGTCTGCGGCCGTCTCTCTGCCTGGCATTGGGTGGCAGCGTGCCTGCGGGTGCCGCAGGCCCGCTGTGTGGGGCAGCGCTCGGCCTCAGCCCCTGGGTCCGTGGCAGTGGGTGTGGCACCCATGTGCTTCGGCCTGCGCCCTGGCGCGCCAGCCGCCTGTGTCGTTCGACGCGGTGGGCTGGCGTGTCGGCTGTTGGCGCACGGCCGCGGCCTCACCCAGCGTTGTTTGGGTGCCGTATTCCCCCCTCTGGGTGGCATCGCGGTCGAACGTCGCCGCGAAGGAGACTTTTGGGGCAGTGATAACTTGTTATTGCAAGTCATAAGTCGACGCCCCCAGGCGGGAGTGTCCCGCCGTCGGCGCACCGCGCGATGGCGGGCGCCCGCGTGTCCACCCGCCACGCGCCGCCGCTACGTCGGGCGGGCCAGGCCCCGCGCGGGCATGCTGGCGCGCCGCGCGGCCGTGCGTCGGGGTCCTTCCTCCGTCCGCTCCTCCGCGCACGGTCGCGATGTCTCCTCTTTGCCGCCTGGCCGCGGGGCGGGATATCAAGTGCCCGGTCATGTCTGCAGCGCCCCACCTGCCGAGTGTGCACTCTTAAGGTGGGGCGGCTGGCCGGGGCGTGGTCCTCTGTCTGCCAGCGTGCGGCTCTGGACCAACCCTGGGGGCGACGCGCGGGGCGTCCGTTCGCCATAGCGCGTCGGACGCGACCGCGGTCGCGCTTCTTTTCTCCCACCCACCACCCTCGAGGGGGGACATGGTACCCATGTGCTTCGGCCTGCGCCCTGGCGCGCCAGCCGCCTGTGTCGTTCGACGCGGTGGGCTGGCGTGTCGGCTGTTGGCGCACGGCCGCGGCCTCACCCAGCGTTGTTTGGGTGCCGTATTCCCCCCTCTGGGTGGCATCGCGGTCGAACGTCGCCGCGAAGGAGACTTATGCATCGTCCGCAGTACACATGTTGTGCCACGCTGCAGATTTAGATGGTCCGCACTGGGGCGTTCACGATCGATTCGCATTTGCTGCGCGTCAGCTGCTCGGCCGTTTCTACGAGATCGTGAAAGCAGAAGCTTTTATATGAACGGCGCTGTTCAGACAGCGCCCGAGACTTTCGGCACCCAGTTCGCTTCCGTCTATTGTAAACTCTCCCAATGGAGCTTCTCAAACAAACTGAGGATATGGAAGCTGGTGCCAAAGCTACATCTTTTCGAGCACTCAGTCATGCAGTCGATGCACTTTGGGAACCCTGTCTACTGGTGGACGTACGCTGACGAAGACTTGGTGGGACGCCTGATTAGAATATCACACACCGTTCATCCAACCACGATCGCGGAGTCCATGCTGTGTAAGTGGGCGCAATGCGTTCTCGACGAGTTGTTGCTGGATTTGGATGTGGACAGTTGGAACTGAACTGACAACATCATCACTATCATCCACCACCACCATCGCAATCTAAAAAGAGAGGGGGACGAGGAAAACGGGGATGAACAAGACGGGGTGCGTTCTGGCTAGATTTTTGGAGCGGATCCAATTGTGGCGACAAGGACGCCCCAGGAGGCCCAAAGTAAGGATCCATCTGCGGATTTGAAAGCACCGCCCTTAAATATCAGAAAGAGCCAGTATAATCTACGGCCCCCGTCTGATTTTGCGGTTGTTGATGCTCGGGGTACAGCCCCCCCCTCCTTCCGGTGCTCCGAATTACTCCCCCCCCCTGCGCTCTGAGTTACGTTCCCCCCCCCCTCCCCGTGTTCCGAATTAGGTCCCCCCCCCCGTGTGCTGAATTACGTCCCCCCCCCTCCCCTCCCCGTACCCTTCCCGTGCTCCGAATTAGGCCCCCCCCACACCAGTTCCTCCCTTGTGCTCTCAACGTTACGCTCCCCCCCCGTCCCGTGTTCCGAATCAGGCCCCCCCCCCCCCCCCCCGGGCTCTGAGTTACGTCCCCCCCCCCGGTGCTCCGAATGACGTCCCGCCCGCCGCCCCCCCCGTGTTCTGAGTTACGCACCCCCCTTCCGTGCTCCGAATTTCGCCCCCCTCCCCCCCGAGCTCGGAATTTGGTCCCCCCCTCTGTGCATTAAATTGCGCCCCCCCCCCTTGAAGAGAAAAGTTTGAGCGAGCTCAAGCCCACGCTCTCAGAAACTCACACGCTGGATCGGCGCGGATTGGTATCAACACTGGGAGTAGCTCGTGCGAACAAGTGCGAGCTCACAACATCGTCTACAATGCTGGGTTTGGTTCGTTCGAGGTGGAGTCGTGCGCGAAGGCAGGCGGTGGCACCGCGCTTTGCTGCTGCAAACGGGGGGCGCGCGAGACACATCTCAGCTACAACGTCGGGGTCGGCTCGTGCGGGAAGGGTGCTCGTGGGACAGCCCTTCAGCTACAATGTGGGGATTCAGTCGTGCGAGAACGCAGGCAGTGGCTGCAGGCTCGGTTGTTGCACGGGGGTTGTGCGACACAACACTCAGCTACAATGCGGGGATCAGATTGTACGAGGATGCAGGCACTGCAGAGTGCTCATTCGTTGCAAACGCAGTTTGTGCGGGAAGGCAGGCAGCGGCCGCAGGCTCTGTCACTGCAGCGGGAGACGCTCGACACGCACCTCAGCCACAATGCAGGGATCAGCGCAAGCGAGAAGCTCGTGGGATACGTCCTCAGCTGCAGCTCAGTGATCTCATGTTTTTCAACTCGAACCTTGTCACCCAGGGCTCGCCTGGGGGTAGGCGTAGGCCTCGGTCGCCGCGGCCGCTCAAACTGTGAAATTCTCGTCGGCTAGGGAGCAGAATCTGCCACGATCCTCCGCCTGCTCCACCTTGCCTTCCTCTGCGTCATCCTGCTCCTCCGCCTCCGCCTTTTCCTCCTCCTCCTCTTCTTTCGAGCGTCACCCTTCCTCGCATGGCTGGTGTCCCTCTTCCTCCTCCTCCTCCTCCTCCTCCTCCTCCTCCTCCTCCTCCTCCTCCTCCTCCTCCTCCTCTTTTGTTAGACTAACTTTAGCGTGACGCTGTGGCGTTAGTCCTCGTCCTCCTCCTCCTCCTCGTCCTCCTCCTCCTCCTCCTCCTCCTCCTCCTCCCCCCCGAGGTCGTTTTACCTGTACCAGCACAGCCCGCCTCACCTGTTATACCTGCCTGGGAGGGAGCACGTCCACAAGAAGAACTTGCGGGAGGAGGACCGAGACGCTTTGATCATCTACGAAACGCAGGGATTCCAGGCCCGGGTCAGGGGGGAGCAGGAATTTGAGGTCTCCTTGTCCTCATCCTCCTCCTCCTACCCCTCTCTTCCTCGCCATTTGATTACTTCCATCCGCGGCGTGCGCTGTTTCTCGTGAGCGATGGCATTGAGGTGGTGCCGCTGATATGGGAGCCTTCGAAGGAGATAGGTTTGTTGCAGAAGCACTGGTGCTGGATCCAGATGCAAATGCTCCCGAATGCGGCTGGTGGAAACATATTGCTCATTCCACATGTTGGTATACACACTCTATGACGACCAATTCGCAGATGGATGGTCAGTGGCATCAGCGAATCCCTAGAGAGAAAGTTCTGGGGTGCAGGAAATGGAAGATCGGCGATTGATTATGCGTGGATCCAAGCTACGGGAGCTGAAGCAGATCGTGCTGATGGTCTACACTCCTAGCTTTGCGTAATAGATTGGTCGAAGTACTACGAGTCCATGCCGCTGCGAGAGTTAGTGGAAGTGCAGGCGAATTGGCATACCAACGTGCTGGCCAAGATAGTGATGAATACGTGGTGTGGTCCTAGAACCATTCGCAGTGGGCGCAACCACTCGCTGCAGCCCCTCCACGCGACGAACGGCCTTCCTGCAGATGATTGCAATGCGGATCCGGCCATCAAAGTTCACGCCGAGTTCGAGATGGACATTTTTGTGGCGCGGTGCTTTACGATCGAACCCCTCAAGTACATCGATGGCAGTGCTATTGGGAACTGCCCTTCGGATATCACCACAGCAAAGCGTACGGCTGTGGAGTCAATGCAAGAGTTTAAGGCAGCGTCCGGCAAGCTGAACGCGGTGCTGAACTAAGAAGGAGTCGTTCGTGGTTTCTTGTGTGGTGCTGGGGTATCCCATATGTGATGGAGTCGGAGTTCCACGTGCCGCATTCAAGAATAGCGTCGCATGTCTTGGGGTTGATGAGAGCTCGGGCATCAAGGCGTCCCCGAAGGAGTCCCGGCATAAGCAGGTAAGTAGGTTTGAGGGTTCCAAGCGTAGGCTGGAGTGTCTCCTGCTAGCAGTTTTGGAATCGAGGTGATTGGCTTGAGCCAGCGTGAATGGATGACCCACCAACGGCTCCACAGCAGCACCGTTTCCCCATCTCACAGAGGCATCTCGTTGCATGCGAAATTGGTCATGGCAGGTCTTCCCAGCTTGAGCTTCGCAGTAGCACTTGCGATACAGTGGTGCAGAATGATTTTCGTCTGCCGCCGCCCAACCTGAGACAGTGCTAGTCAGCTGTTTTGAGCTCTCAGGCTTTGGAAGTCGGCCAGACCTTTGGAGCCAGGGTCCTGGAGGTCCTCCCGAGGCCCGTTGAGCTGCGCGGTGCTGGCGCTCTCTAGTGCGGGCTGGGAGGTCGTAGGTCCCCTAGAGCTGCGGGGTTACAACGGTCTAGCTGGATGAAACTCTGTCTGCGCCTCTGGCGGGCCAGCTTGAGACAGGCATCAAGCGGTCTCACGAACTCACCCTTGCAGCTAAATTAGGCCACCATCCAGGGCACAGGGCAACCCTAGATCTTGTCAAGTGTAGAGTGGGGTCAAGAGCCCGAGGGTTGAGCAAGGAACGCCACGTGGTTGATCAGGAGCTGTAGATCCAATGGTGCGGGGCCGCTGGGAGAGGGCGTTTGACGGGGTGCGCGATTGACGGGGGTGTTTGTGTGGACAGGTCGACACACTCCACCACAGACTCCGTAGCTGTGTTAGGCCTGAGGTGATTCATGCGCGTGAAGAGTCAAGTGTTTCGCGTGATTTGTTTAGAGGCGACTCTAGCAGAGCCAGACCTCGAGACTTCTACCCGTGGCATTTTTGTGCACCCCGAGTCCGAGCTGCCAAAACCGCCCACCTCTGCTGAGGTGGAGATTTTTGATGGTTCGGGAAGCCCTTTCGATAAGGATCCAGCGCAGCTGGCAAAGTTGTCGAGCGAGCCTGTTCTGGGAATGGTCCCTGGCGGATCCTGCACGCGGCCCCCGAATCGTGTGCTCCAGCGAGTTGCGCGGTCGATCGTGGCCTTGCCTGCGAGGGGGTCTCATCCTGAGCCAGCTGCAGTTACGCGTGGAATGGTCCACGGAACATGTCTTCTGACCTCGATGTCTGAGCACGTCGGAGTGGCATTGTGCGTACAGGTTGCAAACAGACCAGCCGTGTTCGGTGCCGATTGCACCTCAGTGATCACAAATAACGTAGCGCAGTGTCCAGCAGCAGCTCTCAGCAAACAACAAGTTTGCGGGAATCAGAAAGTGCGCTCAGTCGTTGGAGGCAACCGTTTGAATCCAGCAAGTGCGTAGCATCAAGGCGCGCAGGTCGCAAGGGGTGGTCGAATCGTTGCCCCTGTTCGAACGCGAATGGGCTTTGGCCAGTGGGATTGTCGACCACCGCGCTAAGATGACAGTCGGTGTGCATCCGACTGCCGATCTCATTTCTCTTCAGTCGGTGGATCTTGCGGAGGATCGAGCTGCTAATTGCTGTGCTCTTGCTGCTACTGTGCCCCCGTTGTGGGAGGTTGCGCCGCGCTGGGCGAGGAACCCCGAGCGCCGCAGGACAATGCATAGTCTCCAACAAGGATGGCATCAATGGCAGGAAGGCCCCGCAGGCCTACAATGCGCCAAGTGTCTGACGCCAGGCGGGGATGATCGATCGTCTCTCCCTATGAACGGGTGGGTTGGTGCGCCAACCTGGACCCGATCGCTTATCAGGGATCCGAGGGGGCACCTCGTCGTCACGGCTGGACTGTCGGCTCGACAGGCGTCGAGTGCGCGTGATCAGGCCTTTGCGAAGCAGTGCTGGATTTGTTTGAGATGTGGAGGCTGGTCCCAGAGCCGAGCAATTCAGTTTGCTAGACCCTGTTTTAAGCCTGGAGAGCATCCCACTAAGAAGAGCCGTGTCGTTATAAACCGTTCTTTCTAGGGTGAGCCGGCTAACCGTAAGGTCAACGCTCTCTCTTGTCGTTGTGTTATTTTCTCTCGTACTCCCACGGTTAATTTGCTGGCCCCTTCGGAGTCTGTAGCGGCCCCTGTTTCTACAGTGATTGCCAGATGTTTCTCGGCCTCGGGGGTCCCCTCATGAGCAGCGAACGGCTGCCCTCATCGAGCAACTCCGTGTCAAGGAAGCCTCAACGGCAGGCTGGTCCCAACCTGTTTAGTTTTGGTGCCGTGCCCCGTCCCTTCGGGCCCTTCCATTTCATTAATCCTTTTCCTACTCCTCCTCTTCCTCCTCCTCATCTTCCTCCTCCTCCTCTTCCTCGTCCTTTTCCTTCTCGTATACGCTCGCTGTTCTGGGCGTGGCAGACGGTGTTGGTGGTGCACTCTCTGTTTTTGCTGGTTTCTCTCAGCTTGCCAAGCGCAGTGTCCATTCGAATCCTGCCCACCCCTCTCTTTACCCGGGGGCCGATCGACGAGCTGCACGGGGGGCGGGGCGGGGGGCTGGGGACGTCGGAGGGCCATGTGCCGGGGAGGGAACCCAGTCAGGGTCAAGACGTTGTCTCGGGTGCCTTCCCCCCGAGCTCGCCCTTTCCCGATCAATTTTCCCGTCGGACCTCTCTCCTCACGTTCCTTGATGGGCAGTGGACCTTCTCGTTCTGCTGCTGCTGCTGCTGCTGCTGGTGCTCCTCGTCCCCACTTCTAGGTCCGACATGAAGCTCTTGCGGCCGCGCGCTGCAAGGGGCCCGCTCGCGGGATGGAGGCTTGCTTCGTCGAGTTGCGATTTCGCTGAGGAGGAGAAGGGGCAAGCATTTTCCTCCGCGTTCTTTCGGCAGCCTGCCGAGGGAGGACGTGAAAAGGGGGCATGCCTTCTCAGAAGGCGGCGGGGCTTCTCAGAAACCCTCTTGCGTTCTGAAAAGATTTCTGTGCCTTCGGAGAAGGTTCAGAAAACTTTTCAGGAGGCCGGGGGCCATTGAGCCTTCCGCGAAGGCCCGCCCCCTCTGCCTTCCCCCCTGGGCGTGCCGTCAGTGTTCCTTGTCCTCGTCGTTCTGCTCCTGGTCCTGCTGCTCTTGCTCCTCCTGCTCCTCCTGCTTCTCCTCCTCCCCTTTCAAAATTGGCAACAGCTTCGCAGTTGGAGGGCAGGTCGTTTTCAAAATGTGGCTCTCGCCGTAGCGCCGCGCACATTCGTTTTAACATGTTGCACGAGTTTCACGGATTGAGGGGAAACCGTTTTCAAAATGTGGTTCTCGCCTGAGCGCCGCGCACATTCGTTAATACAATTTGCAAGGGTTTCACGGATTCCCATGATCAAAGTACCAGAACTGGCGTTCTGGAAGGATTTGAGGGTGCAACAGTTACGTTCGTTCGCGGTGTTGAAGTTCCAATAATTGCGTTCTGCACGGTTCAGGATCGTCAAAGCGCAACAGTCAGTTTGATCCGTGGGGTTGAAAACCCGAGAACAATGCTTTGGCATGTTTCACGGTCTTCAAACCGTTGTCTGCCAACGGGGCAGTTCCCTCAATGGAAATGAACGGTTGCAGTGGCCTATTAAGAGGCAGCTTGGAGGGAGGATGTATTCCAACATCGTTGATGAACCTTGGAGTTACATTGGTCCTCCTCCTCCTTTTCCTCCTCCTCCTCTTCCTCCTCCCTCCACCCCGCCGGCGCGAGCCCACGCGAGAGCGGGACCGCTTGCGCGCGGGGTGAGATACCAGTCGCAGGAGTTCGAGGCCTTTGGAAGGGAGGGGGGGGGGAGATGACAAGGAGGACCATGATGAGAAGGAGAAGGAGGAGGAGGAACAGCAGGAGGATGAAGGCGAGGAGGAGCATGTGGATGAAGGGCAGTTAGCACATGAAGGGACGCGCCGAGTTCGGGTGACGGGCGGGGTAGAGCAGCGTCAGATGGAGGAAAGACGAGGAGGAGGAGGACCAGGAGGAGGAGGAGAAGGACCAGGAGGAGGAGGAGGAGGAGGAGGAAGAAAACCCTCCCTCTGACCCCAAGGCCCTGGGCCCCTGTCGTATTTTAGTTCGTGGTCATTCCTTCGGCCCTTCTCGGCCCCTCGCTCGCTCGCTCGCTGGCGAGCCCCCCTGTGCTGATCCCTTCCTTTCCCCTTGCCTGCCCCTGGGCAGGCGGGCCAATCCTCAGTCCCCAATCCTTTGGCCCACAGAACCCTTCGGGACTTGCCAGAATGCCCCAGAGATCCCCAAGCAGTCGAAAGCCATCCCCATCTCCCTTCCCCGCCTCCCCGTGGATCACCATCAAAACCACCTGGATCACCCTCAGACCCGGCTAGAACCAATCAGTACTCACGGAGCCCCCATTGGATCCTCCAAGAACCTACGGATTTTCTTCCTCCTCCTCCTCCTCCCCTTCTCCTCCTCTCCTTCTCCTCCTCCTCCTCCTCCTCTTTCTCTTCCTCCTCCTCTTCCTCCTCTTTCCATGTCTCACCCTCACCCCTCCTCTCCATGCCATCCCCACTCACCCCAGGCGGAGGAGAATTTATTTGCGGAGATCCGGCGGACTTCGTCAGACTCCTTGTGGAAAACGGTGAACTGTGCCCAGCACGCGGTGCCTCGAGCTTAAAGAGCAAGCACGGCATGGGAGTAGGATAAGGAGGGAGACGCGGATGGTGGTGATGATGATGATGATGATGATGATGATGATGATGGTCATGTTGTTGATGATGATGGTGATGTTGCTGATGATGTCGACGATGAGGACGATTATGGTGATGGTGATGTTGATGGTGATGTTGCTGCTGCTGCTGCTGATGATGATGATGATGATGATGATGATGATGCAGGCGACGATGATGATGATGATGATGACGATGATGATGATGGTGGTGGTGGTGTTGCTGTTGCTGTTGATAGTGATGCGGACGTTGATGGTGATGGTGGTGATTGGAATGGCGACGACGACGATGATGTGATGATGATGGCGGGAAGGTTGATGATCCTGATGTTGTTGATGATGAAGATGACGGTGATGAGGATGAAGGTGACGATGATGATGGTGATGGTGGTGATGACGATGACGATGGTGGTGATGATGGTGATGCTGATGTTGTTGATGCTGATAATGATGGTGGTGATGATTCTGGTGGTGGTGACGGTGTTGTTGTTGAATTCTCATTTCTAAAGAACAAGTATTGCTGATCCCCCCTCTGGGGCGCATTGCATTTTTCAAGTAAAGTGTTTCTCCCAGGGCTCGCACCTTGCTTCTACCAGGGAAGCGAGGGGTCACCGAAGAGGGGTCACCGAAATGAGCCCCTGGCCCCCGAGTTACAAAAACAACGGCTCCCGCCTGATACGTCCTCACAGTTTATTCTTCGCAATCTATTTAGACGCCGCGCCCTCGACACTCAGGAATCACGCTCTCGCTGTGGATTTCCTCACGATTTATTTGGAAATCGCGCTATCGGTCGAGACTTCCTCGCGATTCATGGAGGGCGCACACTTCAGCAACCCGCCTACTCGACCTGGCCGCCTGGGCCCGCCTTGTCGACCCGCTCGTTAGGGTCTACCCGCCCGATCTGCCCGTCTGGTTCTACCACGTGCTTTCTGCTCCTAGCCGCCCTCCTGCTACTCTACTCTCTCTCTCGTGCTCCATCCTCCTCCCTCCCCCTTGCCCGTTTCTTCCATCCGTCCTCACTTCCCCTGCCTCAGGGGCTGCGCAAGATACACGCTGCAGGTAAGACAGAGATATACCCCCAAGGGTGCACGGTCGAAGACGAAGAGGGCGGGTATCGAGGTTTTGGGAGATACGTGTTGAATGGCACGCGAGCAGATAAGAGCGAACCGTCTTACAATGATTGGTGTTGCTGTTGTTGCTGGTGTTGGGGATGCTGCAATTTCGAATACATATGTATTGTTAGTCCCCATCAGGTGAACCGTGTCCTTGTTCAGTTGAAGTGCCCCTCCCGGGGCTCGCACCTTGTTTGTTAAAGCCGAAAGTCTTGAACCTCAGATTGGGGTCCTGGCCTTAAAACTACCGCAACAAAGGTTCCCGCTGGATACTTCTTTACAACGAATTGAAGAATCGCGTTCCCGCTCGAGACTTCCATACTTCCAGACTCGCGATCTCGCTTGGTATTGTAATGGCCTCCAGCCAGTGCCGCCGATCCGGGGGGGTCCGGATTCGGCGATCTTCGCGGCTCTGTGGTCTCATGATGGTCGTGGTGGCGGTGATGGTGGGGGGGTGCGCTCTTGGGGTCGTCGAGGACGTTTCTTGGAGCTGACGTGCCTTGTTTGGGAGAGAGGGCGCTCTTGGAGTCGTCGGGGACGCTCTATGGAGCTGACGTGCCCTCAGGGGGGTGCATGGAGCGGTCCCGGGGGGGCCCGGGGAGGGTTCCGAGGGGAGGGTCTTGGGGGCAGTAGCGGCTAGATCTGAGGGCCCCCCCCCGAAACAATTCGGGGGACGCGCAAATCATGAAGAAAACGCCAGATGCGGGACCGCCCCCCCCTCTCCTCCCCTTCCCCGGGGTATGCGCGCCTCAGGGCTCGAAGAAGCTGGCGCGGGCGCTGGGTAGGCGCTGACGTTAGTATTGGCGTCGTTGCTGGCGTCGATGCTGGCTCAGGCGCTGGCCACGAGGCTGCTGGCGTCTATGTTGGTGCAGACGCTGGGCGCGCCTCGCGGGTCCGAAGGGCCCGCTGCCCAAGGCCGAGGCGGCTTCGCATTATTCGTAGGCGGCGCAGGCGCTCGTGTAGGCGCTGGGCGCACCCGCGGGGGCACTGCGCGCGGGGGCGCCGCCGCGGTGCCGGCTGCGCCTGCTGCTGCTGGGTAGCCGCTGCTGCTGCTGGCTGCACCTGCTGCTGGGTAGCCGCTGCTGCTGGGTGCGCCTGCTGCTGGTGCTGGCCGCGACCCCGCTGGCGCGAAGCCTGGCTCCACGCCGCCGTATTTCGCCGCGAAGTACGCCCTGGACTTCCCGCCGCGGCTGGCCCACTGGCCCGCGTTGACGCGGCACCTCTGGCCGCGCCGCGTCTCGGGGCCGCCTTCGGCAGGGCCGCGGGGGCCACTCTGGGCCCAGGAGAGGCCCATCTGCCTCGCCAACGCAAGCTCCGCGCGCAAGTCGGCGACCTGCTCGCGGCTGTGGCCCGCCCCGAGGCCGCTGGCACGCTCCTCGTACATCCTCCTCCAAGCGCCTCGGCCGTCGGCGGCCGCGCGGGCGGCGTCTTGGCCCTCGGCGGGCGCGCGTGCGCCTTGGACGGCGGCGGCCGCACGCCTGCGGGCTGCGGCAGGAGCCTTGTCGGTTCGCGGCTGCGGCTGCGGCCCCGCGGCGCCGCGACCGAAGGAGCTGCCTGCGGCGCCGCCGAAGAAGCTGCAAGCGGCGACGCGCGCGCGCGCCGACCTCCTGAAGCACCGCGCACGGCCGCTGCACGTCGATCGAGAGCGTCGATGCCGAACTTCGGGGCCCGCACGATGCGCCGCCAGCCTCGCCGATGGACTCGGCAAGGGGGCTTTGGGGGCTCGCTGGGTCAGCAGGGGGCTGCGCCCAGTCGCTGGGCTCGACCATGCTTTCGAGCGCGCCGCTGGGTTGGCCGCTGGGCTCGACGTGCTCGGCAGCGCCTTCGGGGCTCGACGCGTCGCCGGGCACTATGTGCAGGGCCCCCTCGGGCTCTTCAGCAGGCGCCGCCTCGCCAGCCGCCTCCGCCGCCTCCGCCGCCCCCTTCTCAGAGGGGCGCTCGCCCGCCGCCTCCGCCGCCCCATCCTCAGGGAGCTGCGCTTGGTGCGCTCGGCCTGCTGGGGCGCAGCCGACGCCTCCGCCGCCCCTGCAGGCAGCTCCTCTAGGAACGCCGGCGCCGCGGAAAAGAACTCGTCGGCCAGGTTCTCCACGCCTGCTGCAGGCAGCACGATCGCGGGCGATTCCGCTAGCGGGCGCGCGCGAGGCGCCGCTGGCAGCGCGAGAGGCGCCGCAGGCAGCGCCGATGGGCGCGAGCAGCGCGGGCGCGGACGAAGGGGCCCACGGGCGCGAGACGGGCGTGCGAGCCTCGCGCTCGTAAGCCAAAACTTGCTATGGTAATGCGTGCAATGATGCGCGCAATGACGCGCGCAATGCCCGGCGATCGCCGTCGCCCCCCCGCCTCCTGCCACTCCGCCTCGTCCACCTCCCCGCGGCCAGAGTTGCCGCCAATTTCCATGTCTATTCTAGCTTCGCGCTCGCGCCCCCAACCTCTCTCGTCCGCTTCCCTCTCCGCTGTTATTGCCGTCTCTACTCTTAATTGTCTTTCCACTTCCACAATTGCGAAAACTTGTGAGTATTATCGTCTCCACTCTACTCTGCTCCGCCTCATCCGCACCCCCTCCGCTTCATCGCTATCGTATCTACTCCAGCTTCGCCATCCTCCAAGCGACATCTGCAGCCCCAAGCGATCGCCATCGCTGCAATCTCAATCGATCGCCATCGCTGCAATCTGCCATCGCTGCAACCCCGAGCGATCGCCATCGCCGCCCTGCCCCGTCGCCCTCCCCCGCCCCTCCTGCCCGCCCCCGTCCTCGGCGGCGCGGTCGGTCACGCGCGCCTTCGCGCGCGCGCTGCGTCGTCGCAGCGCCCGCGCGAATTCGCGGAACGCGCGGCGCCGATCAGGCGCCGACGCCGAGCTTATTCACTCGTTTGTGCACCCGCTTCTTAGCCGCAGCGATCGCCTTGCCGTTGCCGCCGCCGCGGTCGCTGAACTCGACGGCCATCGACTGTCTCGGGCCTGGCGCGCCCGCGCGGCACAAGCCTGGTTGCGCGACCGCTTCGCCGAGTAGGAGGGCCTCGCTGACTTCGCCTCGGCCTTCTTCTTAGCATTAGTATTAGTATTCTTCTTCTTAGTATTATTCTTCTTCCGCTCGGCCCCCCCCCCCCATTCGGGCCTTCGCGCTCGGCCTTGCCCGCCCCCCCCCCCCGCTCGCCTTGGCTTCGGGGCGCGGGGTGGGGGGGGCAGCTGCAGTCGGCGATGAAAGTGGGAATAGCGATGGAACTGATCGAAATGGCCTTGGGGTGGCCGCCGCCAGCGGCCATGCGCATCGTCTTCATCGGCGGCGCCGCGGCCCCCTGCTCCGCGGGCCCGGCGCCGCCGTTGCCGCCCGCGCCCTCGGAGTCGGAGTCGTCGTCGCTCCCCGACTCGTCGTCGCTCGGCGGCACCATGCTCGCAGACGGCCGTTTGCCGCCGGGCTTCGCGTGGATCTTGCCCCTGGCCCCATGCGCGCCGCGCGTCGTCGGCCGCGGTTGCGTCGGCGACGTCGCGGGCCCCCCGTCGCCGATCGGCATCGGGCCGTCCTCGGCGGGCGCAGGAGGCAGACTCGGAGCGCAGCGCCTGCGGGCCGCAGCGCCACCATCCCGGCGCGGCCCGGCGGGCGCGGCGGCGGGCCCCCCCCCCGCCGCCACGCGCGCGCGAGCGCCGCTCGGGGCGTTCCCCCGGCGTGCCACTCGGGCCCATCAGAGTGGTCGCTGACGGAGGGCGGCCCCGACGCGGCCAATTGCATGCGCAATTTCCACGGCGGGGGCTTGTTAGCGTAGTTCTTCGTCCGCCTAAAGCAGCCCCGCGGGGCCATCGGGCGCGCGCGCGTCGCCCAATCGAAGCCGCCCGCCAAGAGGGCGACGCGCGCTGCCAACTGGGCCGTCGGCCCACGCAGCGCGCGCCGCCCGAGACCTTTGCGCCCCGCAGCGCGACTGCAACCCGACCCATCAAGTCGCTGCGCTCGCCCAGTATGGCGCCCCACTGCCTCTTCGCCAGGCAGGCCAGGATGGGCGCGAAGTCCTGCGTGGGCGCCCTGCTCGACCCCGCCAGCTCCTCGCCCGCGGCCGCGTTAGCGACCGGCACGCGCGCCGAGGGCGCCGCCGACTCCGCGGCGCGGCCGAGCAGCTTGGCCGCAGCCCATTTGCTGAAAGGCATCTGGCCAATCTCCGGGACCAGCATGGCCGAGTCCTCGGCGGAGATGAGGGCCCGCGGCGCCACGATGGCGAGCGCCATGGAGCTCTGCGCCTCCTAGATCTCCGCATGCGGGTCGGACCTCTTCCCGACTTGGGAGAGAGGCGATTTGGCGGCCTTAGCTGCCCCGCCGGCGCGGCCGCCGCGGCGCCGGCGGGCGCCGCGCGCGCGCGCGGCGCGAATGCAAAGCCGCCAGCGGCTATACGTGGCGATCGCTCGCAGCGATTGTTGCGCGGGGATCGGCGTCGCTTCGCCCTCCACCACCTTCTTCGATTCTCCTTCGCTTCCTCCTCCTCCTCCTCCTCCTCCTCCTCCTCCTCCTCCTCCCCCCCCCTCCCCCCATCCCCCCTCCTCTTCCTCCTCCTCCTCCTCCTCCTCTTCCTTCCCCCCCCCCCCCCCCCTCCCCCCCCCCCCCCCGAGCGATCGCCATCGCTGCCTCCCCCATCCCGGCCCGCCTTGCCCGAGCGATCGCCGTCGCCGTTTCCCCCGTCCCCCTCCTCCTCCTTCTCCTTCCCTCCCCCTCCTCTTCCTCCGCCTCTTTCCCCCCCTCCCCTCCTTCTCCTATTCCTCCCCATATTTTTTCTCCGCCTCCTCCTCTCATCCTCCTCCTCCTCCTCCTCCTCCTCCTCCTCCTCCTCCCTCCCTTCCTCCTCCTTCTCCGCCTTCTCCTCCTTCTCCTTCTCCTCCCCCGCGCGGTCGCCCTCGCTGCCTTCCCCGCCCCCTTCCTCCTCGCCCAAGTGAGCGCCATGGCTCCCTCCCCCATCCTTCCCCCTCCTCCCCCGAGAGATCGCCCTCGCTACCTTCCCCGCCCCCCCCCCCCTGGCCGATCGCCATCGCTGCCTTCCCCGTCGCCGGGCGACGCCTCTTGTCGAACCCGCGGGCCGCGGCGGGCGGGCGCGCGGGAGGGGGGGGGGGGGCGGGGGCGAGGGGGGGGGGAAGGGGGGTTAAGCTATTTTCAAGTTACTTTTATGTTGTTGATGTATTGCGCGTCAGAAAGGGCAAGTTACTCAGCGATAGTTAACAAGTATCTTGCACCCTCGGGAAACTACCGGCGATATATCTATCAGTAGTCTGTCCATAGTTGCGCTGCGAGACGAATTATATATATATATATATATATATGTATATATAAATCGTTAGGGCACGCTGCAGTTAGTTATCGTTTGCCATGAATAGACGATGCCCAGTTATACCTACGGTGTAAGTAGCATGAGAGCCTGCGCCCTCTACGGACGGCGGGCTCTGGCGCGCGTCAGTCGGCGTTTCGCTGGGCGCCCGTGCGGCGTGGCGCGGGCAGTGGCCGGCGCTGGGCTGGGGGGCGACGATCGGGTCTCTATCGGCGAGAATCCGCGCGCGACCGCTCAGCCCAGGTGGCGGGCAGCCTCGGGCGCTCCAGCGCCTCGGCGCCAGCGCGGCCAACCCGCGGCGGGCCCCGGTTCACGTTGCAGCCCCCAAGGGGCGGCGACGTCTCACGGTGTTCACCAAAGGGAACCTCGCCGCCGGAGTCTGCAGGAGCTCGCGCAAGTGGCGGCGGCGCGCTAGATGGCAGCGCACCGGGGGCGGCGAGGTCCATGTTGGCAACCGTGAAACAGTCCATGGTCGGGCCCCAGGGGCCCGCGGCAGTTGCAATTGTTTCCAGGTCGCAGCCCGCCGGGGGCGGCGAGGTCTCCTGGCGGCCCCCGTAGGACACCGCTCCGGTGGACCACCCAGGAGCCCAGCGAAGCGGCGGCCGCTTCGCAGGTCTCAGCCCGCCAGGGGCGGCGAGGCCTCATATACCTTGAGCATCCAATGTACAAATACATTTGAATCGCCGAGATACTTGCTCCTAGCAAAGTTCCCATTTGCTGATATATCTGAGAGCAACGCGCACCAACATGCTGGAACGTTGCTTCATGTTGTTGCCGGCGTGTGCCCACGAGATGTAGACCCTAGCGCGCTCTGGGAATAGCTGTCTCCTACCCCTTGCCGGGGGGAATAATTATGTTTCCTTTTCGTTCACCCTACGGTCTGCAGCCATTCGCTCGAACGCGAGTGACAGGCATGGGGGCCGCTCTTGAGGGGGGGCCGCCGCGCCACCGCGCATGCCTGCTTAGCGACGAGGCCGTGGCCGACTTGGTCAAGAGGCGCGTATCATTGATCGAGAAGAGCTACATCAGTGGAACAACGGAGCAGATTCTCAAGGACAGCGCGCCGCGCTTGTTGGACGCGCGCAAGGCGTCGCAGCGCTTGAGACCCACCGCGCTCGCGAAGGCCATCACCTCGCAGAGGGCGTGCCTCGCCGCCAAGGAAGCGAGGCGCTGGGCCACTGAGATGAGCAGGCGCGTCGGCTACGTTGCGAACATGTTAAAAGGGCGCCGCGGCCGCGGAGAAGCAGACCAACTACGCTAGGGTTCTCGAAGGCGCGACGAACGTGGAGCGGGGTCGTAATTCTTCCAGCAAAAAGAAGAAGACGGCACAGACAGAGGCTCTCGATACCAGCTCGGAGGATGAGAGCACCCAGGGCAAGACGACGGCCCCCAGCGGGCTGCGCGGCCCCGACGCCAGGTGCAAGTTGATCAGGGGGCAGCACGGATTCCCCCCCCCGCCCAAGCCAGCCACCAAGAAGAACGAGGTGCACCGCCCGCTCGTCGCGGCGTCAAATCAGGAGGTGGCGGGCTCGCCGGCGAGCGCGCGCCCTCCAGCTACGCGGGCCGCTTCTATCTCTGCGAGGAAGGTTTGGCCGCCCCCTTCCTCCGCCCCTTCCTCCTCTTGCTGCTGCTCCCGCTGCTTCTCCTGCTCCTTTTATTATCATGGCCCTTCTTTTCGTCCACCCCCTCTCTCCTTGATCAAAGATGACGCGGTGCGACTGGGGCGCCTACCCGCCGTGCGTGGTTATTGCTGAAAGTGCGCCAATGGATCTCCCTGAATACACTACAGAGAGGGGAGGGCCCCCCCCCCCCCCTCTCCCCTTCAAGGAGGGCGGGGGTCGGGAATCCCCCCCCCCCGCCCCCCCTCTCCTTTTCCCCGTTAAGGCCCTTCCCCCCCCCCTTCCCTACTTTTTTTTCTCCGCCTCGGGGGGAGGGGCGGGGAGGGGTGGGGGGTGGAGGGGGGGGGGGTGGGGGGGGGGTCGGAACCCCCCCTCCCCCCCTGTAGGGATTGCGGAGTTGGGAGTAGGGAGTGGTGAGTAGTGAGTAGTTAGTGCGTAGTGAGTAGTGAGTATTGGTGAGTATTGGGTAGTGAGTAGTGGGTAGTGAGTGGCGAGTAGGGAGTAGGGGGTAGGGAGCGGGGAGTAGTGAGTAGTGAATAGTGAGTAGTGTGCACTGATATGTGAGTTGTGAGTGGCGAGTAGTGAGTGGTGAGTAGTGAGAAGCGAGTAGCGAGTAGTGAGTACTGAGTAGCGAGTAGGGAGTAATGAGTAGTGCGTAGTGAGTAGTGGGCAGTGAGTAGTGGGTGGCGAGTAGCGATTTAGAGAGTAGTGAGTAGTGGGTAGTGCGTAGTGCGTAGTGAGTAGTGAGTAGTGAGTGGTGAGTAGAACGTAGTGAGTAGTGAGCTGTGATGAATAGAGAGTAGTGGATAGTTGCAGTGGGTAGTGAGTAGTGAGTAGCGAATAGGGAGTAGCGAGTAGTGAGTAGTGAGGAGCGAGTAGGGCGTAGTGGGTAGTGAGTAGTGAGTAGAGAGTACTCAGTAGTGAGTAGTGGGTAGTGACTAGTGAGTAACGAGTAGGGCGTAGCGAGTAGTGAGTAGCGAGTAGGGAGTAGTGAGCAGTGGGTAGTGAGAAGTGGGTAGCGAATAGTGGGTAGTGAGTAGCGCTTGGTGAGTAGTGGGTAGTGGGTAGCGACTAGTGACTAGTGACTAGCGACTAGTGAGTTGTGACTAGTGACTAGAACTAGAGACTATGTAGTGACTAGTGAGTAGGGAGTACTAAGTAGTGAGTAGTGAATAGTGAGTAGCGGGGAGTGAGTAGTGAGTATTGAGTAGCGAGTGTGGGAGTAGCGAGTAGTGAGCACTGAGTACTGTGTAGCCAGTGTTGTGTAGGGAGTAGCGAGTAGCGAGTAGTGGGTAGTGAGTAGTCATTTGCGGGCAATGAGTAGTTAGTAGTGAGTAGTGAGTAGTGGATAGTGGGTAGTGGGTAATGAACAGTTTTGAGTGATTAGTGAGTAGGGAGAAGTGAGTAGTACTTAGTAAGGAGTGAGTATTGAGTAGTGGGTAGTGAGGAGTGAGTAGTTGAGTAGGGAGGAGGGAGTAGTGAGTAGGGAGTAGTGAGTAGCGAGTAGTGGGTGGTGGGTAGTGAATAGTGGATAGTGAGTAGTGAGTCGTGAGTAGTGAGTAGGGGGTAGTGAGACGTGGGTAGCGAATAGCGAGTAGCCAGTAGTGGGTAGTGTGTAGTGAGTAGTGAGTGCTCTTTGGGGCCGGGGTTCGTGGTTGGGGTTAGGATTAGGGGTTTGGGTTAGGGTGAGGACTAGGGGTAGGGGGGGTGGCGGGGGTTGGGTTCCGGAGTCAGGGGGCGGCGCGGCGAAAGGGGGGGGGGAGGGGGGGGGGGGGGGGGCGACGACGGATCGGGAAAAGGGGAGGGGGGGTTCCCGACGACGGATCGGGGAATGGGGGGGGGAGGGGGGGACGGATCGGGGAAAGGGGGAGGGGGGGGGTCCTAGACCCCCCCCCCTTGGGGGGGTCCAGCGGCGCACCCTCGTCATTGCTGATGAGTCGGGCAAGGAGACGAGCGCGCCGCTGTCTGCGTGCGATTCGGGCTTCTTAGTGGCGCGCGCACCTGATGGGGGGAAGATCGAGACCCACCAGTCCAGCGCTTTGCTCAAGGCCCACCCCGAGGGGCGGAAGAAGCGGGCGGCCGGGGAGAAGGAGGCACCGACGAAGCTTCCGAAAGCAGCAATAAAGAAAACGAGCGCGACAGGAGGCAAGAAGCGCCCTGCTGCGCCAATGGCGGGCCCTCCCAGGAAGCGACCAGCCCGCGCGGAGGCCGCCCGAGACGACGAAGAAGATGATGGCGAGCAGGAAGAGGAAGGGGCGGAGGGGGGGGGGGGGCGGGCGACGATAGCCAGCGGGGCGACGAGGCACAGACAGAGGAGCCAGCCGACGAGGCAGCTCGAGGCGCTGCCCATGGGCGCGGCTGCCATCTCGACTGGCATACCAGGGGCTGCAGGGCGGGGGGGTGGGAATCAAGCTGAAGCACGGCAAGCAGAATCAGCCATGCTCTTTCGGAAGGGCACCCGCGAGGGGCACCGTGACGAAGGGCGAGCTGATGGGCGTCGGCAAGAAGGTGCGCGAGCAGCTCAAATAAGGCAAGATCGCTGATATGCGGGGCGCCGCGCGGGGTGCTGCGGACGCTCTGATGCAGGAGCTGATCGATGGGCGCGTCATCATCTCCCATCGCCATCTTGCGTTTTCCTTCCCCCTCCCACCAAGGGGCTCATTGTCTCCTATCGTCGTCTGACGTTCAATCCCCCCCCCCCCCCCTCGATTTATCAGGGGGCCCGCCCGCCCCTTGATAGGGGGCAGGGGCCCCTTCGCGCAGGGAGTTCAAGCAGTGCTCTGCGCGAGCGAGAGATTGCGCTTGTTTGTTGTTCGCGCAGCTTTCTTGGCTCAAGACGATCGCGCTCGCGAGGCTCGCCGCGGGGCTTGAGGCATGCTTGCGCGCGCGGCGAATGCCCCCCTCGCGCTGGCGGCGCTCGCCGCCGCTTGGCTGGCCCCGCAGCGGGGGGCGGGGGCCGGCAGGAGTCAGGGGCCCCAGGGCGAAGTCAGGAGGCAGGAGTCAGATGCCAGGGGGGTCAGGAGTCAGTTGGCAGGGGCGCTCGAATTGCAACCCCCATCCGTTTACGCTGTAAACGGGGGGCGGGGGTATAAAAATGAAGCAATGCTTGTGGCTCCATGCAATTCACCGCCCCCACGAGACTTCCCACGAGGCCCCTCGGGAGGGCGCGAACGGGCCCGCGCCCCCCCCCCCCCCCCCCCCCCCCTCAGGCGATGATCAGCGGCTACAGCCCCGGAGCGGGAGGCGGCGTCGGCGACTGGGGCGGAGGCCCCCCGCGGGCGGGGCCATTTCGACGAAGCAAAGGACATGCTCTTTGGGTCAAAAAGAAAAAGCACCCCTAGATCGGGGGACCCCCATCGATGGGGGGGCCCCCGTGAAAAAAAGTGAACGCCCCAGGGATCCGTTCCCGTTCCCGTTCCCGTTCCCGCCCCCGCTCCCGTCCCCGTCGTCGTCGTCGTCGTCGTCGTCGTCGTCCCGTCGTGGTCGTCGTGGTCGTCATAGTCGTCGTCGTCGTCGTCGTCGTCGTCGTCGTGGTCGTCGTCGTCGTCGCGGTCGTGGTCTCCGTCCACCCTGAAGGGGGGTCAGGAGGGAGGCTCCAGAAAGGCTGCGGACGCTTGGAGGCTTGTTGGGCTCTCCTGAGAGGCCTCTCGGGGGCCTCTTGGAAGCATGTTGCAAGTCTCTTGGGGCCCGTAGGGGTCTTCCTGGGGGCGTCAGGGCGGAGGACTTTGGGGTCTCCTGGGAGTTCGTTGGCGGTCTCGGAAGGTCTCTGTCAGACGCCTACGGCGAATCACCGCCGCCCCTTGCCTTTTGGAAACGCCGACGCGGCCGAGCGCCACGGCGAAGTTCGGCCCAGGTGTTGAACCAGGTGCTCCCCCAGCCGTCGTTGAAACCCTTGGGGGAAACACTTGGGCGAGGAAGATGGGGGGGGGAGCAGGATAGAGGGGTGCGCTGGTGATGATAACGAAGAGGCACGTGAGATGATAAAGGGGGGGGGAGGAGGCCTCTTCGAGGCATTTTGGGGCTTCCTGCGGGCTTTTGGAAGCCACTCGGGGCCATCTGGATTCCTTTTCGGGCAGTATTGGCCGTCTTGGAGGGCATATTCGGTCGCCTCGGGGGCCCTGCAGGGCCGCCCTGGCAGTCTTCGACGGCATGCTGGCCGTCCTGGAGGCCACATTGGACCATCTTAGCATGCTTGAATGCAATCTCTTACGTGCCTTAGGCCATCTTGGAGGCAATCTCATCCGTCCAGGAGGCCATCTTGGCCGTCGTGGAGGCCATCCCCAGCGTAGCCCACCCAGCCATGGTTCTGTTAATGCGCTCGTACATATCCAGCTGCCTGCGGCAATTCCCGCCACCGTGGTGATGATGATGATGCTGATGATGATGATGCTGATGATGATCTCTGTTAGGCGCGGCGGTTCTCGTCGTGGTTACGTTGTCGGTCAGTGTTGTCGTAGAAGGGGGAAACGCCCGCAAATTTTGAAATTTTCGTTTCGGTGCGGTGATTCTCGTCGTGGTTATGCTGCCGGCCAGTGGCGCGGTGCCCCTTTTCGGCGCGGCGGTTCTCGTAGTGGTGACGTTGTCGGTCAGTGTTATCGTAGAAAGGGGAAACGCTTGCAAATTTTGGAATTTTGGTTCCGGCGCGGTCGTTCTCGTCGTGGTTATGCTGCCGGTCAGTGGCGCGGTGTCAGGCGCTCCCGTCGCGGTGTCGTCGGCGTCCGTTGTCGTAGACAGGCGCGCAATGTTTGCTGCCGCCGCCGTGTTTCGTGCAGTTCGCATCGAAAGCGTTTTTATTCGGGTGCTCTGAGCTGTGCTTGCGGGGCTCGTGGTGGTGATGTTATCTGCCGCTGTTGTTAGGTTGGAGCTGCCCGCGGTCGCACTCCTCGGCGTCGCAGGTTTCTCAGAGGGCGTAGACGGAGCGGCGCCGCGAACTGCTGACGTCTTTCCGACTTTGCGCGTCATGGACGTCATAATGTCGCTCGGAAAGGAAGCCGCGCACGTGTCTGTCGGAGCCCCGCAGAGCGGCCGGGTGATGCTCAGAAGCGAGGCGCGCACACGGCGGCAAGGAAGGCACCAAGTCGGAAAAAAATCGGCAGGCAGGCAGATAGCACACGTCGTCGACGCTTCGTTATTCGACGTGTTGCGCGCCATCCTTTATTTGGGCTCGGGCATGCTTCGAATCCGTCTGGGCTGCGGCGTATCGCGACGCGGGTGTCGGGCCGCGAAGCGCGCCGCGCGGGGCGCGCTCGCGTAGCTCGCGTGCGTCTGTCGCCAGGGAGTGGCGTGAACAGAAGGGCGCGCCGGCACGGTGGGGGCAGCGACGAGCGTGGCGAGGGCGTCGCGACATGCGCCGGGAGCTGCGGCGTGCCCTTCGAGACCATTGGTGATGGAATGCTCTTGGTGCTTGTCGCGTGGGCGGCGTATGCGACGTGCGCGCCGCCTACCTCTGCGGCGACCTTGGCGGCAGACAACGCAACCGTGGGGCCCTGGGAGAATAAGTGCTTGCAAGATGTGGTAGCGCGTATGCAGCGCGGTCGTTGGCGCCGAGAAGCTTTGATTCCCAACCATCCTGTGGTGTTGGGTCCTCGTTTTGTAGGGACGGCGCCCCGCGTTCCCCACCTCCTCCTCCTCCCACCCCCTCCCTCCTCCCATCATCATCGTCGTCATCATCATCATCATCATCATCATCATCATCATCACCACCGATTTCGGCACACCCCTCACACGTTTCGTGGCCCCATAGGGAGCTCCACCGAAGGCCCCAGTGGCAGGGTCCGCATGCCTCCCCACCACCCATTTCGGCACACCCCTCACACGTTTCGTGGCCCCATAGGGAGCTCCACCGAAGGCCCCAGTGGCAGGGTCCGCATGCCTCCCCACCACCAATTTCGGCACACCCCTCACACGTTTCGTGGCCCCATAGGGAGCTCCACCGAAGGCCCCAGTGGCAGGGTCCGCATGCCTCCCCACCACCCATTTCGGCACACCCCTCACACGTTTCGTGGCCCCATAGGGAGCTCCACCGAAGGCCCCAGTGGCAGGGTTCGCATGCCTCCCCACCACCCATTTCGGCACACCCCTCACACGTTTCGTGGCCCCATAGGGAGCTCCACCGAAGGCCCCAGTGGCAGGGTCCGCATGCTCCCCCACCACCCATTCGGCACACCGTCTCACACGCTTCGTGGCCCATAGGGAGCTCCACCGAAGGCCCCAGTGGCAGGTCCGCATGCTCCGCACACCCATTTCGGCACACCCCTCACACGCTTCGTGGGCCCACGTCACGTCGGCATGCTCGATTCGGCACACCCGTCACAGATTCGTGGCCCCAATAGGGAGCTCCACCGAAGGCCCCAGTGGCAGGGTCCGCATGCCTCCCCACCACCCATTTCGGCACACCCTCACACGCTTCGTGGCCCCATAGGGAGCTCCACCGAAGGCCCCAGTGGCAGGGTCCGCATGCCTCCCCACCACCCATTTCGACACACCGCTCAAACGCTTCGTGGCCCCATAGGGAGCTCCACCGAAGGCCCCAGTGGCAGGGTCCGCATGTCTCCCCACCACCCATTTCGGCACACCCCTCACACGTTTCGTGGCCCCATAGGAAGCTCCACTGAAGGCCCCAGTGGCTGCGTTCGCATGGCACCGCCGCGCCCATTTCGGCACGCCCCTCACGCGTTTCGTGGCCCCGCAGGGAGCTCCGCCGAAGGCCCCAGTGGCAGGGTCCGCATGCCGCCCCCGCGCCAACTCCGGTGCACCCCTCACGCGCTTCGTGGCCCCATAAGGAGCTCCACCGAAGGCCCCAGTGGCAACGTTCGCATGGCACCGCCGCGCCCATTTCGGCACACCCCTCACACGTTTCGTGGCCCCACAGGGAGCTCCACCGAAGGCCCCAGTGGCAGGGTCCGCATGCCGCCCCCGCGCCAACTTCGGTGCACCCTTCAAACGGTTCGTGGCCCCATAGGGAGATCCACCGAAGACGGTACTCACACCAGCATTACTCACAATTGCATATGGTTGGGTCCTTCGCCAGGCTAATTTTTTTGGTAGCGAGTGCGCCAATCACACGTGGTCTGGCATGGGCGGGGCGGGTCGGGTGGAAGAACAGAACGTGGACGCGGTCCAGCGGTGGTTCTGACAGCACAAGGCTTTCGCGTGGGTGTACGAGGCCAAACGCGTCGCGGATCTTCTGGAGGAGGGAACCCGTTTGAGGTGGCGATTGGGTGGTGCGAATGGCTGCTGCGTCGGATCGGCCGTTTGGTTGTCCGAGGGACATGTAGTTCGTGTCGCACATGGGCACGGTTCGTTGAACGGGGTGGGGGTGGGGATCCGATGCAGGCGCCGTGGCGACGTTACGCGGCTGGCGCCACTCGCGGCAGTAAAAACGCGGCGCCGGCGGCAAGCAGTAGCGCGAGCGCGAGTGCCGAGTCGACAGAGACGGGCTACAAGCCAGGCAGGCGGCGGCCGCTGCCGAGACGCGTCGGAAAGCTGAGAGAGAGAGAGAGAGAGAGAGAGAGAGAGAGAGAGAGAGATAGCGGCCTCGGACCCGGGGCGGCAGCTCAGCTTGAGCAGCAATCTGGAGCGCGTGCCTCCTCGCGTCTGGACAAGAACGCAGAAGTTTTTGAATGCCGAAGTCGCGAGAAGCTTCGCCAGGGCCTCCACGGGAGACGCAGGGCTGATGCGAAGGATAAGGGGAAGCCGAGTCTGCGAGGCGGGGCAGTGTCCGCGGACGTTGTGGCCGCGCAAGAGCCGAACGAGAGCGCCATGACGCACCTCGCGCACCCGCTCCCACCGGAGATGGATCTAGGAGAGATGCTACGCGGGAAGCCAGCGCGAGAGAGATGCTCGGAGGGCGCGTGGAGTTGCGATCATCTGCATACCAAAGGGATGCCGAATATCGGAAACTCATGTTTCGCGAACGCCGTAGTGCAAGTGTTGCTACGACTCGGGCACATTCGGCAAGCAGTGTGTCGCCACGGGGGCGCGTGCACCGCGCGGTCGGCAACGCGGCGCGGCGTGCGTGCGTTGGCCGAGCAGGCAGGCCTGATGAACTCAACCACGGCGGAGCTCCCGGCCACCGAGCGAGAACAAGCGCCGGCAGTGACAGCGACGCGATCTGGATTTTTTTCAGCACGGGCGCCACAACGATTTCCGAGGTAATCGGCAGTGCGATGCGAGCGAGCTTTGGAGTGCCATGGTGGAGACAAAGTGCGGAGTCGGCAGCGTTGAGTAGAATGGCAGCGCAACCGCCTCGGGACTCGTTCGTAGACGAGTGCGTGCTCGGGTACGCAGTGTGTCAACGACGGTATTGCGCGGGATGCGGATGGGTCTCGGACTTGTACAGACGAGAACGATTCATGACTATTCAGTTGTGGGAGCACGCGGAACATTCAGAGCCCTTGTGCTTCGGCGCCTTGGTCGGAGTGCACGCGCGCGCTGCGCAGTATGATTTGCCGCGTCCTCATCGGCCGGCGTTGCCGGAGGGCGAAGTGTGGGACGGTTGCCAAGGGCCGTCGCAGGCACACGACATCCCTGCGGTTTCGCCGCCGCCGTTGCTGACTGTAGTTCTCAGTAGAAGGATGCCTCATGGGATGGACAGGGTGAACGCTCGCGCGAGGATCCCGCGAGAGATCGGATGGCCATGCAATGACAGCATCAAGTACCGGCTCCAGGGTGCAATCTGTCACCTGGAACGTCAAAGCCATTATGTTGCGCATTGTGGTTGCCCTGGGGTAGGTGTTGTCAGGTTCGACGACGGCAATGTTACTCGAGTGGGGTTTGCAGGGTTTTCTGGCTGCGAGAGAAACCATGTGGATGTTGCCGTCGTTGTTTTGGCGCGGGCTGCGGCAGGTGGGACATCGTCTGCAGGCGGCGGAAGCGAGTTGCCATCCGCGGGCGGCTCTGCTGGCGCAGAACAGCGCGCGGACGCTCCCCGCGCGAGCGTTGAAGGCGAGATGACAGGAGTTTCGAAAGGCGCGAGTGTGGGGCGGGACACAAATGGGAGTGGCAGCGTTGATGCGACGGTAAAGAGGACGCGGGTCGATGGACACAAGGGAGCGGACACGTCTCGGCGCAGCTCGGTGAATGACGAGGGTTGGCGGGGGCGAGCCGACGGCGGCGAAGGAGAAGGCACAGTGCGAGGTGGGCCACTCCCGGACAAAGCGGGCGCCAAGGATCGCTCTTCAGAAGACCACGTGGGAGCTGGCGGGCGGGTGGATTCGACAGGGGCGGGCTCGGGCGTGCCGGCGCCGCCACCACCCGGTAAGGAACGTGGGGCAAAGGGCGCCGAGGCACGCAAACGGCGGCGGGCTGGAGCAAGCATCGGCGCCAGCGGCAATGCGAAGAAGGCTGTGGTTGCGTCGTGGAGTGGTGGGAGGTGCAACGATGGGGCTAGCTGCGCTGGCGAATGTGCGAGAGCCGCGATTGGGTCGGCAGTCGGTGGCGATGAGGAAACAGTTGTGAAGCAAGGGGACGACAGGGCAAAAGGGCAGAGCGTCGGAGACGGGGCAGCACGGCAAAGGGAAAGAGTGACGTCTGGCGGGGCGACGGAACCACGGGTTGACATAGGCGCGATGGGCGTGGACGGGGCGCCGCTTGGTGGACGAGACCCTTTCAGGGGGCGTGGTTGACGGCGATGACGGCGCCCCCGCGGCAGACGCCATGCAGAAGGCTTTCTATAATGTTTGTGTAGACGCGTCGTCGAAAGATCCTCGGCGGGCCCGAGAACTCCTCGCGGCAGCTGCTGCGGCAAGGGCGAGGCGACGCCCAACGGTGCCTGCGGATCCAGACGATCCCGCGCAACCTTGGTCGCGAGCACTGGCAGAGGACATGGCTGTCGAGTTGCCAGCCGTGCACTGTGCGTTTGTGGGGTGTACGTGGCAGTCGGAGGACGTAGACGAGTTGTACGGGCATGTCCGCGAGGTGCACGGTGCCGTCGTGATGCCAATTGCCGACTTTTTTCATCCTGAGGACGAGGGCGAGGATCTCCGCGTCGCGGCAGCGTACCATGCGATCGTTGCACATGCCGTTCGGGGTGGGGCGCCGCTGTCGGCAAATTCCCTTCACAGAAGGAGTTTGGCCAGGTACGCGGAAGCAACGAAGCAGAAAAGCATAGCGTCTCCGATATGCTTTCTATGCGCGTGCACGTTTCCATGGGTGGAAAGCTGACGAGGGAACCAGATCTTCCTGGGAGCGGCCGTTCATGGCATCCGAAGCGGACCCGAGTGTAGTGAGTCGATTTGGCGAGTGGGCCATGCCGGACGTGCACGTGCGTTTCAGCGTCGACGCATACTTGCGAGACTACCGGTTCGAACCAGGGAACGAAGCGTTGGACTTGGAAAGAGATGCGTGGTACCGAGAAGACTTCACCGATTAGCTCGTGGCAGTCCCGACGTCCCGCGGTGAAGTGCAAATTCTGTGTTGTCCCGAAGATCAACGTTGCCACAGGGGGTGCCAGGAGAAGGGAGTGGCATGTCCCGAATGCAGAGTGCCTCTTTGCGTGGAGTGCAAGGTGGAGGTGGGCGCGCCATATCGGTGGCGAGCAACTGCGATCCCAGCAGTCCCGCGCTGGAGTCTTGCGAATGACTTGATGGTGTTCTATTCGCCAGATCGCATGTACACAGAAGGCATGACCGTGATGGAGATGATTTGCTGCAGCCCTTGCGTTACGTCGATGATATGCTTTTCGTTGGAGGTAAAGTTTCAGAACGACCGTGAAAGCAGCAAGGGCAGGGAAAACCTGTTTGACAGCGCCGCGGGGTTCCACAGCGGGCGTCTGGCAGCGCGAGGCAATGCCACGAGCTTCATGCTACCGTGGCAGGAAATATTGCGAGAGCTCCGTCAGCTCGAGAAGGAAGGGCGCCAGGGAAGCGATTCGGCGGTGCCGGTCGCGGGTGATCGGTTGGGGTCGGTGGTGCAAATCTTTCTCAATATCAACGACGCCGCTAGTAAGGACAACCTGCCGGTTTCATACATCAAGCGAATCTGCGGCGCGAAGTGGTGAAGCGCCACATCAAGATGATGAAGCAGCGCGGACACCGGGCCTTCGTGAACGTCAACGTGGAGGCGATGGAGAGAAAGGCTGAGCAGTTGCCGAAGGACGGCGTGCCGCCTGAGATTGTCCGGCCGCTGCCGCATGACACAACGTTGGACAAGCTCATGGTGCAGAAGAATGCGACGCCCTGTGATGGGGCGCGAGAATCTGTGGGAGCGGCCGCGCGCGACATGGACTTGCGTACGCCGAATGCCGTCATGATGGAGAAGTCGTCGGTGGACGAAGTGGACGCGAACAAGTTGAGGCAGGGTGCGTTTGAGCATGTGCCTGGCAGGTCGCCTGCAGAGCACGAAAATCGAGGTCCAGGCGCACGCGCGGCCGTGCAGGCAGGTGCATTGGCCATGGAAACGAAAAGCTTCGTACTGCGTCTGGCAAGTACGTGGACGGGCAGGTGTGACAGGCCCGAGTGCCCGTGCGGTGGAAATAGAGACGAGCGCGCTCTTGCGAGGACGAGCAGAATGGGGGACAAGGCCGCTAACGTGGATACGGAGACACTGCAATTTCGGCTGTGGGAGATGCTGGAAACGGACGCGTCTCGCATTAGGTACGTGGTGTATCCAGGGCGTGCGATGATGAATCAGTTTGTTCCGTGGTTTTTCGGTGTGGCATTCCCGTTCTGTCTCAAGTGCGGTGTGGGGGTGCCGGACATGCCCGAGTGGCAGGAAAATGCACGACATCGACGTGGCCCAGCGGCGCCCCGCGTGGAACTGGCTCTGTGGGCGCGCATCATGACGCGTCGGGTGGAGTCTCAATTCTGGCGTGAGTGGCCGTTTGGTTTTACGGTGTCGTCGGTCTTGTTTCAAAGTTCCGTGAATATGGCCCTGTCCGTCCGCTTGGCGGACTATAGGAAGGACGGAGAGACGGAATGCCAGTATTCGCAAGGTGAACTCGAGAAGGCAGCCGTGAGCATCGTGGATGCTTTGCATGGTACGTACAAGGATCCGTCAACCGGGAAGCCCACCAAAGTGCGCGGAGATTTCTCGAAGCTGAAATATGTGCAGTCGCTCGACCCGATAGCGAAACGATTGGCTGCAGGAGCCAGCGCGGTTGCTCGCAGGATTGAAGGGACAAACGAGGTGCGGACGCTCATGAGGTACGACACCCATGCTGCTCGAATCGCCCAGACGAGAGGCACAACCTGGTAATGGTGCGGCTGTCGCGGTCGCGAAAGAACGACCCCGTGAATCGTCGTGCGGCGCGGGCGCTTCACGGCCCAACGCATGGTGGGTTGTGGGAGCCGTCGCTGGCGCACAATGATGAAGTATCTGGAGACGCCGTGACAAGAGATCGGCGCGAGCAGGCGGGCGAGGGCGGATCGGGCACAGAGGGGGCAAAGGGCGACGACGACGTGGACATGGCAGTACCTCTGGCGATGTTGGCAAATGCCGTTCCCGCGTCGGACGAGAGAAGAGCCGTGCTAGCTCGGGACCCGCTGGCGGGCGTTGACGGGTTTCGGGTCATCGTGGGCCTTGTATTTGAGTACATGCTGGGCATGCGGTATTGTCCGAAATCCCCAGATTGCGAGTGCGCGGACTTGCTTGGCAGCAGCGCGACGGCGGCGGGCGGGTGCTCGGGCCGTGTGGACGGGGTGTACGGCAGCATTGAAGCTCAGAAGTCGGCGGGAAGTCTGCATTTGCACGTGCAAGTCTTCGTTCAGTGTTTGCACCAGCATAGTCCGTTGCACGAACTGCTACAGCTGCCGACAGATGTGCTTAAGGGGCTGGTAGAAGAGTACAAGAGGTACAAGAGAAACGCGAGTCGTCAGGAGTACGCTGACGTAGAAGGCTGGAGGGACAGGAAAACGGAAGTGGAGAAGGCGTGGCCCTCGTACCGCGAGACCGCGGATCTGGTCGCAGCGCCGGAGTACTTACACAGCGGCCAGACTAATGGGTTGGGAGAGACGGAAGGAGGCGGTAGAAAATCAACGAGCGGCGATGGGGCAACAGAAAATTGGAACAAGGGAAGCGAAGAAGGGCGAACCTGGCTGCAAGAGTACCTCGGCGTCCGGGTGCAAAAGTGGCAGGAGTTTCGACAGAAGCACGTGCGCCAGTGGAGTAAGCGTTTGCAGCGCGTGGTACCGTTGGCACATTGTCAGAGGAAAGATGGCATGACGCAGTGCAGAAGCTTTTTCCCGCGCGCGACGTGACTCATCGATCGCGCAGTGGTGTTATGCCAAGGCTTTTTGCAAAACCAGGACATGCCGCGAGCAGGGAGGAGGAACATGACAGGGTGCTTGCACGGGCCCATGAACGGAGAGAGCCTGAACGGAACGCTGCCTGCGATGCTGAGCGGTGCGGTAGGGTTGAATTTTAACAGCGATTTGCAGATCGCGCACAGGTTCCCAGTGACAGAAGCTACGCACGATAGTTGGGTGTGCGAAGAGCGGTGCTGGGAAGCAGATCGACCCAAAGACATGGTTCTGGCAGCGCAACGAGCGCAGAATGCAGCAGCGGGGTACGCGGCGGACTATCAGTGCAAGCGTTGTGCCCCGTCCTTCAACGAGGTGCGGGAGATCAAAAAAGGTCATCACGCGCTGGCGGAGCAGACGAAAGACAGGACCGCGGCGTACCGAGCGAATAGGCACATGAAGAGGCTTCTCAGTGACATGCACGGGAGAGGCGTGGTGCGGTCAGCGCAGGAAAGTGCGAATCTGCGAGCGTACCGAGACCCAAGAGACGTGACTGGTGCCGAGAGTATCAAGACTGCGAAGACAGCCATGATCCCGGGAGCAGAGGCAGTGCGCATGGCGGACCGGCTCTGTGCAGATGGGGACGGTGTCACCGTAGAAGCGTCGGGGATTCTGGAAGCGGACAAACGAGAAGGGATGAAAAAGCGTCGAATTGTGTCTAAGAGTCCAGTGTACTTGTATGGCATGCGGCCAGTGGACGCTCCTGGTGCGCCCGACTTGGCACATTTATCATTGTATGAGTTTTTGTGATATTGGCGCATCGAGTTGGCAGCATTTCCCCGCAGCGGAGCAGAGCTGGCAGCTGCGGCCAGCAATGAGTACCAGGCGGAGCTGACGCTGTCCGGTATTCAGAAGGTCCGCGAAGCAGACCAGCAGAGAGCGGACACTGACGAGGGCGGTGCGCAGGCCGGCCCCCAGTTGAAAGCCGGCGTGGATTATAAGATCAAGGAAGGATGGGGGGGTTGCTCGTGGGCCCCGTTTCCAGAAATTCCAGAGCTGGAAATTTTGAGGCGCACGTGGGTGCTGGTGCGAAACGAGCGCCCGAGAAACCGCAGTTTTCATGGAGCGCCGCAGCCGAAACACGGAGCGGGGCAGGAGGATAGGAACGGGTTTTTGTTGATGGTATATTTCCGGGCCTCCACACTTCGTGACGATGTCGACTGTGGAGCGCCGCACTTGCGGGAGTTCCGCGGAGCGCAGGGGTCGTGGGCGGAAGCGTCTTTGGAGTGGTCAGAGAAAGGCATGCCATGTGGAGAAACAAAGAGGCACGTGCATAATTACATGAGCGTGGTGGATTTGAGACCAGTCACGGACGAAGGTCTAGTCAAGCACGAGGACGAGCTGTACAGCGATGAAGAACTGGACCCGAGAATTGTCGACGCGGCGACCAGGCGCAAGACGCGCGTGGGAGGCGCGCCCATGGAGAAAGAGGACAGGCGGACAAATGTAGACGCGGAGTGCGAAAAGGAGAAGAGCCAGGAGGCCATGGCCACGGGCGACGCCGTGTGGAGCGAGAGAACGAGTCGACAGAATGGAAAGCGCAAGAAGCGCGGAGAGGACGGTGTCTTGAGGTGGGATGACGCGGAAGTGCAGAAAGCGCAAGCGGTGGCCGCGGCGTCGAGGGCCGCAGAAGGCAGCGGCGCGGGTGGAGAAGAAGGTGCTCCGGAAGTGGTCACGGCCAAGAAAGCGACAGCGTCCAGTGTGCGGAGGTGGAGATCCGGTCTTGCGGATAGCGGGTTGAACGCGAGACAACGGAGCGTCGTTGAGAAGGTGGGAGATCGAGCATTGGCGCATGCATTCGCGAGTTCCGCGAGCGGAAGGAAAATAGGCCAGAGCCGTTATGATATGCAGCCCCTCGTGTGGACGTTGCATGGTGGCCCGGGGACGGGGAAGAGTTTCGTCATAGATAAGATCCGAAAGGAGCTGTTCGAAAAAGAGTTGGGGTGGACGCACGGCATAGATTTTCAGGTGGCAGCGTTGCAGGCTACAAACGCGTCGGCTCTTGACGGGAGTACGATTCACAGTGCATTTGGGCTCGGTGCGAGGAAAACGAAAGAGAAGGACGCGGCGGGCGATGCCAACGCAGAGGCGAAGAAGAAAACGCAGAAAGAGCAAGCCGCGCAGCGTATGTCACAGTGGAAGTGGCTGATAGTGGACGAGGTGAGTATGGCCAGCGCGAACTTCACTGCAGAGCTAGACTCCCACTTGCGGTCGTGCGTGTCAGCTGCAAGCGACACGAAGGTGGGTGAAGACGGCGTAACCAGGCCCTTCGGGGGCTTGAATGTGTTGTTCTGCGGGGATTTCTATCAATGGGAGCCGCCTTCAGGGACAGCCATTAATGCGCTTCCGATGTCGTATTTGAAAAACGCGAGGAAATACGCGCCAGGTGCCACGGATGACCACGGGCAGAATATCTTTCGGGGAGCGGGTGGCGAAGGCGCAGTGCAGGGAATGACAGAATTGACAGAGTGCAAACGCGTGGAGGGTCAAGACGATTGGTTTCTCGCAGTGCAGGACGAGTTCCGCCGAAGGGGTTGTCGGAACGCACGCGCAATTTTTTGCATGGCAGACCGACGGACGCGCCGGGGTCGTGGGTGAACGGCGCACCGTTGTGCGGGAACACGCGTTGTCTCAAAGACATAGAGGCAATTGCGAAGCAAAACGAGCTCGAATGTGACGCTTGCACAGCTGAGCGGGAGAAGAGACAGCTCGTTGCGACGTCGCCCGAAGATGCGCGGCTTCGGGAGGAGAAATTCCTTGAAGCGATCGCCATTTATGCGAATCAGGACGTTCGTTGCCACGTCGGGAGGCAGAGAGCTGTGCAGTTGGCGAAGGAGCGAGGAGAACAGCTGCCGCGGGTCGCAGCCAGGGACCGCCCTTGCCACGGGGGGGAACAGAGGAGGCCGCACACGGTGGAGGATGAGATACGTTGGCTGGGGTACCACGAGAAGGAGTGCGCAAGCTTGCCCGGGTGGATGCCGTTGGCCAAGGGGATGCCGGTGGCTTTAGGAGATCACTTGGATCGGTCGAAAAGCAGCTTCTGCGGGGTCGCACAGCGACGATCCATGGATGGGCGTTGCACGAGGATGAGGTCGTTGGAGATCAGGACGAGGAAGTATTGATGCATCTGCCGAGAGTGATTGTGTTGGACTTCCTTCCATGCGAAGGAGTGGCACCTGCCAGCGTGGGAGCCAGGGCTGTATCCAATCATCCCATCGAAAGGGTGGCAATGGTTCTTGGACGGATATCGGGAGCATCCAGCATTGAGTGTGAAGCGCACGCAGTTCATGATCACCCCGGCTTTGGCAGTGGCGGCGCACTCTGCGCAGGGCCGGACCATGGCCGCAGTGATAGCAGACCTTGAAAGAGGGCGCGGCGTGAGTTGGATGTCAAGTTACGTTGCCATCGCGCGCGTGCGCAAGCGAGAGGACCTTTTGATTTTCCGGCCTTTTAATAGGAGGCCGCGCAACGCAGGCGAGATGGAGGGCGCGAAAAAATTGTTGCAGGTGCTACGAGGGGAGAGCCTCGACTGGGATGAGTGGGAGGCGGAACTGATGCCGCGAGACCAGTGCGACCGCTGCCTGCGGAGATTGTTGGCAGAGGCGTTCACGAAGTACGAGTTCCAGAGAAAGGAAAGGCCGGCGCTCTGCAAAGAGTGCACGGAGGAAATGACAAACGCGGACGAGAAATGGTGCAAAACGTGCAGAGGGTGGGCAACGAGAGCAGAGAGTGACGACGCGGTGCGCCATGTTCGCGGCCGGAACGCGGACGCGGCGGCCGACGACGGGGAGACAAAAAGGATTCGGACAATGTACTGCGCGAAGTGCAGCCAAGTCAAAGCCAGGCAGAACTCGCGGAAAGGCAACGCGAAGTGGAACGAGAGCGTCGGCGCTGTGCGATGTGCGAACGACAAGTGCCTGTCGCTGTATGACGAAAAGGCGGAGATGTCGGAAGCTCAGAAAAAAGCACAACGCTGCGGGGGACAGGCTCTGTCGGAAATGCGCTGAAGAACGAGGGAAAGGGGTGCGACGGAGGAACGCGGAGGCAGCGAATCGCAAACGGAAAGTGCGCTGTTCGAACAATGTCTGTCGATCAATATTCCCGGAGGAGGCAGATATGTCCGAAGCCCAGAAGAAGCACAATGCTGCGGGGGAGAGGCTCTGTCGGAAATGCGCGGAGGAGCGGGAGAAGGCGGTTTTGCGCGCGAATTGCGAGGCAGGGAATCGCAAACGGAAAGCCGAGGCGGAAGCGAAGCAGCTGGCGCGCGCGGCGTGCGGAGAAGCGTTCTCGGACACGAAACATTTGAGGCAGAACCAAGAAGAACATCATCGACGGGCGAATCAAACAAAGGTGGCGGGCGGAGGCTGCAAGGAACTCGGGTTCACAGCCCGCAGTTGCCAGGCGTATCAGTGCAGCGGCGCGTGCAAGAGGAGACTGCCGAACTCGGCGTTCCCCAACCCGCGCAATGTCCCGCGCGATGCCAAAAAGGGCACACTGAAATGCAAGACTTGTAAATGATGTCCAATGGGGCGCGCGCGCGCGCTGGGCAGGAAGAGGGGGGGGAAGAGAGGGATAGGGCGTGAGGCGGAGGATGGGGGGGAAAGAATCGGGGAGGATGAGGATGAGGCGAGGGAGGAAGAAAATGAGTGGACGACGAGGAGATGGAGAAGGAGGAGGGGGAGAGGGAAGAGGGACACAGAGACACGGCGGCATGGGCACCCCCGGAGCGCACGCGCGCCGCGCCGCGCGCGGGCGACACACCGCGCGCGTGGGCGAGCGACGGCGGCGAGGGAGGACGGCGACGGCGGCGAGGGTGGGCGAATGTCCCGCGCAATGTCCCGCGCGACGCCAAAAAAGGCACCCTGAAGAGCGGCTTGTGCGGTGATCGCGGGGGTCTTTTGGGGGGCTTCTCGCGGGACTCTTGGAGGCAGTTTCGAAGCCTCTTTGGATCCGTTTTGGGGCCGTTTGGGGCCCTCTTGGAGGCCTTTTGGAGCTTCTTCGGCGCGTCTTGGGGGCCTCTTGGGGCCTCTTGGATCCTTCTGTGGCCGTCTTGGGGCGGAAGGCTCGGATTGTCGTTTCTAGCTCCCCCTCTTGGGCCCCTCTTGGGGCCGTCTTGGGGCCCTCTTGGGCCGTCTTGGGGGCCTCTTGGGCAGTCTTGGCGCCTTCTTGGGCCGACTTGGGCGCCTCTTGGGGGCCTCTTGGGCCGTCTTGGGGCGGTCTCGGGGTGCTCTTGGACCGTCTTCAACGCCGTAAAGGCCGACAAGTCGTATATGATGAAAATGTACGTCTTCCCCCAAGGAATTGATGATTTTCGGCTCTTCGGCCCTTCGGAGGACTGTTCTTGGAAGCCTCTTGGGCCGTCTTGGAGGCCTCTTGGCTCGTCTTGGGGCCATCTTGGGCGTCTTGGAGCGCTCGTTTGGCGTCTCGGGGCCCTCGTGGGCCGTCTTGGAGCCGTCGCGAGGCCTTCTTGCCCCGTCTTGGGCCTTTTTGGGGCCCAAAAGAGCCCGTGAGTCGCTCGCGCCGGGCGGGGGGGGGGGGGCCGGGGGGGGGGGGGTCGAATCGTCGGTTTGGGGCCCCATGGGGGGGGGGGTTAGGGGGGGGAACTATCTCACACGCCTAGAGACCCACAAGGGTTCGACGGATACTCAAGGCTTTCCGTGCTTTTTATATAAAAAATATCCCGGCAAAGCAGCCTAACAGCGATGTGTAGGAGCATATCTGGAAGCATTCCCCTTACGGTTCAGATGAGACTCCAGTTGTAGAATTCTGCTGTTCTCGCAGTCGTAGTCGCATTCGCGATGACAGTCGCAGTGGCAACGGCAGTCGCAGTCACAGCCTCAGCCTCAGCCTGCCTCAGCCTCAGCCTCAGCCTGCCTCAGTCTCAGCCTCAGCCTCAGCCTCAGCCTGCTTCAGCCTCAGCATCAGTCTGCCTTCAGCCTCGGCCTCAGCCTCAGCCTGCCTCAGCCTCACCCTGCATCAGCCTCAGCCTCAGCCTCAGCCTGCCTCAGCATCAGCCTGCCTCAGCCTCAGCCTCAGCCTGCCTCAGCCTCAGCCTTGCTGCTTCAGCCTCAGCCTCAGTCTGTCTGCCTCAGCCTCGGCCTCAGCCTCAGCCTGCCTCAGCCTCAGCCTGCATCAGCCTCAGCCTCAGCCTCAGCCTGCCTCAGCATCAGCCTGCCTCGGCCTCAGCCTCAGCCTCAGCCTGCCTCAGCCTCAGCCTCAGCCTGCTTCAGCCTCAGCCTCAGTCTGCCTTCAGCCTCGGCCTCAGCCTCAGCCTGCCTCAGCCTCAGCCTCAGCCTCAGCCTCAGCCTCAGCCTCAGCCTCAGCCTGCCCTCAGCCTCAGCCTCAGCCTGCTTCAGCCTCAGCCTCAGTCTGCCTTCAGCCTCGGCCTCAGCCTCAGCCTGCCTCAGCCTCAGCCTGCATCAGCCTCAGCCTCAGCCTCAGCCTCAGCATCAGCCTGCCTCAGCCTCAGCCTCAGCCTGCCTCAGCCTCAGCCTCAGCCTGCTCAGCCTCAGCCTCAGCCTCAGCCTGCCTCAGCCTCAGCCTGCCTCAGCCTCAGCCTCAGCCTGCCTCAGCCTCAGCCTCAGCCTGCTTCAGCCTCAGCCTCAGTCTGCCTTCAGCCTCGGCCTCAGCCTCAGCCTGCCTCAGCCTCAGCCTGCCTCAGCCTCAGCCTCAGCCCTGCCTCAGCCTCAGCCTGCCTCAGCCTCAGCCTCAGCCTCAGCCTGCCTCAGCATTCAAAATGTGGCCCGGGAATGGAGTTCTGGGAACTCGAAGAACACGCAGTGGCCTGCAGTTGGCTCCGGGCATTCAAAATCATGCCCAGTAATGGACTTCTGGGAACTCGAAGACCACGAAGTGGCCTACAGTTGGCTCCGGGCATTCGAAATCATGCCCAGGAATGGAGTTCTGGGAACTCGAAGAACACGCAGTGGCCTGCAGTTGGCTCTGGGCATTCAAAATGTGGCCCGGGAATGGAGTTCTGGGAACTCGAAGAGCACGAAGTGGCCTACAGTTGGCTCCGGGCATTCATAATGTGGCCCGGGAATGGAGTTCTGGGAGGTCGAAGAGCACGAAGTGTGTGACTGTTTGCTTAAAACGAGCCCGGCCCTCGCCTGTCCGGCTCCCGCCCAGACCCCCCTGGGGAGTCCTCAGATGCTTTCTTTTGACCCCATTAGAAACCTATCAGTCTTCGCTGTTAGGTAACAAAAAAAACAAACAGGGTGTGAGCCCCGGGGAGGGCATTGGAAAAAAAACAGTGTGCCCTGGAGGGGGGATCAACTAGACTGATTTAAAGACATGAGATTTCAACCATAACAACAATAATCATTTTTCACTGTTCGCTCTTATCTGCTCGTGGGACGCTCAGCACGTATATCTGGAACCCTCGATACCCGCCCTCTTCGTCTTCGATCGTGCCCCCTTGCAGCGTTGATTCCGTGCAGCCGCTAAGGTAGAGGAAGAGATGACGGATGGAAGGGAGGGACGAGGGGGAGGGAGGAGGATGGAGCACGAGAGCGGCTAGGAACAGAAAACACGTGGCAGAACCAGACGGCCAGATCGGGTGGGTAGACCTAACGGGCGGGTCGGGAAGGCGGGCCCAGGCGGCCAGGTCGAGAGGGCGGTTTGCTGAAGCGTGCGTCCTGCATGATAGCGCGATTCCCAAACAAATCGTGTGGAAATGAACAGCGAGAGCGTGATTCCTAAGTGTCGAGGACGCGGCGTTTTAATACGAGGAAATTTCGCGCGAAAGCGCGATTCCTGTATAAATTATTAGGATGTCCCGCGCGAGAGCGCGGTTTGGGAATAAACTACGAGGACAGTGACAGGCGGGAGCTTTTTTTGTTGTAATTCTGGGGCCAGGGGGCCAGTTGGGTCCCCCCTCGTTTTCCCTTGTAAGAACAGGCGCGAACCCCAGGATAAGCAGTTTAATGGGAAAATGCAATGTGCCCGGGAGGGGGGATCAACAAGACGTATGTCTTAGAAGTGAAAATTCCAGACCAACAATAGAAACAACAACAAACATTTTAAGATTGTTCGCTCCTCTTGCAAAGGTCTCTCGTGATCCATCATTTTCCCTCCCCCGTGTCTCTTCCCACCTCCCTCCCCTCCCTTGTTTTCGTGGCTGCGCCAACTACATGTGGCAGGGAAGGAAGATGCCCTCCAAGGGGGTACGATCGAAGACAAAAGGCCGGTAACGAGGGCTCGGGATATACATGACATGTTACAGTAAATGCGATCATCTGGAAAATTATCCCGGCAAAGCAACCTAACAGCGATGTGTAGAAGCATAGCTGGAAACATTGCCTGTGGTATTCATGTAAGAGTGCAGTTGTAGAATTCTGGTGTTCTCGCAGTCGCATTCGGATTCGCAGTGGCAGTCGCAGTGGCAACATCAGCGGCAGTCGCAGTGGCACTGCCAGTAGTTGCAGTAGCAATAGCTACACTAGCAGCAGCAACAGCAGCAGCAGTAATAGCAACAGTAGTAGTAGTAGCAGTAGAAGAAGTAGTGATGGTAGTAGTGGTAACAGTGAAGTAGTAGTTGTAGTGTGTGGAGTGAACGAGTAGGAGTGATGGGAGCAGTGGTAGTAGCAGTAGAAACACTGCTTTCGATAACGGTATCTCCAAATGAGATCTTTGTATAAATGCATTGAGGTCTAAACAAGACACTGCTATCAACGGATGTGATTCCAAACGAGACACTGCTATCAACGGGTTGAGCCTCAAACGACACACTTGCATCAATGAGTGTAGCTCCAAAACAGGCACTCCCATGAATGGATTTAGTGTGATGTCGTAGTAGTAGTAGTAGTAGTAGTAGTATGGGCACGGACCCGTAAGACCTGAGTCTCCACCGGGGTGCTCGGCGAAGCCATTGATGATGATGATGATGTGATGATTGAGGAGGATGATGGGATGATGACCGCGCTACTTGGATTTGTTATGTCCGTCTTTCTCGGCCTCCAACCAAATCTTGGAAGACATCTCGCAAACGGAAGAGGAGCGCACTGAGGAGCGGCGTGTGAAGCGGACAGTCGGCAAAACTTGCAGGCTGAGAAGCACCGCAGAAACTCGGAGGCTGAGAAGCACCGCGGCCGCGCAGTCCTACTACTGCTGGAACTAGGATTACAAGTACGCACGCCGAGAAGCACCGTGGACACGCGGGCTCGGATACTTCACCTCTCCCGCTTGTATTGCAGGAAATCGCGCCAATCCGGCGGCTGGCAAGTACCGAGGAGGCGCAGGCTGAGAAGCACCGCGCGAGTGCAGGCTGAGAAGCACTACGCGAGTGCATGCCACGGCATTGCGTGTCACATGAATGCAGGCTGAGAAGCACCACATTTTGTTTACCAGACTCCCAGGTCACCTGATCCCGCAACAACAGCCACGGCGTAGCTGCCACAGGGGCCGCTACCGCTGCCTGTGCCTGTCCACGTCCAGGAGCTTCTGCACGAGCTCCGGGGGCTGCAAGTAGTACACCCCGCGGTGCTTCACCAGGGTCCGCGCGGGTCGCGCATTCGCCTCGCCCTCGGACACGTCGTCCTGGTCGCTTGCAGGGCCCGCGCAGTGCTCGGATACACGGTCCTCCGGCACTGCGCCAAACAGGCTCAGTTTGTGGCGGCGCTCGAGGTAATCTTTCTGCGCGCAGACTACGCAGGCTGCCTCGCATCGGTGTGCTGCCTCGTTGCCCGAGAAGCGGTTGCCCTTGCTGCCCGGGTGACAGAACTGCTGGAAGTGAGCAAAATTCTGCACCATGAGCTTCTTTTCCTGGGCGGCTATCGGCCTGCAGCCAGCCTCCGCCATCAGGCACAGCACCCGTTTGCGGTATTCCGCCTCGCCCGCGTGGCCCTGCTGCTTGTGCCGCGCAAAGTCTTCCTCTGTAAGAAAGTCGCAGTCGCAGAGCTGGCACACGAGCGGCCCCGTCATGACGGGGCGGTCGGAGAAGACGCGCAGCTGGTCCCCCTCCACCTCGCCGCCGGGAACGTAGCAGCTCTTCCCCGCGGGGGCGGCCGACGCCTCGCGCACCCGCTCCGCGTACCGCTGTGCGAATGCCGTGTGTTGCGCAGAGAGGCTGGACACAAGCTCCTTGTAGGCGGCAAGGCGCCGCAGGATTGCCTTGGTCCGGATGCCACTCTCGAGCATCAGCAGGTCCTGGTCGATCCTGTTCTGCGCCTCCTCAGCGAACCCTTCCATGGGGTTTGGAAGGCCCTCCGCCTCCGCGATGCGAGTCTTTGTTGTGGCTTCGCTCTCCGCTTGCTTGAAGGCCTGTAGCTCGGCATCCTGCTCCGGGGAGAACTGGTTGGCCTTCCGTGCTTTCCGGACTTTCTCTGCCAGCTGCCGCTCTGCGAGGCTACGCCTGGCATGCTCCTTCGGGTGGCGGCCGAGGTCTCGCACTTGCTGCATGAGCTCCTCGGTCTTGTTTCGCTTTTGCTGCATGAGCTCCTCGGTCTTCTGCTTCCGCTTCAGCTCCTCGGTCTCCGTCTGCTGATCAGCGCAGCCCAGGGCCTGCAGTTCATGCAACATGTCTTTGGGGATGCGGTCGCGATGGTCCGAGAAACGTTTGGCCAACTTGTTTTCGGCCCGTTCTTGTTCGGACGTTCCTTTATTTCGCTTCGGTATCCGGCCGAACTGCTTCACGTGCTCGACGAGCGTTTGCAGAGGACCGCTCAATGCAGCACGCTGAGGAGCAGCGCTGTTCCCTGCCGCAGGCTGAGGAGCACCGCTGTTCAATGCAGCAGGGTCAGGAGCACCGCCGCCAGACCGAGAACTATCAGCATGTCCTGGCATTAAGGTGTGCAGTAGGCGCTGCGCAGTTCCTTTGAAAGGAAATCTTCGAAAGCAGGGCTGTAGCCAAGAAGGCTACGGGGACGATGATGATGATGAAGATGATGAGTCTTGGAAGTCTGGGAAGTGGAAGAGCACGAAGTGGCGTGCAGTTGGCTCCGGGCATTCAAAATGTGGCCCGAGAGTGGAGTTCTGGGAAGTGGAAGAGCACGAAGTGGCCTACAGTTGGCTCCGGGCATTCAAAATGTGTCCCGGGAGCTCTGTTCTGGGAAGTCCAAGAGCACGAAGTGGCCTACACTTGGCTCCGGGCATCCAAAATGTGGCCCGGGAATGGAGTTCTGGGAAATCGAAGAGCACGAAGTGGCCTACAGTTGGCTCCGGGCATCCAAAATGTGGCCCGGGAATGGAATTCTGGGAAGTCGAAGAGCTCGAAGTGGCCTACAGTTGGTTCCAGGCATTCAAAATGTGGCCCGGGAATGGAGTTCTGGGAGGTCGAAGAGCACGAAGTGTGTGACTGTTTGCTTAAAACGAGCCCGGCCCTCGCCTGTCCGGCTCCCGCCCAGACCCCCCTGGGGAGTCATCATATGCTCTCTTTTGACCCCATTAGAAACCTATCAGTCTTCGCTGTTAGGTAATGTCAGTATTAAATTGAGTGTGGTCGTTGTTGATGTTGTTGGTGGTGATGATGGTCGTGGCGGTGATGGTGATGGTGAGCCTGATGATGAGCATGAGGACGAGCATGCCGATGAATATGATGATGGGCATGTTGATGATGATGATGATGATGACCGCGGCGATGATGATGATTGTGGTGTTGATGACGGTGGTAATCCTGATTAAAAAAGACGACGGTGATGACGATGGTGAAAAAAATGGATGGTGTATAGTGGGTGGTGGAAGATGAAGGTGGTGAGGGTGGTGGTGATGATGATGAGATTGATGATGTGAGAGGAGGAGGAGGAGGAGAAACAGGAGGAGAAAGAGGAGGAGGAGGATCCTTTCCCCGCAGCGGCGACGAGGGGCGTCGCTGCTGCCTGCCCCGACAACCGAGGCCTCCAAAAGCATTGGTCCTCCCAGGCAGCCCTAAGTGGAACCTGGTCTGTGGGAAAAAACACACACATTGTGGGAAAAACACTGCGGGAGTAAAACGCACTGTGGGAAAACACACACACAGTGGGAACAAAAAAACACACAGTGTTTTTTTCCCACAGTGTGTTTTTTCCCCACAGTGTGTTTTGTTGTGTGCTTTTGTCCCACAGTGTGTGTTTTGTGTGTGGTTTTTCCCACAGTGTGTTTTTTCCCACGAGATTTCCAGGGGGTAGGAGTTGAGGCGGAAGTGCAGGGAGAGCAAACCGGAGTGCCGATGGGATGGCGAGGAGGAGGAGGAGGAGGAGGAGGAGGAGGAGGAGGAGGAGGAGGAGGAGGAGGAGGAGGAGGAGGAGGAGGAGGAAAGGAGGAGGAGGAGCAGGAAAAGGAGGACCAGTGCAAGCCCAAGGGTCATCAACGACGTTGGAATAAAGCCTCCCTCCAAGCTCCCCCTTCACAGGCCCCTGCAATGATTCACTTCCACTGAGGGAACTGCCTCGTTGGAAGACAACCGTTTGCAGAGCCTGCAGCGTGCCAAAACATTATTCCTTGCAGTTCAACGCCAAGGATCAGTCTGATTTCTGCGTCTTGACGACCCTGAATCGTGCCAGAGCGCTATTCCTTGAACGTCAACACTGCGAATCAACGTAACCGTTGCGCCTTCGTGATCTTGAATATCTCCAAGACGCATGTTCTCGCACGTTGACGTGGGAAGCCGTGACACCCTTGCATTTTTAAAATAAAGAAAAAAGTGCGGGGTCCTAAGGCGAGAGCCACATGTTGAAAAGGATCCGCCCTCAATCCGCGAACATGTTGCGAAGTTTGAAAAAAGGAATGCGCGCGGCGCTAAGGCGAGAGCCACCATTTAGAAACCACCCGCCCTCTATCCGTGAAGATCCTGCAAAGTTTAAACAAACGAATGTGCGCGGCGCTAGGGCGAGAGCCACAGTTTGAAAGCCACCCGCCCTCAATCCGTGAAGGCCTTGCAAATGTTTAGAACGAATGTGCGCGGCGCTAAAACGACTGCTACATGTTGAAAACCATCCGCCCCCAATACATGAAGCTCTTGCGAACGTTTAAAGCGAATGTGCGCGGCGCCCTCAATATGTGAACCTCTTGTAAATGTTGAAGACGAATGTGCGTGGCGCTATAGAGAGAGCCCACATTGTGGAAAACACCCGCCTTCCATCTGTGAAACGGATGCAAAGTTTAAGCTCCAGGTTCACAAATGGTGGGGCAATCTCAGGAGGAACGAACGCCCAGCCAGCCCTTTCGACCAGCCCCGGGGTGCGACAGGGAGGAGTTATTCATAGTGAAAAGGAATGGAGGAGAAGGAGGAGGAGGAGGAGGAGGAGGACCAGGGTAAACCCAAGAGTAATCGACGATGTTGGAATAAACCCTCCCTCCAGGCTCCCTTTTTTCATAGGCTCCTACAGTGGTTCGTTTCCTGTGAGGGAACTTCCTCGTTGGAAGACAACCGTTTGCAGAGCCTGCAGCGTGTCAAACAATTATTTCCGGGATTCCAACGCCACTGATCAATCTGATTGTTGCGTCTTGACGACCCTGAATCGTGCCAGAGCGCCATTCCTGGGATTTCAACCCCGCGAATCAACGTAACTGTTGCGTCGTCATAATCGTGAACATTTCCAAAGTGTAATTTGTCGCGCGTTGACCACTGGAATCCGTGAAATCCCTGCAAATTGTGACAACACATGTGCGGGGCGCTAAGGCGAGAGCCACATGTTGAAAAGGATTCGCCCTCAATCCGCGAACATGTTGCGAAGCTTGAAAAAAAAGAAGGAATGCGCGCGGCGCTAAGGCGAGAGCCACCATTTGGAAACCACCCGCCCTCTATCCGTGAAGATCCTGCAAAGTTTAAAAACACATGAGCGCGGCGCTAAAGCGAGAACCACATGTTGAACACCACCCGCCCTCAATCCGTGAAGCTCTTGCAGCGGCGCTAGGGCGAGAGCCACAGTTGAAGACCAGCCGTCCTCAATCCGTGAATCTCTTTCAAAGTTTTGGAAGGAATGTGCGCGGCGCTAAGGCGAGAGCCACAGTTTGAAAACCATCCGCCCCCAATCCATGAAGCTCTTTCGAAAGTTTAAAGCGAATGTGCGCGGCGCTAATGCGAGAGCCACATGTTGAAAACCACCCGCCCTCCATGTGTGAAACCGTCGTAAGGTATTCAGCTCCAGGGTCATAAATGGTAAGGAAATCTCAGGCAAACCGCCTGACCCGCCCTTTCGACCAGCCTCGGGGTGCGACAGGGAGAAACTAGTCATAAGGAAAAGGAGTGGAGGAGGAAGAGGAGGAGGAGGAGGAGGAGGAGGAGGAGGATAAGGAGGAGGAAGGAACGGAAGGTGCAGGAACGGGATGAGGATGAAGAGGAGGAGGAGGAGGAGGAGGAGGAAGAGCAGGAAAGGGAGGACGGGGAAGATGAGAGGAAGGGCTTGTGGGATTTGAGAAACTCTAGGAGGTTCTGAGGATTTCTGGCAGGCATAGCAGAGGAGGAGTGTGAGGAAGAGGGGGAGGAGGAGGAGGAGGAGGAGGAGGAGGAGGAGGAGGAGGAGGAGGACGAGGAGGAGGAGGAGGAAGAGGAGGACCAGTGCAAACCCAAGAGTCATCAACGATGTTGGAATCAACCCTCCCTCCAAGCTCCCTCCTCACAGGCCCCTACAACGGTTCATTTCCATTGAGGGAAGTGCCTTGATGGAAGACAACCGTTTGAAGACCCTGGAGCATGCCAAAACATTGCTTTCAGCGAGTCAACATAATTGTTGCGCCCGCATAATCCTGAAGCCGTCCAAATCACAATTTCTGGTACGCTGACCATGGGAAGTCGAGAAACGATTCCAAAGTTTAAAAATACGAATGAGCGCGGCGCTAAGGCAAGAGACACATTTTGAAGAGGAACCGCCCTCAATCCGTGAAGCCCTTGCACATGTGATAAACGAATGTGCGCGGCGCTACAGCGGCAGCCACATATTGAAAACTACCCGCCCTCAATCCGTGCATCTCTGTCAAAGCTTTAGAAGGAAAGTGCGCGGCGCCAACGCGAGAGCCACATGTTGAAAACCACCCGCCCTCAATTCGTGAAGTTTTTGCGAATGTTCAAAACGAATGTGCGTGGCGCTAATGCAAGAGCCACGTGCTGAAAACCACCCTCCCTCAATCCGTGAAGCTCTGGTATTTTTTAAATGGATATGCGCGGTGCTAAGGCGAGACTCACATTTTGAAACCACCCGCCCTTCATCTGTGAACCTGTTGCCATTTTTACGCTTCAGAGTCTTAAGCGGTGATGAGGTCTCAGGCAGAACGCCCAGCCCGCCCTGAAAATTAGCCTCAGGCTCCGACAGGGAACAGTTGTTTATATGGAAGAGGTATGCAGGAAGAGGAGGAGGAAGAGGAGGAGGAGGAGGGGGATGGGGGAGGAGGAGGAGGACTGAGAAAGGAGTCGGGCGCAAGCGTACTTATCGCGCACCCTCCTCCAGACACTTGTCTGGAGGAGGGGCTCCACGGCCGCGAGCCACAGGCCGCCAAGGCCGCCGCCGTCAGCAGCAGCAGATTGAGGGCGAGGAGGAGGGGAAGGTGCATCCCTCGGTGCAGGCAGGGCGTTCAGAAAGGGGCCTCGTTGCCTGGGGCTCCGTTTTGTGTGCGGGTGGGCAGAACGAAAGGGCTGACGCATTTCCCTCGGCGGGAGGACCCGCTCAAGCCGGCGGAGGTACAACGAGGTGTGCTTCGCTGGCGGAGGCTGGCGGGGGCTCGGTGGAAGCCACCCGGAGTAACCTCCCACGAACGCCAACGCCAGCGTCCACAGTTTTCTGGATTTGGCCAAGTGGTGGTGGGATGATTGTTTGGATCGGATTCTCAGGGCCTCAGGATTTCCCACCGGCATTCGTGGGCAGGTTGTGTTGTTCCGACTCCATTGCCCGATCCGAATGATTCATCACGCATTATTATCCTCCGTCTCCCGTCCACTCGCAGGTGTGTTCTTCTTTTGGCTTGGTCCGCTCCGCTTCTGCAATCGAGCGTGATTTTCTTCGAATGCATGCTTATCGTCGGAGAGGTGCAGATGATCGTGGAGCTCTGGGTGCCTGCTGTTTGCCTAGGCCTAACATGCGCATCCTTCCTCAACGCACGTGCGACGCAGCAGTACATCGGATGGATTGCGCCCGCTATCTCTGATCGGGCGGATGCACATCGGAAGTCGCGGTTGGCCAAGTGGTCTTCGTGCCACGTGTTTGCTCACCGACTCCATGGCAAGTAGCGATCATGCGGGCCACGGGAGCTTTACTGAGGTCCCATGCCCGCAGGAGCATCAGCTCCTTTTCCTCTCGATCCTCGGCAGCCGCTGAGGAAGGGTAGCGCCGTGCTTGGTCCAAGGCGCTGTCACCTTCGCTGACACAGTTCCCTTGGAAAAGCACCCCGTCACCGCTGCCGTCGTCTCGGCAATGATCACTCGAAAGGCAGGGTGAGGTGCATTCGTCGCACCAGCGACGTTTCTCCGCGCCCACGAGTTGGAAATTACGTGCACATGTCATCAACATGCGTAGATGCACGCACAGCTTACTAACACACGTGTCTACCAGCAAACTGGAAAACAAAAAACAACACGACGCGGCTAGCCTGGGGAAAAGCTGGATTGCGGCCAGATGTCTTTCTGGAGCTCGCCCCCTCTCTGGCCGGGCACGCTGGGCTTCTACATGTGTATGCAGCGCGTGGCCTCCAGATGTTCCACATGTGAATCCAGTCATGCGTTTTTTCGTCCCCCCTCCGGGGCGGAGACTTCTCCATAACCACCGCCTCGGGGATCCATCTTCGAGAGGACCTTGGCAGGCGGTCGGTATGGATATATTCGGGCCTCCTAGGGTCTATCTATATATATATATATATATATATATATATATGTATATATATATATACATACGTATATTTATATATATATATATATATATCCAAATCCACCGGTCTCTGAGGTCCCAGGATATCGGTTTCCCAGGCGGTGGATGTGCATCAATCTCCGCCTCGCACTGGTACGCAGTACACGCCGGTCGCTGAAAGTAGGTATTGTGTTGGATTCCCAGGCCCCAATCTACTTTAGGCGCCTCCCTACATCAAGGGTCGAGCGGCTTTCCCTCGTCCCTCCTCTTCAGTGGGCGGGCGGAAACCCAATCTATTTCCAGCGCTTTCTTACTTCATGTTTCTTCCCACTTCTTCCGACTGGCGGGTAAGTCTACGCCTCGCATTGGTACGCAGCACGCGTTTCGCGCTCTGCCACGTGGCGCTCCGCGGTCGGCCTGCTCTCTGCTGGCCCTCTGCGGTCGCCAGATCTCCGGATCCCACCACCCCTGGCCACTCGGGCCCCTGGCACGTGGACGCACTGCTCTGCTTGATTGGGTTCCGTGGGGTATGGCGGCCTCCTGGAGGCTCCTCTCGCTTCGCGGGGTGCACGTCCGGAGCCCGTCCAGTCCAGTCGTTGCGGTGCCTGGTGGGAGTCTTTCTTGGGCGCATTGGAGGCTTCAAGGGGCATCTTGGGGGCTTCTTTGGGGCCTCTTGGGGCCTCTTATGGGCGTCTCGGGCCCTCTTGGAGCGCTCTTGCGCCGTTTGGCCCCTTCGGAGGTCGTCCTGTGGGCCTCTCGCGTCCGCCTTGGGGCTCTCTTGGGGTCCTCTTGGGCCGTCTTGGGGTTCTCTTGGACTGTCTTGGGGGCCTCTTGAGGCTGTCTGTGGGCGCTCTTGAACCGTATTGGGGTCTTGGGCCGTCTTGGGGCCATTTTGGAGGCTGCTTGGGCCATCATGGGCCTCTGAATGTAGAGAAAGGCTAGGACGCTAAAATCCCTTAAACACCTCTGGAGGCGCTCTTTGGGGTCCTCTTGGCGCCCTCTTGTGCCGTCTTGGGAGCTTTTTGGCACCTCCTTGGGCCATCTTGGACTGTCTTGGGGCCGTCTTGGCCCGTGCTGAGGCAATCGTGAGCCGTTTTGACGCCCTCTGAGACCCCCAGGAGGCCCATGGGGCCTTAATCATACATGTTCCATAAGCCGGGCCCAGAGGATCCTCCATTTCTGGTCGACGGAAGTGGCGTGGCCTCGGGACGAGTGGCAAGGGGGGTTACAGTACCACGCAAATCAGATGTAGCAGTTTTGTAGTATTGGATGCATTGGATACGTTATATTATGACGTTCGTCGAAAAACGCTGCCGCTCAGCACGTTACCTCCAGACGTGGATTCCTCTCGCTTCGCGGGGTGCACGTCCGGAGTACGTACAGTCAAGTCTTTTTGGGGGTTCTCGGGAGTCTCTTGGTGACTTCTTTGGGGTCTCTTTGGGCTTCTTGGGGACGTCTTGAGCCGTATTGGGCGTTGTTGCGCCGGTTGGCCCCTGCCGAGGCCGTATTGGGGGCCTCTCGGGGCCGCGTGGGGGCTCTCTTGGGGTCCTCTTGGGCCGTCTCGGGCCTCGGGGGCACCTTGGGCCGTCTTGGGGACCTCTTTGGGCCGTCTTGGGGCCCTCTGGAGTCGTCTTGGGGTCCTCTCGGGCGTTTCTTGAGCCGTCATGGGGCGATTTTGGAAGCTGCTTGGGTCGTCAGGAGTCGAAAACATAGAGAACGCGAATTTGTTTCAAAAACCTTCCGGAAAATCAATGGTTTGGGTTTGCGGAGGCGCTATTGGGGCTCCTTTGGGGGCCCTCTTGGGCCGTCTTGGAGGCTTTTTGGGCCCTCGCGGCTATCTTGGGCTGACTCGGGGCCGTCGTGTGGCCGTCTAGGGCCCATCGTGAGCCATTTTGAGGCCCTCTTGGGCCCCTGGGAGGGCCTCGGGGCCCAAATCATAGATTTTCCATCGATTTGGGGGGTTTTTGAAACCCAGAAGGGGTCCACCATCTTTGGGTCGGTGGATGTGGCGTGGCCCCTGGGGGGGTTAGGGGGAGAAATTATAATGTAACGCGTTGCAGCTTGTAGCCATTATGCAATCATCGCATACATCAGATCATCAGATACGTTGCATTAAGGCGTTCGCCGGAAAACGCTGCCACTCAGCACGTCACCTCCGGACGTGGATTCCTCTCGCTTCGCGGGGTGCACGTCCGGAGCACGTACAGTCCAGTCGTTGTCGGGCCTCGGGGAACTTCTTGGAGGCCCCTTGGAGGCCTCTTTGGGGCCGCTTGGGTCCTCGCGGGGGCGTCTGGGAGGCCTCTTGGGGGCCTCTGGGAGGCCTCTTGGGGGCCTCTCGGAGCCCCGTGTGGGCGTCTTGGGGGCGCTCTTGCGCTGTCTGGTCCCTTCGGAGACTGTCTTGGGGTATTCTTGGGCCGTCTTAGGGGCCTCTTGGAGCATCTCGGCGTCCTCTTTGGGCTGTCTGGGGACCCTTTTGGGCCGTTTTGGGGCCCTCTTCAGGGCTTCTTGGGCCGTCTGGGGGCCACTTCGGAGGCTGTTTCGGCCGTCCTGGACTCTTGAGAGTAAAAAAAGGCAGGAACGCTGACATCTTTTTTTACATGGGGAAATCAATGGTGTTTGGCTTTGGAGGTGCTCTTGGGGGTCCTCTGGGGGCCCTCTTGGGGCGTCTTGGGGTCTTTGTAGGCCCTCTTAGGGCCATCTTGCGCCGTCTTGGGGCCGTCTTGGGCCGTCTTGAGGCCGTCTCGAGCCGTCTTGAGGCCTTGTAGGGCCCCCAAGAGGGCCAACATGCTCAACTCATTGATTTTCTATGGGTTTTGGTAGGTTTTTAGACCCAGGAGGACGTTTTGAAGAGGAACGCTTGGCATCGATCGGACGTGTGCATTTTTTCCTCGGCGAGGACCATGGAGGAGCATCCTGGATGACTCAGCGATAAAAGCACGCACGACACCGAACAGTACACGAGCGATTGCGAGAACGTGGCCCGCCCATCCGTCCGTGACGCTGCTGCAGACTTTTAGCACGAGGGCTCGCGGAGATGACACGGTAGCCACCGGTCGTTGAAAGTAGGTATTTCTGGATTCCCAGATTCCAATCTACTTTCAGCGCCTTCCTACTTCAAGAGTCGAGTGGTTTTCCCTCTTCCTTCCTCTTCAGGAGGCGTGCGCAAACCCAATATATTTCCAACGCCTTCCTACTTCATGTTTCTACCTACTTCTTCCGACCGATGGGTAACCACATGTTGACCAAGGGCCCGCCCTCCATCCTGGAAGCTGCTGCACACCTTTTCACACGAATGCTCGCGGCGCTGGGACGAGAGCCACATGTTTAGAACGCCCCGTCCCTCCATCTGTGAAGCTGCTGCAAGTTTCCGGCTTTGGGATCACAAACCGTGAGGACATCTCTCCGGCGAAACGCACTGTCCGCCCTACCGACACGTCTGCGGTGGGGGGGCGCGACAAGGAAGTGTGATTTAAAAGGGAACGGTATGGAGTAGGAGGAGGAGGAGGAGGAGGAGGAGGAGGAGGAGGAGGAGGAGGAGGAGAGGAGCAGGGGGAGGAGAGGAGGAGGAGGAGGAGGAGGAGGAGGGGAGGAGAGGAGGAGGAAGGAGGAGGAAGAGGAGGAGGGGAGAGGAGGAGGGGGAGGAGGAGGAGGAGGAGGAGGAGTGAGGAGGAGGAATGAGGAGGAGGAATGAGGAGCAGGAGCAGGAGCAGGAGCAGGAGGGGGTGGAGGAGAGTATGGCGGAGGTAGGAGAAGGGAGGAGGTCTGCATGTATTGTTTGCTCCCCCTGCCTTCCTATCTATACTTGTCCAATTCCTGTGTCGCTCACCCAGCTCCTCCTCCTCCTCCTCCTTCTGTTCCTCCGGATTCTCGACAGACAGCTGACCATGCAGGCTTAAAACCAGGACATTCGACAATTGACGAGTTGTTCACGTGTCACATTCTCCGGGAGCGCGCGCACACGAATGGAACCGAAACCTGTGGGATGCATTAATTTCTGTTCGCAGTGAGTTGTCCACTCCACTGCTCGCGCAAACATCCCACCCACCCACCCGCAACTTGGTTTGCAAAATCTCTTAAGACCGTGACGGTGGGTACCACATGGCACTTGGCAACAACAGCGACGCCGACGACGACAGCGACAACGACGATGACGACGCCGCCGACAACGACTACGACGACACCGACGACGTCTCCAACGACTTCGACGACGCCGACAACGACGACGACGACGACACCGACGACGACGACGACGACGACACCGACGCCGACGACGACGACGATGACAAGACGACGACGATGACGACGCCGACGACGACGATAACGACGACACCGACGACGACGACGACGTCAACGACGCCGACGACGACGACGACGACGACGACGGCGACGACGACGCCGACGTCGACGACGACGAAGACGACAACGACGCCGACGCCGACGACGACGAGACGACGACGACGTCGCCAACGAAAACAACGAGGAAGGAGGGAGGACGACGACGGCGACAACGACGACAACGACGAGGGAGGAGGGAGGACGGCGACGACGCGAACGACGAAGAAGGAGGAAGGACGGCGACGCCGACGACGACAACGACGAGGGAGGAGGGAAGACGACGACGACAACGACGACGACGACGACGGCGACGAAATAGGAGGGACGACGACGAGACGCCGACGACGGACGACGACGACGACGAGGGAGGAGGAGGAAGGACGACCACGGCGACAACGACGACGGAAACGACCACGACGCCAAAGAGGACGACGACGACGAACACGAGGAAAGACAGAGGACGACGTAGGCGACGACGACGACGACGACAACGACGCGGGAGGAGAGAGGACGGCGACGACGACGACGACGACGACGCAAGAGCGCGCGCGCACGCTTTGGTTGAACATCCGTTTTGCGAAACCTTGTGGTTTTGTAGGTTTTTTGGACAAACGATTTCCAAACCCTTCCGAAACCGATGGGTTTTGAAGGTGTTCGGCTTACGCGCGCGACGACGCGCGCGTCTGCACTTCGTCCTATTTTTCGCAGGGGTTTCTCGCGACGGCACATGCGCAACGGCGTTCGACAGATTTCGACATGAGCGCGCGCGAAGCCCGTTTGGTAGCATTATGTGAAAATCGTTAAAAACGCATGGCTTCCTTAAGATTTCGCCAGAGCTTTCGCGGAAGCTGGTTTAGCAACTCTGTGTTGCGAAACCCTATGTTCTTGTATTCCCAACCCTCCTGCGTTGGGTTCTCGTTTTGCATAGAGCACTGCTCGCGCGAACCTTCCTTCCTTCCCGTCCTTCGCTTCCCCCCTGCCTGGGGGCTGCGATCTGTGAAACTGACGCCACTTTCGAGGGCTGTTGAGGGGCCCAGCACAGTGGGTACCCCCCGCAGATTGAAATTAGACCTCGCCATCCCTGGGGGGGCTGCGATCTGTGAAACTGTCGCCACGTTCGAGGCCTGCTGAGGGGCCCAGCACAGTGGGTACTCACCGCAGACTCAAACTATACCTCGCCATCCCTGGGGGGCTGCGATCTGTGAAATTGTCGCCACTTTCGAGGGCTGCTGAGGGGCCCAGCACAGTGGGTACCCACCGCAGATTCGGAAAAATCAAATTAGACCTCGCCATCCCTGGGGGCTGCGATCTGTGAGCTGTCGCCCACTTTCGAGGGCTGCTGAGGGGGCAACAGCACAGTGGGCAACCCACCGCGATTCAAATTAGACTCGCCATCCCTGGGGGGCTGCGATCCTGTGAAGGCTGTCGCACTTTTCGAGGGCTGCTGAGGGGCACAGCACAGTGGGGTAATCACCGCAGAATCATATTAGACCCGCCATCCCCTGGGGGATGCGATCTGTGAAACCGTCGCCACGTTCGAGGGCTGCTGATGGGGCCCAGCACAGTGGGTACTCACCGCAGACTCAAATGGGACCTCGCCATCCCGGGGGGGCTGCGATCTATGAAACTGTCGCCACTTTCGAGG